>CM060680.1:5755000-6322500 GCA_030686995.1 Artemisia argyi
TTTATTATTAATGAAAACAAACGTACTAAGTACTTTAATTCATTATAAATAATAATTGCTTAATGTCCTTTATCCAAATACCAAAATAGATCAATGCATGATAATTCTAGTTAATGAATCTTGTCTCAAGTAATAACTTGAAGACAATTATGCTTCAAGTAATCATACTTGTTGACATGGCATAATTTCATCTAACTTTGATCTATCTGAATTTTGAGAATACTTCTTTCAAGAATTCAATAATTAAAATTCTTGTATGTGTATATCCAACTATCTTGATATATCTACATAATTCTTCATAAATAATGTGATATCCTCAATTACCAACTTATGACAATCAAACTTTCAAACCTTTTAAAGTTTAAAGTATTCTAATTCTTTAATGTATAATGCAACTATGCTCTTAGTAAGCACAACTAGTTCTCATGGCCATTAACAAGGATAAAATCCTACCATGACTAGTTATTGAGTGTCATCTCAATTAAACCAGCATCATTGTATATTAAACACAATATGCTTCTTAAAACTTCCGTAAACTTAATATCCAATGTGTAATGTTTAGGAGCTATTCCAGATTGAGGATCATTATTCTAATTTCAAACATTTTCCATTAGAATATCTATTACACAAGTTATATAATAACTTTAAATTGGATGTCAAATATTGTCAAATCATTTAAGCACTTAAGCATGATACAACAATAATATAATGCACATGAAAATCCTTCAGTCAAACTTAGATTTTATTCATGTTTGATCTTTACAAATATGTATATCCATTTAGTCATCCTAAATAATATATCATATTCTATTTAGAATTTATTTACCGCACTTGTTTATTTAATAATAAACTTTTGTTTCAAGGTTGTATGTTATATTTCCTAAATCTTTCAAGTAACGTTTCATTCCAAATTAAGTCTAACCTTTACTTATATGGAATGTTACTCTTATATGTTATACAACATATATGATTTAGTAAATCAAACATAATACTCCCACTAGCTTTCAGGAATACTTAGAAATTACCTTATTTTAATTATAAACCTAAACATATATTTAATAATTTATCATAAGAATAATCTCCTAGATGCATGCATTTATCCATTCATGGATTATTGCATTTTGTACACTTTAAAGATTTTCTTGAATTCATAAACTCCTTTTTGATTACTTATCGTCCTCGCTCAAGTAATTATTCAAGAAAGAGTTATTGATATTCCATTGTCAAATTTCACATTCATGTAAATATGACAATTACCATCTTTATATCTTTAATGTACTTAAGAAAGAGTATTCAATCATAGTTAATTGCTTAAGTATGATTAATAATCTTGTCATAAGACATGCATTAAGATATGTGTACAATTTTGTCCATATGATTATTTCATAAAGATTTAAACCACTAGGGTTACATTATCTTTGAATAAACTCATCATCATTCTCTAACTATTAAGAATTAAGATAAATCAAATTTTCTAAATTTGAATATCTTTATGAACAGCATCTACATCATTCATAATATGAGTAATTTACCCAATTCATAATTCTTGGTAATACTACATCATATAATCATCAGCATATTATTTAAATACCTGAGATATCCAAGTGGATCTATGAATGATAATTCCATCATCTTGAGGTTTATCATTTACATGTTTTGCCTCATCATGATTTTAACTAGTGTAGTTTTAGAAGATTATGTATCTTGTAATTCTATCTTTTCAAGATAAAATCCTCCCACTTGCCTTTAGCATTATATAGAATACAAGTACTTAGCAATTAGAGCAACAATCCAATTTTCTCTTTTAGGACTTTACAAATACGCATTGATAGCTCTTTGTTAATAACCTTCACATAAGTAACTTAACAAATTTAGAGCTTCAATTTTAAGACTTAATGTGATTCATCACATTTCATAATTCAATAACGTCTTATTAATCTTCTAGGAGTCTAATTGAGTATATTCAATTCATACTCAATTTCTAACATTGATAACTTTTGGAAGAAAAGAAGTCATAGTTATCTTTAATCAAACAATTTAACAAGAGTTTGATTCCCTAACTGAACGTATTATCCATATGTGGTACTTCAATTAGAATTAATATAACAATATATATATATATAAGATAACCATATTCCTGGTGGTATACCTATTTACCAACTAAGTCAACTTAATGGTATAATAGTATTTCCAAACCAATTGCATGCTTTTTATATAACACAAGTACTTTTAACCAAGTCACTTCATGTTCATGTTTCTTCAAACATGAACGTGTTATATTCCCACTATCCGTTATTACTCATTGATCAACTCAATGACTTCTTGTATATGTCTTAATTAAAAGACCATAACAAGCTAACGTCTTACTTTATTATAAGTCTTGTAATACTTAGAAGACTTCATATTTATAACTATACAATAAAGTATAAACATGTATAATTAAAGTAATCATGAACACCATCATTTGGTTTCAATCATATTTTCAAGTTAACATACTACTTTATTTATTTATGTCATTCTAAGAATACATAATTATTGAAGTAGTATTATATTACTTCATGCATTTATGTCATTCCAATAATACATAAATATTAAAGCTGAAGTAGTATTGTTATTTGACACAATGTTCTAATAGATGTCTAATTTAGAAACTGTAAATTATCCATGTTGGTCTCACGCATACATGGAAATTTACCTTGTTGTTAATATTTAGTCTGCGTCTCACGTTTACTAAATTTTAACACCAAGTGTTTCTTAGATTAGATGTATTAATCTAATTAGAATTATAATCTCTTACTTTGCAGTTAAGAGAATGCTTTAAATCATATTCTTATGTGTTGTACTTTGCACATAATGAAGATTTCTCCCACTTGTGCATGGTACAACACCATGTATCATATAAACAACACGCACGCGTTTGTTAATTTGAACAATATGATTTGTGTCATTAACATAACTTAGTAGATATAGAGTTTACTCAATCAATCAAGGAAACGTACATGACTATCCTTGAAAATATTAGTGTCTATTTTTGGAAAGTAATTACCTTGAGATATTCAAAGGATAATCTAAGTTACAATCAAGACAATAAGTCTTGTAACTCCCACTAAATTAGAGAACATTATAATAATCCCTTATTCAGCCATAAGAACACAATACTCCCACTGAATTTGACAACATTGTAAATGTTTCATTAATCAGTGAAAGGAAATAGTGTATTAGTTTACTTTCCTACATCTTTTAAGAAAACCCATTCAAACAATTATATATGTTATAAAAGGATGTAATCTACTACATAAATGTGATTCATCACATTCCAAACTATTAACTTGAAAAAACTGGGCATCCAATTTCTTCCTTTATAGATTTACTATTCCAACAATTGTATGTAGTATCTTTAAATGGTCAAACCAAAACAACTAGATAAAATAATCTAATTCGTCTTTTACCATTATGCAGTAATCAGTCTAGCTTCTAATTTAATAACTCATAAGGTGCATATACTCTTACTATTAAAGTTTGCTATGAGTTATGTATTTAGAATTTAGACAATTCTAATCATCCTATTGTACCTTTCTCATTCATGAAAAGGAATAGGATTTAAGTCTCACACTTCTCGTAATGGAAAGAAGACTATATTTATTCTTTTTGTAAATATTGACTCTAACCAAAAACCCAAACGGGTGTAGATCAATTAAAAGAATAACTTACGTTTACGGTTTTGAGTTGCATTAATACATTTAAAGAATTTACAAAATTCAATTTTAGTATTTTCGATAATTTATATTTCCAAGAAAATATAATACCCAAGGATATATTCATATAACCAACATATTTTCTTGAAAATCTAGGATCCAACTTTACATAGATTCCACCACATCAGTTGATCTGCTAGTGGTGAAAGTATAAAAGATGGTAATCTGTCGAACAATAATTGGCAAACACTTTTCCAATTCCTAGATCATTATGGGATTTACATCAAATTGATTCATCAATTTGCCTTGTAAGCATGTTTCATCCCATCTCATGCCTTAAGTTCTAGGTCTCACGCACAACTTAATTAAGTCGTCTACCTTAGAAACTGTAAAATTACAATTATGGTCTCACGCGTTAAAAGAATTTTACCTTGTTATAGTAATTTAGCCTAGGTCTCACGTTTACTAAATTAAAATTCCAAGTGTTCCTTATAGATAGATGGCACGTAACTTAAATTATTTAAGGGTATAATTTTTGATATGTAAATCAAAATATGTACAAAGATGCATGCACTCATCTTTATAACATACGTTTTCATAAAACTTTTATATCCAATTCGTGAAATTAATACACAAAGTTTTACTTGAGGTTTATGCCAAAACCCTAAGATGACTTTCTACAATATATGATTTTAAAAGTAATTCGTTTAAGACATATTCAAGATTGTGATAACCAAGACAGACTCTAAGGCTCTTTTCTAAGCCTTCAAATCACGGTTATGAATATCATCTTAAAAGACTTAATTTTAAAAGCATATTTGCACAAAACATCAATCAAGCAAAAGTTTATGGATTCAATCTCAAAATAGTAATAAAGTATGAATTTTGCTAGTCTCGCCTGGGAGCTGATTACCGTGCGAATCGGATCACTATCGGCACCTAAGACCTTGTAAGATTCTTACTTTATCACTTAGGGTTTCACCATTATTAGTCCGTATTATTTTCTTTATAAAAACAACCCTTTTATTGCTTACATCAAGTCCAACTAATAACAATAAAACAAGTATCAAAGAAAAATAAAACAACCAATAATTAATTAAGTGAAACATTTAGCCACATGCAATCCGTATTAGAAAAGATCCTAATAAAATCAATTCTAGGTATAATTATGCATGTAATCAACTAAGGCCTTCTCCTCTTAATGGAAGAGAGTCACATACATTGATGAATCAATTGCGTAGGCCAAAGCTAATAAACACACCACATAGCATATAAAATTGATTTTAATATATATTGGAGTCTTCCCCAATTTAAGATCTATATTAAACATGTGATAAAAACAAGATCCATGACTAACATGCATGTAAGTCACGGATCAAAACCTAACAATTAGCACATAGGTCACAAGATACGTTCAATTAACCGGTTAATGACCTAGGGTTTCTAGTGATAACAATTAATCAATTAAACCACAAACCCTAATTAGGGTTTTAAGTGGAAAATCGACCCTCCCCCCATAAATTAGGGTTAGGGTTTCAAATTTTATAAAAAATTTAAAAGAAAAACCCTAGATCAAAACATGTATCTAAAACAATTAAAGATCCGATTTTTATTACGTTTTAGTAATCAATTACATGTTATACATGGCTCGTGATGCCACTGTTAGAATTAAATAACCATGACAATCATATATATATATTCTAATATCAAGTAGTCACATATGCGGAAGCGAAGGATCAAGTATAACATATAATTATTAACAAAAACATAAATAGGAACGTACCGTGGTGATTCTAGCCCGAACAAGAATCAAAAGCAATTATCTTTAATAATATGAAGAACCCTAATTAGGGTTTATATGGATCAATGATTAACCCCTTACCGTTTTGTTAATCGATCCCTTGATAATTACTAAAGTAAGTAATTACCTCGTTCTTGTACACACAAACTACCAACGAATAAAGGTTTGTTGCAAGTAAACAAAACACTTAAGTTTTAGTCTTGACAAAATCGACCCAATGACCCTTGGAGGGGGTTGGACGATCGGCCAAGAAACAAAAGAAAGAAAACAAGTTTTTAGGGTTAGAGTGTGTGCACAAAAGATGTGAAAGTCTAACCCTTGGCCTTGTATATATACTAGGTGATTTCTTGGTGATCAAGCAAGGCATGGGTTGGGCTATCCCCCCATGATCGACCGGCCTAGGACACCCCTTAGGGGTTCTAGATCCTTCTTGACTCCCAAGTTTCACTCTAATCCATATCTTTCATTATTAACGATAGTTAGTCCATACGGTTAATAACTAACGACCGTTTAGTCCATTAAGTGTTTATAAATATATATATACGTTACGTTTAACATATATATATATTTATTATTCATTATTCTTGTTTGTAAAGTGTGCAATCCCGAGGTCTCGGGTTCGATACTAGACATTTACATATTAATATTTATCCATATATTTAACACAGAAAACTAAATAACGTAAAGTTCAAATACGTTTTTACCCAATCCGAATAAACCCAAATCTGACCAACTCTCCTGTATCCATGTTAACACCCTTAGTCACTGGTCTCTATCCAATACTTCTCACTCAACAAAAGAAACTTCAACCACCTAGAATATGCAATAATAACTCATCACTCCCTCTCCATCAATCTTCTTCAACCATCTTTGTATTGTACAAAATATCATTAAGTGTAAAATGGCAAGATCAAAAGGTTAAGTCTTTATATAACTTGACAAGCATTGCCGCATTGTCACATTCAATGGACAAGATGAAAACAAACACACATCTCACAACAAACACAAGTAAACCTTAAACGCATCACTTTCTTCATCTCTTAATTCAGTTTTCCAACCACATTTCGATCATTATGAGTTTAATTTTTCATTAACACTCTTGATGATGAAAACTAGTCATATCACATATGCCCAAAACCATTTTTCATTTTGGATTTTACTTTTCGACACAAGTAACCAAGTCTTTTCTCTCATTATTGAAATAGGTGATCTTGGAAAAACGGTAGTAACATCTTATTCTTTTTATAACGTGTATTGTTTTAAGTTTTGTGTTTTTCTATTGTTTAAAGACTTCGTTCATGTATATGTAATATACTTTGGTTTTGAACCTCCAGGAAGCGGATGTCATAGTCATGGGCCGATGCCTGGTTGAGGAAGTGTATGTCATAGTCACTCACAAAGGTTAGATCGGAATCACCACATGGCAACAATAAGATTTTCGTTCTTGATTCCTTTTTAAGATTGGTAATACTCGAGGAATCTACTATTACTATGTTAGGACGTCAGTATGGACGTAACATGTGGCCTCAGGTACTCTTTTTTCTCCTAGTTAAAAATTAAATGATAAAATTTTCAACGTTAATTTCAATAAAAACAAGTATGGCGGCATGCCGGCCGCGTTGCGGCCGGGCGGCGTTTTTTTTTTCATTGTATTTACACTAAAACTTGGAGTACCATATATATACACTAAAACTTGGAGTAGATGATGTACCGCGTTTAAGTCGCACAGAAATACAGTTTAAAACAACCTTCATATATCAGAAGGTAAAATATGGAAGCTGCACTTCTCCTCCATTACAACACTTATGATATTCTGGATGAAGACGCGACTTGCTCTTGATCCTTTCATCATACCAGAAAACCCCATTGCATCTGTTTACATACCAACCGACATGTAAGCCAACCCTGACATTGGATCTTCTTGTTCCATATACTAACAGCAGCATGCCGATCCAATATTTATCACGTGAATTGTATTTTATAGCTTTCCAACGTTGACATACGCGATCACAGTAGCCCATATGAGCATACATTATAGGCGGCCCTGTAATGAATAAATTAGAGTTGGTATCTAAAAGTTGATAAACTAACAGTAGTTCAAACAAAAGAAGTATGTTACAGTTGTCATGGCATCATATTAAATAGTAATAAGAGTGGCTAAGTATAAAAAGAATAAGAAAGCAATAGTTCCATATATCTCGTTTGATGGAAACCATTTGTTGATGAGAGAGAGTATATACCATTAGAATTCACGACTGCAATTTCAAAGCAGAGAATAAACTAATTCTCACACCTTCTCACATAAATGGTGCAGCAACATACCATAACCTTTAAATCTGATCCAAAGTATCAGAGACATGTTACCTCCTACTGGGCGTGCTTGTTTCCTGGATGGTGTTCTGCAAATATGGCCGACCGGAGCAGAACCGATTTCACAATCCTGACCATATCATCTGTGACCCTGGCTTTGCATGCGACATTGCATAAAATCCAACACGATTGGTCCATATTGGGTATGTAAACCTGTTTCAGAAAACAAATATTTGTAACCACATTACCAACAATGACAGATGATAATGTCAAGAATTGCAACAAAACTCTAACCTCTAATAAGGAGTCTGATGGAGGAGCATGTCCTGTTGGTATTTAGAAAAGGGCATGTACGACCCGACCCATGAACTTGCGGCAATGCCTCCGGAAGGTTTCCTCAACAGTGTTGGTATTTACAAAAGTCTAATACTTGCTCTTGGCAAATTGTCCTACATCAGGCTTGAATGAAACAATACTTCAGTTTTCACCACTCTTGCACTTTGTGATAGTTGTCTCAAATTTCTACCTTTTGTTGCCTTACCAAGATACGGGAACATGTCAGCCGCGCTCATGGAAGAGTGAGTTTGCCGAAATATCCATGATCACCTCCGAAACAATAATGATTAGTGGTACACGATATTCTCACCGGTTGATTTGGGCGACTTGACACACCCGCCATGGCTGCATCCACACAGTGTTTGTGGCCGCCCGCCAAGATACAGGAATGTGTTATTTACCTGTAGTTGGGAGTTGATTGTCGGCCGAGATCTTGGCATAAAGGCATACGATCTTCGTCTGTCAGTTTCTTGGGGCAGGATGCAAATTTCATGTAGTACCATGTGTTTGTTGCACTGGTTCTGATTATTGCTGATTCGGTTGTGACTCTAACACGGAAAAAAAAAGATTAGAAAATATCAATACTGTTGAGTGAAAATTAGGTTCAAATACTGTATTTACCTGGTGGATGTCTGTTATTAACTTCACTTTAAGTGTCATACCTTAAAAGTCTTCAAACATTTTAGGCGAAAAACGTGTTCCATCTAGTTCAACCTTCACACTGTTTCCATACATCCCGCTAAGTCAAATACGCATCTCTTTATCAAGGCATTGGTATGATCTTCAAGACATCCCATGGCAAGTAAAAATACATGTGAATATCTCATGGCACTCTTCTGTCTACTTATACTGTCAAACAATGGCCTACAATAAAAAGACCATCAATAATACGGCAGAAACAATTATCAAGTATATCCATTTGTTATTAATTACTGATGCGGCATAAAAACAAAACAGAACGCATTTAAATACAAATACCCGGTACATAAACAAAAAAATAAAAACAAATATGCAAAATGATTGACAAAATCAATCAAGAAACAATCTTTATGAAAATAAAAATACCCGGTACATAAAAAAAAAAACACATGTTAAAGCAATACCCATGTGAAAAAACAACTTAAATATCTGAGTTTGATCATGTCAATGAAAAGGTCAAAAGAACACCCGCCTAAAAAATACCTTCTGTTATTTATTTTTTTTACAAAGTTTATATTTTTTAGAATCCTAAGCTAACTATATTGTACCTGAGCAGAATTATAGAGTTCATTTTACATAAAGGTTATAAAACTTACACGGCAGTGGCTGCTTCTGATCTGAATTTGAAACCTGAAAAAATGCAATCACTTGCTGAGGCGACTTCTAAGCAATTGTATGTATGTGAAAAAATGCAATAACATGAATGGCATCTTTAAGCTACTGGAAAAGCCACATTTCCAGTTGCAAGATACCTAAGAAGAAGATACCAAATTCACTTACGGATGCTCACTTTCCAAATTTCCGTAAGCCGATAATCCCAGAAATACCTACAGAAGAAAACGTCTAACGATAAATATTGATAGTACCACCGTGTGTGTATCACAATGACTACACACACACACACACACATAAAAGCTCTTAAGTCAACTACTCAACTCACCTTTAGATGTTAATTGCGATCGCTCGTTGCTCCAATGTGATCTTAAGATCCCTTCTTCCGATACATTAGCAACGTGCGCTACAGGAGATATGCATCACATGTCAATGTTTTTTAAATAGTGATAGGCAATTGCATATGAAATATCTGAGTTTGAGTACAACAAATAAACACGCACACCATGATTTAAAATCTCAGTCGATTCCCTGGTGACGATAATTGTTTTTGTAAGCAGTGTTTTATCTTGCTATATACCTGCAACAGCAGATCATGAATTTCAATTAAGACGCACCAGGAGGGATTGCAGTTCACATCTGCGCAGGAAAGGGCTTCACATTAAAGGAAAAGATAAGAAAAAAAGTAGTATGCTAAACCTGGCCTGTGCCAATCAAGAAAGGCATTGTTGGGGGTCAGTCCATTACGTGATCGTTACTTGTATATGAACGTAAAGAAAAGCCCAATTCTTCAGCAAAGATTTCTATTATTTTAGACCCTTAGATAACGGGAAAATCATGACCAAATAAGTTTTTTCTAAATACTGTTGCCTAATTCAGCAAACGGTAATATGCTACCAACAAAAAAAAGGTAACACGAACCTTTTCTCTTTCGGCTTAGCCGGAATCCCTGCTACATCGGACTGTATCAGTACACTTCATTGGTGAAACTTTCTTCCTTGTCTCTTCTACAAGCTTCCACAATTCCTAAAAAACGCACAATCATCAAACAAACTACTGTCATTATGTGATTCAAAACAACAATTCAATAAAAAGAACCAAAACATTTATAAAAGGCAAGAAATTTATACCAGTCGTAGCTTCTTGTGAGCATTCTTGAGTTGATTATCAATGCAACTCTTGTTTAAGGGCGAAACTTGATAAAATAATAATTCGTTTCATTACCATCTGTCACCATTTTTCAAACCCAATATTTAAAAAACTAAAAAAAACATACGATTCACTACTTGTGTTCATGAATTCGACATTATATACGTACTCTCAAAAACAATAACAATAGATAGAGTGAAAAAGAATTGCAACCTTCTTTGGCGTCATCCACAGCCTCTTCTTTAGCTTCCAAATCAATATCAGGCTCAAGCTTTTCTACCCCACATCTCAATGGTGTAACCATTTCTAAGCCTACATAAAAAAATAAATAAATAAATAAATAAAATACTAATAATAATAATAATAATAATATTAATAATAATAATAATAATAAAATAACAGAAAAATTAATCTCAAGACTTCAAACACTCAAGCATCTTTGATTGCTTATTTTACATGATAATCCACTTTTGTTTTCAATATAAAAATCAAAATAAAAAAGCCACAAAACCGACAGCCTTTATATCAAGAGCCTTAAAAAAATATCAAACCTTCACATAAGAGATACAATTAGCATCGACCTCGCCGGAAACCTTGCGACACCGCTGCCGCCAACTCCGTAATGTCAGCTTCGCATCAGATCTAAGAAAGCCGCCGCCAATTCACCCCACACTCATTGAATTTTATACAGGATTGATATGATGGTTTGGTCTGAGAGAAGCGGCGCATATGTATGTATGTAGTCTGGAAGAATCCAGCGAATGTATGCACCGTATTGTGATATATCATGGCTGAAAAAAAGGGCCACATTGGGTCTTTTTTTTTTTTTTTTAAGACATTGGATCACTTGGCAGGCCAGGGAATGGGCTCCATAAGGTGGGCTTTTTTGGCGGGAAAGTCGGCATGCAAAACGACGTCGCAACCCTTGCCATTTAATATATATTGTAATGTAATATGGCTTTTCAAACTGTGTAACACACAAACCATTAGGCCTAACTATGTAGTTTTGGTATTTTTGCATATTTTTTAAAGTAGTCTTTAGGTAGAAAGGCTTATGGAATGTGTTAACCAAGCTTTTTTGTTATTATCAAGTGGGCCTTATCTGGAGAGTTGTCTTGGGAAGTTAGCTTATATTTCAAACATAGGCATTGTTTTGTCCATTTGTTTTTTTAACACTTCCGTTACTTTCATGGATTACTTTTAATGAACTATTTATTGACATCATGCAGGGATTTGCATAGTTTTTGCAAGCTCCTCAAAATGATGCTAGGTGTATAGCCGAAGGATGATTTCGACAGTTTTTGCAAGCTCCTGAAAATGATGCTTGGCGTATAGCCAAAGGATTCACACAAACTCTTTGTAACAAACAAATAAACATTTTCTTCATTCTCGGTATTAATGTCACCACTACTCATGACGTGTTGTTTAGCTTTAAAAAGGAAGAGCATGGGTGTATATAACTTTGGGGAATTCAGTTATGATGATCGGTCCTTCTTTAACATCATAGTGTAAATATGATACTTGAAATTTGTTTGGAACCAATATGTAAGTAGAGTAATGATATATAAGTATCATCATAGTCAAGTAAAGCATTTGTCTCAGTATTGGCAAGAAGATTTATTCACACTACTCTATTTGTAACATGTCATATGCGTATGCATTTCATTTTTAACAAGTCAAATGTGACATTTAGCCATGGGTTTGTTGTTAGGCATCTAATCGCAGCAATATAGGACCATAAGTCGAAACCACGTAAGTTAATAAGCTAAGAAAAAAGATTAAACAAACAACCCCAAAGCTTGAAAAGGCGATTATCTCAATAACTAGCTTTAAGAGGTGTTTGTCTAACCTTATTTGATAGGCTTACAAATTTATTAAAAAACTGGCATCTTATTTTTCTAGGCTTGCTTATCCAATCGAGCTTATGAGCTTATAAAGTCTGTAAGCTTAAGTGGATAAGCTCATAAGATAAAAAATGAGCAAGCTCCCAAACCCATTAAATAAGCTTAGATAAACAACCCTCTTGTTTTGATAAAAAGATATTCTGAATAACCATCTTTTTACCTGCTTATTCTCAAAAGAGCAGAATCCCAAACACCTTTTATGCAATCCAAAAGTCAGAAGTTCGTTTACGCTGGGGTTATGTTTGACGTACACTAAGTGATTAATATATGCAATGGTTGGATTGGATTGGAGTCTTTAAGCATTTACTATCATAGGTGCTGTAATGCCTGAACTCTGTGATGTTGTTTAGATAAACAATGAGCATAAGCACAACTCATTTGCATCAATGGATAGTTAAAGGTAGCGGACAATGTATATATGAGCATAAGCACGTTTCATTTGCATTTTACTATATAACTTGTTTGATAGATTAGAAGATGAAGTATGAGAATTTGTATTTATTGGATGTTTATTACCATCGACCTAAATTATGGTTTTGAACTGATTAGGAGTTTATGGTTTGGTTGCGCATACTCCCTTTTCTCATGAATGTTTGTTTATCATTCCAAATGGGTAGGGGTGTCAAATGGTTGACCCGACCCGAACCCGAACCCGAACCCGAACCCGAACCTGAACCTGAACCCGAACCAGGGTCGGGTTGATTCGGGTCCAACCTAGCTTATCAGGTTTATCGGGTCAACCCGATAGACCAGATAGCCTAATAGGGTCGGGTTAGGGTTTTAGTTAGTTTCTTATCAGGTTATCGGGTCAACCCGATAAGATATAGTGAGATATTAACAAATCTTTGATTTTTGAACAAAAGCCCATTAACATACAACACTTGTTTTTTTAATAAGTTTACTACTATGCTTCTTTTCTTTCTTTATTAACATACAACACATCTTTTGCTAGTATACAACATTTCCAAATTCCAATTTAACGGCAGCAGATAAGAGTCTAAATTCTGTATTTAGTTAAAGTCATATCCTGGTCACAGTTTAAGTTCCTTCGTATATGCTTATTATTAACTAGATGGGAGACTCATGGATTGCATCAGTTTACTACTATCCGTATTGAGAGTTTAGTGCCGAAATGGTATTCCCTGTGTGAGTTTAACTTCCATGCCTAAAATGCAAATGTATGACAGCAAGAATGCAAGATCATATACATGTACAAATAAATTTGGTTTAATTATGCCATATATCCATATATTAATAGATCGCTAACGTAGCATTACATAGCATTTGCTCCCAAAGTCCAACATCCCGTTCAATAACATTAGGAATTTTTTATTATTGGACATATTTTTTTCCTTACAAGTAACCGGCCGATAACCCGCAACCCGATAGACCCGATTCCTTATAAGGTCGGGTTGCGGGTTAGTTTTTATTATTCAAAAACCCGATACACCCTACCCGATAAGCCTCAAACCCAACCCGACAACCCGATTGACACCCCCTATAGTTGTTAGGTCGGTTCGGTTTTGGACCTTTGCTCAGTCCTAGTTTTCATAGTCAATTTAGATATCATTTGTAGTAGGTCTCATAAGTAATGACATGTCATTCTAATAATAGGTTAGGTTTGAAGCACAGGTGAAGCATTTGTTTTCGCTTAGTTTTGGGCTGAGATGTTCGTTCTACTTAATTGTTTTTTAGAGTAATAAATTACGGGGAAAACTACAACCCAAAAAAAAACACGATTTTTATGAAAGGGATGCCACTATTTTAGTAAAGTTGATTTTTGCTCAACCGAGTAAATTCCACTAAATTTAACACTTTGCATAAAAGTGTACAATGGCATGTAATGCTAGGAATTTTCCTATAGTACTTTTTACTAAATAAATTTAACACTTTATAGACCACTGAGAACACATTCACTTTTTACTCGATCGAGGGAGACTACAAAATCTATAAATTTTTTAACGAAACATTGACTAAAGTTTGTATCTTTGAATGAACATGCATGAAAAATATTTATTAAGAAACATCGACTAAAGTTTGCAACTTTATAAAATCGTGGTTTAGCAAAAAAAAAAAAAAAAGAAAAAAAAAAGTTTATTGAGACTAGCCAGACTTGGTGGTTGACCTTGTGGTCGGTCTCCACCCAGTAAGCGTCCCCCTGTACGAGACCTCCAACGAACAAACGCGACCTCTTTGGAAAAAAATTGAAGATTTGGTAAGGTAGTCGATCGAATTGTGTGAGTCTCTGCGTGTGTGGGTGTTCTTTTATTGATTTTTGTGGGGTGTGTATTTTGTGATGATCGCAGTCGCTTTTTTTTTTTTTTTTTTTTTTTTTTTTTTTTTTAAGCAAAAAAATGTATATTCAGCAACTAAGAAATACAAAATACAAGGCGAACGACAAAATCAGATGGAGACAATTCAATACAAAGATTTTTGGATTGATTACAAGCCATCTAAAGGACATCGCCTAACTTGCTTAAAACAATGAAAATACAACATTTGGTAATGCATTTTGTCTTAAAGAAAGAAAACTAAGTTGACGCTGAAGTACGAGAGATAAGCGCAGTCACATGCGGTCACCATTACTATTTACAAAGAGAAAAAATGACTATACTATGCAACTTTATAATATCCTGAGAGCTAAGCAGCCATAAACATATGGAACACATCAGCTTGCTACATTAAAACTTTTGATATGATAATTAGGCGTGTTGAACACTTATCTGCCCAAGGAAAATATAATTTTTTGATCTTGATGGTCTGGATCTTAAAACATGCATCTCTTAGGATATCATTAAAACAATATGAGTCCATTTACATACGTGATCAAACCGGATCAGATTGACTTGATTAGAGCATGCAAACATGGTACAAAAGATGACACATTTTTTGTTAGATATTTTATATGTTAGTACCATGTTTGTATAGTTTTTTTATTTAAAAACAAAACCCATAACTATAAGTGGCTTGCATCTATGGCGAAGCTATGGTTCCACAGTCACCGACATTATAGATGGCATCGCCATTTGAACGGCGCCAAGTTTGAGTGTGTGTGTGTGGTTTTTTCTGCTGGTTTTAGTGTAAAGTGGTTTTTTCTGCCGGTGTGTTGTAGAAATATTATTGGCAAGGATGTTTTTTGTTTTGTTTTTTGTTATAGCAATGTTATAAGGTAAAAGCTGACATGACGTCGACAATAACTTGCTCATATGACTTAGTGCACCTAGCTCTTGCTAAATAGAGAATATTCAATGTGCTTTTCTCTCTTGGGCACATGCTAAGAAGGCAAAAGGGACACAGAAAGGATTCAGGGATCTACAAAAAAAAAATAAATAAATAAAAAAATAAAATAAAAAGACTCGGAGACTTATGAAAAAGCGAAAATTACACGAATGGACCCTCCAAAGCATATTATAAGCCGAGGACCCAAAATTCGGAATTTACCTATATGGACCGGTTGGTCGCGAGTAATATATCGAGACCAAAAACATCAACACGTGTCGTAATTTGAACAAAAATAGGACCACAAAAAAATCATCAGGTCTTGAAGAATATCCCGGGTGCAAAATGATTTTCGCGACAAATAAATATTTTTTGTTTTTATGTTTTTTTTTTGTTTTTTTTTTAGATTTTTTTTTTGTTTGTAACTTGTTATGAAATGATATTTTTTGTGATATTTGTACATGTTTTTAGTATAGGTACAAGTTGTATAAAATTTTATTGGTTAGATGATTTGCATTCTCTTTGATGAGGGCTTCGCAACAAACTAATGATTGTCTAAAATAGAGTTATTATGGATTAAGTATCGTGTCTCAAAGTAAGTCATGTGAGTGACAAATTGAGTTTGAAAATGATAATTTGCAATCTTTGTACATGTATACGTTGAAAAGATTATTGTTGGTTAGCGGAATTTTTTCTCCTTGATGAGGTCTTCGCAAAGAGCTAAATAGTGGCAAAAATGAAGTTAATATGAATGAGGTGTCTCAAAGTGTCATATTAACTTTATTTTGGCCACTATTTAGCTATTTGCGAAAACCTCATCAAAGAGAACAAATCCTGCAAACCAACAATAATCTTTTCAACATATACATATACTAAAATGTGTACAAAGATTGCAAATTATCATGTCAAACTTAATTTATCACTCACGTGACTCACTTTGAGATACAATACTTTATCCATATTAACTCCATTTTGGATAATCATTAGTTCGTTGCGAAGCCCTCATAAAAGAGAAGTGAAATCACCTAACCAACATATACTAAAACGTGTACAAAGTTCGCAAAAATTATCATTTCATAACAAGTTACAAACAATAAAAAAAAAAACAAAAGAAAACAAAAATATTTATTTGGTCGCGAAAATCATTTTGGTCCCACTATATTCTTCGAGACCTGACCAATAAATTTAACACTTTGTAGACGAGTGTAGAATGGTATCTCTTTATTTATTTATTTATTTGTTTTAAACATAAGTGTACAATGGTATCTATAATGCTAGGAAATTTCCATTTTAAAAGACAACGTTTAATGCCAGGAAATTTCCATTTTAAAAGACAACGTTCAATGCCAGGAAATTTCCTCTAGATTTACTTTTTAATCGACGGCTAGACACTACGATATATATTGAGTTTTTTTTTTTTTTTTTTTTTTAATCATATATTGAGTTTTTACCTCTTGCGTATTTGCAAATACTGTTGCATGACTCTTTAAATTAACAAATTATATAAATTTTTAATGAAACATTCACTAAAGTTTGTATCTTTGAATGAACATGTATGAAAAATATTTACGATGAAACATTGACTAAAGTTTGCAACTTTATAATAATATCAATATCATAGACCGACTTTGAATAGATCATGCCAAACATAGTTGAAAAGATGACACATTTTTAGTTCGATTATTTTCGACATGTTAGTATCATGTCTATTTAATTTTTTATTAAAAAGCAACACGGTGGTTTGCACATATGGCGGCGCCATGGCTGAACAAGCATCGACGTAAAAGGCGCCATCTCCATTTGAATGGCGCCGTTTTTTTTTTTTTTAAAGAATGTAGAGGGAGGTTTTTATGGTGTGTTATAAGAAAGTTATTAGATAGGTTATAAGGTACTAGCGCATATGGGCATATGGCTAAGTGCACCTAGCTCTCAAAAGACGGAATCTTCAATTTAGTGAAACCACAAGTAACAATTTACTCTACATGAAAATAATTTTCCGGTACTAGAGTTGCTGTTGAGCTCCATCTAAGGTTACAGGCAATAGGCATGAATAAAAGGATGACTAAAAAAAAAACACTTTATGGTATCCAAATTCAAACCTCACATGCCTTACTTACAATTCCATTGTACTAACAAAACTTAGAGCTTTATAATTGATAAATTGTCATGTCCGTTCAACATTTCAATTTCTTTCCAGTTTCCACCTACTTTCATCGAATATTACACTTTATTAGTACGTTTATCTTATCATTGAATACCCTTTCACTGTATTTCTTAGATAAAGTAAAGAACCTAGTAACTTTCAATTTCTTTCCCCCCTACTTTCATTAATTTCTTGTAGGGACTTCGAGAATCATTGAAAATATCTTGAAGATTTTGATTTATTATTGGTTTTGTTGTTCTTTTCCGAGTAATAGGTTTAACCCGGTAAATTTATTACTCTAAAAAACAGTTAGGTACATATGATGTGAATAAATCACACATCTTTGTTATCGGTTTTGTTGTTCATACGTTCGTTCACTTGTGGTCTTCCAAGAATTGGTTTGTATCAAGTTAACACAAAGATGACTTTTGCTTATTCTCAGTATTTTCATGTTATAAGTGTGTTATGCGGTTAGGATGTCTTGATTAGAAGCCCGAACACTTGAGCACATATATCATGGTTGGTTGTTCAAACTAGGTTTATTAAAAAACTGGCATCTTACTTTTCTAGGCTTGCTTATTCAATCGAGCTTATAAGCTTATAAAGTCTATATGTAAGCGTAAGTGGATAAGCTCATAAGATCAAAAATGGGCAAGCTCGCAAACCCATCAAATAAGCTTAGACAAACAACCCTCTCGTTTTGATTAAAAGATATTCTGAATAAGCATTTTTTTACCTACTTATTCACAAAAAACCAGCAATCCCAAACACACCTTTTATGCAATCCAAAAGTCAGAAGTTCGTTTAGGCTAGGGTTACGTTCGACGTACACTAAGTGATTAATATATGCAATGGTTGGATTGGATTGGAGTCTTTAAGCATTTAGTATCATAGGTGCTGTAATGCCTGAACTCCGTGATGTTGTTTAGATAAACAATGAACATAAGCACAACTTATTTGCATCAACGGATAGTTAAAGGTAGCGGACAATGTATATATGAGCATAAGCACGTCTCATTTGCATTTTACTATATAACTTGTTTGATAGATTAGAAGATGAAGTATGAAAATTTGTATTTATTGGATGTTTATTACCATCGACCTAAATTATGGTTTTGAACTGATTAGGCGTTTATGGTTTGGTTGCGCATACTCCCTTTTCTCATGAATGTTTGTTTATCATTCCAAATGGGTAGGGGTGTCAAATGGTTGACCCGAACCCGAACCCGAACCCGAACCCGATAAGGCCATATAGTTTCTGACTGATTCGGGTCCAACCTAGCTTATCTGGTTTATCGGGTCAACCCGATAGCCTAATAGGATCGGGTTAGGGTTTTAGTTAGTTTCTTATCGGGTTATCGGGTCAACCCCGATAAGATATAGTGACATATTAACAAATCTTTGATTTTTGAACAAAATCCCATTAACATACAACACTTGTTTTTTTAATAAGTTTACTACTATGCTTCTTTTCTTTCTTTATTAACATACAACATTTCCAAATTCCAATTTAACGGCAGCAGATAAGAGTCTAAATTCTGTATTTAGTTAAAGTCATATCCTGGTCAGAGTTTAAGTTCCTTCGTATATGCTTATTATTAACTAAATGGGAGACTCATGGATTGCATCAGTTTGCTACTATCCGTATTGAGAGTTTAGTGCCGAAATGGTATTCCCTGTGTGAGTTTAACTTCCATGCCTAAAATGCAAATGTATGACAGCAAGAATGCAAGATCATATACATGTACAAAAAAATTTGGTTTAATTATGCCATATATCCATATATTAATAGATCGCTAACGTAGCATTACATAGCATTTGCTCCCAAAGTCCAACATCCCATTCAATAACATTAGGAATTTTTTATTATTGGACATATTTTTTTCCTTACAAGTAACCCGCCGATAACCCGCAACCCGATAGACCCGATTCCTTATAGGGTCGGGTTGCGGGTTAGTTTTTATTATTCAAAAACCCGATAGACCCTACCCGATAAGCCTCAAACCCAACCAGACAACCCGATTGACACCCCCTATAGTTGTTAGGTCGGTTCGGTTTTGGACCTTTGCTCGGTCCTAGTTTTCATAGTCAATTTAGATATCATTTGTAGTAGGTCTCATAAGTATGACATATCATTCTAATAATAGGTTAGGTTTGAAGCACAGGTGAAGCATTTGTTTTCGCCTAGTTTTGGGCTGAGATGTTCGTTCTACTTAATTATTTTTTAGAGTAATAAATTACGAGGAAAACTACAACCAAAAAAAAAAAAAAAAAAAAGAAAACCACGATTTTGATGAAAGGGATGCCACTATTTTAGTAAAGTTAATTTGTCCTCAACAGAGTAAATTGGGTAAAGTACATAGAATAACAACGTACTTTCTCAATTTTACCGAGATAAACACTTACTTTTTTATTTACATTTAAGCCAACGAAACTTTTAAATATTGTTCTGAGGTGAAACACTTACTTTTTTATTAACATTTAAGCTAATGAAACTTTCAAATATTGTTCTGAGATGAAACACTTTTTTTCAAGGGTAGTTTTGTTGATCTCAAAACAATATTTGAAAGTTTCGTTGGCTTCAATGTTAATAAAAAAGTAAGTGTTTCACCTCAGAACAATATTTGAAAGTTTCGTTGGCTTAAATGTTAATAAAAAAGTAAGTGTTTCATCTCGGTAAAATTGAGAAAGTACGTTGTTATTCTATGTACTTTACCCGAGTAAATTCCACTAAATTTAACACTTTGCATAAAAGTGTACAATGGCATCTAATGCTAGGAAATTTCCTATAGTACTTTTTACTAAATAAATTTAACACTTTATAGACCACTGAGAACACATTCACTTTTTACTCGATCGAGAGAGACTACAAAATCTATAAATTTTTAACGAAACATTTACTAAAGTTTGTATATTTGAATGAACATGCATGAAAAATATTTATTAAGAAACATCGACTAAAGTTTGCAACTTTATAATATCGTGGTTTAGCAAAAAAAAAAAAAAAAAAAGTTTATTGAGACTAGCCAGACTGGGTGGTTGACCTTGTGGTCGGTCTCCACCCAGTAATCATCCCCCTGTACGAGACCTCCAATGAACAAACGCGGCCTCTTTGGAAAAAAATTGAAGATTTGGTCAGGTAGTCGACCGAATTGTGTTAATGATTGCGTGTGTGGGTGTTCTTTTATTGATTTTTGTGGGGCGTGTTTTTTGTGATGATCGCAGTCGCCTTATTTATTTTTTATTTATTTATTTTTTTTTGAAGCGAAAAAATGTATATTCAGCAACTAAGAAATACAAAATACAAGGCGACCGACAAAATCAGATGGAGACTATTCAATCCAAAGATTTTTGGATTGATTACAAGCCATCTAAAGGACATCGCCTAACTTGCTTAAAACAATGAAAATACAACATTTGGTAATGCATTTTGTCTTAAAGAAAGAAAACTAAGTTGACGCTGAAGTACCAGAGGTAACCGCAGTCACATGCGGTCACCATTACAATTTACAAAGAGAAAAAATGACTATAGTATGCAACTTTATAATATCCTGAGGGCTAAGCAGCCATAAACATATGGAACACATCAGCTTGCTACATTAAAACTTTTGATATGATAATTAGGCGTGTTGAACACTTATCTGCCCAAAGAAAATATAATTTTTTGATCTTGATGGTCTGGATCTTAAAACATGCATCTCTTAGGCAATCATTAAAACAATACAAGTCCATTTACATACGTGATCAAACCGGATCAGATTGACTTGATTAGAGCATGCCAAACATGGTTCAAAAGATGACACATTTTTTGTTAGATATTTTATGTGTTAGTACCATGTTTGTTTAGTTTTTTTATTAAAAAACAAAACCCATAACTATAAGTGGCAATCATCTATGGCGAAGCTATGGTTGCACAGTCACCGACATTATAGATGGCATCGCCATTTGAATGGCGCCAAGTTTGAGTGTGTGTGTGTGGTTTTTTCTGCTGGTTTTAGTGTAAAGTGGTTTTTTCTGCCGGTGTGTTGTAGAAATATTATTGGCAAGGATGTTTTTTGTTTTGTTTTTTGTTATAAGAATGTTATAAGGTAACAGCTGACATGATGTCGACTATAACTTGCTCATATGACTTAGTGCACCTAGCTCTTGCTAAATAGAGAATATTCAATGTGCTTTTCTCTCTTGGGCACATGATAAGAAGGCAAAAGGGACACAGAAAGGACTCAAGGATCTAAAAAAAAAAGACTCAGAGACTTATGAAAAAGCGAAAGTTACACGAATGGACCCTCCAAAGCATATTATAAGCCGAGGACCCAAAATTCGGAATTTACCTATATGGACCGGTTGGTCGCGAGTAATATATCGAGACCAAAAACATCAACACGTATCGTAATTTGAACAAAAATAGGACCAAAAAAAAAAAATCATCAGGTCTCGAAGAATATCCCGGGTGCAAAATGATTTTGGCGACAAATAAATATTTTTTGTTTTTATGTTTTGTTTTTTGTTTTTTTTAGATTTTTTTTTGTTTGTAACTTGTTATGAAATGATATTTTTTTTTGATATTTGTACATGTTTTTATTATAGGTATAAGTTGTATAATATTTTATTGGTTAGATGATTTGCATTCTCTTTGATGAGGGCTTCGCAACGAACTAATGATTGTCTAAAATGGAGTTATTATGGATTAGGTATCGTGTCTCAAAGTAAGTCATGTGAGTGATAAATTGAGTTTGAAAATGATAATTTGCAATCTTTGTACATGTTTGACTATATGTATACGTTGAAAAGATTATTGTTGGTTAGCGGGATTTTTTCTCCTTGATGAGGTCTTCGTAAAGAGCTAAATAGTGGCAAAAATGAAGTTAATATGAATGAGATATTGTGTCTCAAAGTGTCATTAACTTTATTTTGGCCACTATTTAGCTATTTGCGAAAACCTCATCAAAGAGAACAAATCCCGCAAACCAACAATAATCTTTTCAACATATACATATACTAAAATGTGTACAAAGATTGCAAATTATCATTTCAAACTTAATTTATCACTCACGTGACTCATTTTGAGATACAATACCTTATCCATATTAACTCCATTTTGGATAATCATTAGTTCTTTCCGAAGCCCTCATCAAAGAGAACTCAAATAACCTAACCAACATATACTAAAACGTGTACAAAGTTCGCAAAAATTATCATTTCATAACAAGTTACAAACAATAAAAAAAAAACAAAAAAACAAAAATATTTATTTGGTCGCGAAAATCATTTTGGTCCCACTATATTCTTCGAGACCTGACCAATAAATTTAACACTTTGTAGACGAGTGTACAATGGTATCCTCTTTATTTATTTATTTATTTATTTATTTGTTTTAAACATAAGTGTACAATGGTATCTATAATGCTAGGAAATTTCCATTTTAAAAGACAACGTTTAATGCCAGGAAATTTCCATTTTAAAAGACAACGTTCAATGCCAGGAAATTTCCTCTAGATTTACTTTTTACTCGATGGCTAGACACTACAATATATATTGAGTTTTTTTTTTTTTTTTTTTTTTTTTTTTTTTTTTTTTTTTTTATCTATCTATCTATCATATATTGAGTTTTTACCTCTTGGGTATTTGCAAATACTGTTGCATGACTCTTTAAATTAACAAATTATATAAATTTTAATGAAACATTCACTAAAGTTTGTATCTTTGAATGAACATGTATGAAAAATATTTATGATGAAACATTGACTAAAGTTTGCAACTTTATAATAATATCATAGACCGACTTTGAATAGATCATGCCAAACATAGTTGAAAAGATGACACATTTTTAGTTCGATTATTTTCGACATGTTAGTATCATGTCTATTTAATTTTTTATTAAAAAGCAAAACGGTGGCTTGCACATATGGCGGCGCCATGGCTGAATAAGCATCGACGTAAGAGGCGCCATCTCCATTTGAATGGCGCCGATTTTTTTTTTTTTTTTTTTTTTTTTTTTTTTTTTTTTTTTTTTTTTTTTTTTTTTTTAAGAGTGTAGAGGGAGGTTTTAATGGTGTGTTATAAGAAAGTTATTAGATAGGTTATAAGGTACTCGCGCATATGGCAAAGTGCACCTAGCTCTCAAAAGACGGAATCTTCAATTTAGTGAAACCACAAGTAACAATTTACTCTACATGAAAATATTTTTTCAGTACTACAGTTGCTGTTGAGCTCCATCTAAGGTTACAGGCAATAGGCATGAATAAAAGGATGACTAAAAAAAACACTTTATGGTATCCAAATTCAAACCTCACATGCCTTACTTACAATTCCATTGTACTAACACAACTTAGAGCTTTATAATTGATAAATTGTCATGTCCGTTCAACATTCCAATTTCTTTCCAGTTTTCACCTACTTTCATCGAATATTACACTTTATTAGTACGTTTATCTTATCATTGAATACCCTTTCACTGTATTTCTTAGATAAAGTAAAGAACCTAGTAACTTTCAATTTCTTTCCCCCTACTTTCATTAATTTCTTGTAGGGACTTCGAGAATCATTGAAAATATCTTGAAGATTATGATTTATTATTGGTTTTGTTGTTCTTTTCCGAGTAATAGGTTTAACCCGGTAAATTTATTACTCTAAAAAACAGTTAGGTACATATGATGTGAATAAATCACACATCTTTGTTATCGGTTTTGTTGTTCATACGTTCACTTGTGGTCTTCCTAAAATTGGTTTGTATCAAGTTAACACAAAGATGACTTTTGCTTATTCTCAGTATTTTCATGTTATAAGTGTGTTATGCGGTTAGGATGTCTTGATTAGAAGCCCGAACACTTGAGCACATATATCGTGGTTGTAGTTATTCTTGTTGCCTACTTTTGATATGGCAATAAGTTTATATTTGTCTTTTACATAGTATCGAGAATACAAGAGGGTGCATGTTGAAATGCATCGTGGTCTAACACCATTTGAAAGTTGTTGATTACATTTGGTTTTCGTGTAAATATTTAGGACGTTTTTAGATTGGAGCTTAGGCACTTTTAAATACCCGCGTAGTACTCCGTGCTTACTAAAAGATACAGCAAGAATGCAAGATCACATACAAGTAAATTTGGTATAATTATGCCATATACTCATCTATTAAAAGATCGCTAACCTAGCATTACATAGCATTTGCTCCCAAAGTCCAACATCCCGTTCAATAACATTAGGAATTTTTTATTATTGAACATATTTTTTTTCCTTAACAAGTAACCCGAGAACCCGATAAATTCAACTCGATTACCCGAACCTAATTCCTTATAGGGTCGGGTTGCGGGATAGTTTTTATTTTTCAAAAACCCGATAAGCCTCAAACCTGACCCGATAGCCCGATTGACACCCCTAGTTGTTGGGTCGGTTCAGTTTTGGACCTTTGCTTAGCCCTAGTCTTCATAGTCAATTTAGATAACATTTGTAGTAGGTCTCATAAGTATGACATATCATTCTAATGATAGGTTAAGTTTGAAGCACACGTTGTACATTTTTTTTCGTCTAGTTTTGGGCAGAGATGTGGGATTCACCCACATTCGTTCCACTTAATAATTTTTTGAAGTAATAAATTTATGGGGAAAATTAAAAAAATATATAAAAAAATAAAAAATAAAATAAAACGATTTGATGAAGGGGATGCCACTATTTTCTTTTAGTAAAGTTAATTTGTCCTCAAACGAGTAAATTTCACAATTTAACACTTTGCAGAAGAGTGTACAATGGCATCTAATTGCAAATTAGTGTCAGAAGTGTGTACACTGAGAACACGAAAGGAGTTGTACGTCTCCATTTTAAAAGACCATTCAATGCTAGGAAATTTCCTCTACATTTACTTTTTACTTAATGGAGACTACAAAATCTATTGAGTTTTACCTCTCGTGTATTTGCAAATACTGTTGCATGACTCTTTTAATTAATAAATTCTATAAATTTTTGATGAAAACATTGAGTAAAGTTTGTATCTTTGAATGAACATGCATGAAAAATATTTGTAAAGTAACATCGACTAAAGTTTGCAACTTCATAATATCGTGGTCGGTCGCCACCCAGTAAGCGTCCCCATGTACGAGACCTCCAACGAACAAACGTGGCCTCTTTGGAAAAAATTTGTAGATTTGGTCAGGTAGTCGACCGAATTGTGTGAGTCTCTTTGTGTGTTTGGGTGTTCTATTATTGATTTTTGTGGGGTATGTTTTTCGTGGTGATCGTAGCCGCCTTATTACAGACATTTTGGTAATGCATTTTGTCTTGGAAAGAGAAAAGTAAGTTGACGCTGAGGCACCAGAGCTACCGCGGTCACATGTGGTCACAATTACAATTTACAAAGAGAAAAATGACTATAGTTTGCAACTTTATAATATCCTGAGAGCTAAGCAGCCATAAACATGAGGAACACATCAATTTGCTGTTAGATTATGGACATTATTTTAGTAGTCGTATGTTAGGATCGAACTCGAGATCACGGGATTGCACACTTTACGTATGAGAGTTAAAGTTTAATAATTAAATGTAAAAGTTTATATTTAATTATTTATTACACAAATATATAATGATTATTTAGTATTTAAGATAAATGACTAATGATCATTAGACGAATAAAAGGAAAGTAATGTATATGATTTATTGGAAAGTCAAGAAAGTTCTAGAAGGAGTTCCACCTCCTTTGTAACTTGAGCTCCAAGTAAACTATACTATATAAACAAGGTTAGGGATTCATTGTTTGTATCTCTTGTGCACACACACAAACCCTAAACTTGTTTTTCTCTTCTTCTTTTCTAGTAATCGATCAAACAAACACCCTTAAAGGGTTGATCGATTTTCTTTATTAAACAAAAGGTTTTGGTTTAATTTTGTGTTCTAAAACTAGCATTACTTTAACTTGTTTTAGTACGTGTGTACAAGAACGTGATTCAAACATACTTTTGTTTGATTCTTGGATTGAATTACAAAAGAGGTAAGAGGTAATTCTTATAATCCACATAAACCCTAATTAGGGTTCATAAGTTGAAGATTGCAATTGATACTTGTTCGGGCTAGAATCACAAAGGTATGTTTACTATTTATTATTGATTAATTAATTACATGTTATATGATCTTGTTATTACGCTTCCGCACTTGCTTACTTGATGTGTTTGGTTTATTTATATGCATGTCATGATATTATAATTCCAACAGTGGCCTCTAGAGCCGTTATAATGTGTAATTAATTATCAAAACACATAAAAATTGAATCTTGATTCGTTTAATTACATGTTTTTAGGGGTTTTCATATTCCTAACCCTAATTTTTTTATGGCTCGATTGACCTTATAGTTTTTTAGGGTTTTGGTTTTAATTTTTTAATATGATTAGAAACCCTAGGATGTCATGTAATTGGTTATGCGTTTTAGTAAACGATCTTGGTGCAATATGTTAATTGTTAAGCATAATCCATGAAAAATGCATATTTGCATGGATTTAATTGTGTGAGAATTTAAATGGTTTAAATTGGATATAAATTAAATGTTAAGTTATATCGAAACATGTAAATTTATTAATAGATGTCGAATTGGGGAAGACTCCAATATTAAGTAATCAATTACGTGCTATGTGGGGTTTGTTTAGTTTTGGCTTATGCAATCGATTTATCGATGTATGTGGCTCTTTTCCTTTGAAGAAGAAAGCCTTAATTGAATAAATGCATTATACACCTAGACTTGATTATTAATAGGACTATTGAATAAGATTTGCATGTGGCTTCATGTTTATACATATTTAATTGTTATGATTATGTATATGTTTATTTGGTTGTTTTATTTTTTATTACATATTACTTGTTTTTTGTTTATTATTATGTTAGACATGTTTATAAACGAAAAAGGGTAATTTTTGAATAGAAAAATAATATGGACTAAATATATGGCGAAATTGTTTTGGTTTTTAAGAGCTTAAATTTCAAAGGATTGGTTGATTGATGTTTTTGTACGTAATGGTTAACTAGGCCCGACCGAAGTTTACACACTACAAGATGGGTATAAGGTTGGCTTCGCATTAAATTGTGGCCTTAGATAGACAACATTCTGTCTTAACGCTCGTTTGTGTGTAAATTAGACTTACCGAACAACCATTACATGTACAATGTCATCTTAAGGGTGAATTCACCACAATTCCACAATGATTATCCGAAACACTAAGCCTTAGGGCTTATGCAAAAGTACGATATAGTGGACGATAATTGTTGGTAATTCTTTAATTGGTGAACCCGATACCTCAATCAAAACTTTGCTATTTTACTCTTAGTGAATTGGTAATAAAATTGTTTTATAAAACCAATGTTATGAAGTTGTATGCATGCTTCTTCATACATTATTTTGATTACACGTCAAAATTAATACCCTTATAAAATTAAGTCGAATGCCATCTAATTAAGAACACTTGAAGTTGTAATTTACGTCATGTGAGAACTTGGCGAGATTTCAATGGAGAGGTAAATTTCATAAATTCATTGCTAGCAGATCAACTGATGTGATGGATTTATGAGTTTGCAGTTTTTAAGTTAGACGACTTAAATTGAGTAGGAAGTGAGATCTTGGACTCAAGGCATTAAGATAGGGATGAAACATGCTTACATTACAAAGGTTTTGTGAACGTAAATCCCATAAATCTAGGAATTGCAATATGATATTGGCAATTATTGTTCGACAATTACCTTGTTGAATACTATCATTACTAGCAGATCAACTGATGTAATGGTACTATGTCAATTTGGATCCTAGCTTTAAGAAAATACTACGATTTATATGAATATTTACCAATGGGTATTTTATTTTCTTAAAGACCTAATTATCGAAAATACTGAAATTGAATTTAGTAATTCGTTTTAATGTATTAATGCAACGTTCAAACCGTAAACGCAATTTTGGCTTTGGTAAATTGATATCGTTCTGTTTTCAAACAAATGTTTGATTAAGAATAATTTACTTAAAAGGCAAAAGAAGTCTCCTTTCTATGAAGAAGAGTGAGATGCAATCCTATTCCTTTTCATGAATGAGAAAGGATAATAGGAATATTAGATATGTTTAAATTCTAATATAACTCATAGCAAATTTTTTAATAGTTAAGATAATTGCATATTTTCCATAAGGATTTTATCATCCTCATTCGATGATTAAATTCTTAATAACAAATATGATATTTGGTTAACAGAAAATTATGTATGACATTTTATGAGTTATTATATTTAGAAGCTAGACTAATTACCGCAAAATGGTAAAAGACAAACTAGTTTATTCATCTAGTTGTTTTGACTATTTAATAGGTGCTACTGATGCGTAGGGATTGCACCAGGCTTTACCTCTCAAGGGATCTTGAGAAGCTTACAACCCCCACCAGGCAGTGTACCTGATCGTTGTAGTATAGTATAGTGACAAGTACCGGGGGATTGATCGTTCAGCTAGGAATAGTGTCGCTAGGATTAGAAAACCTAAATACTAGTTCTAGAGATGAGGGATGATTATTTTTGTATTTTTACATTTTTTAGAAAGCAAGTAAATATCTCGGGTTTGAAGGATGTGGGCGGAATTAGTTGTTAGTCAACTAACCCAATACTAAAGATGCAATTAAAATAAAATATTAGAAATGAAAATAAACCAAATTAAACTAAGGTTGTGAGCAATAAGTGGAGAAATGTGTTTACTTAAATTTCACTACTCCCTAGATATCTTTTACACGTTAATTACTTGTTATAGTTGTAACAATTCGCAATTTCAGGTTAACTTTTATTCCCGAAAAATTTCACTATTCACTTTTTACTATTCACTTTTACTATTCACTTTTCACTATTCATGTCAGAAATTTTTATTTCATATTCTCGTAAGTTAAACTATTTTAACAATAATCCGAGAGTTTGACGCTTGTCGGATCATTTCTGCAAAAATCACAAAGCCGTGTCCGAGATTTACTTTTAGGTTTAAACGTCCTTCCAGCATCCCGATATATCCATAAAACACTATAAACAATAGAAATATGATTTTCTCTCATTTTAGGACAATTCCAAAAGTTTTGGAATTTTACGTTTTTCAGTTCAGCGTTTTACGCGAATTACGCGATTTAGACCCGTGTTTCCAGTTTTTAGCAGGGTTTTACCACCCGATAGATCCTACCACTCATTTTATATTTTATTATGGAGTATATTGATAAGTTCTACCATATTTATAAGTTTCATATTTTTAGGATACCCGGTTTTACGTTTCGTGACTTAACAACTTACGGTTAGCAACTTACGGAGTCAAAACTAGCTACATACTTAGGATAATACCATCAAAAGTCCACACCTTGTTCTCCAAGTTCATGAACCGCCACTAGGGGGGGGCATTCACACTTGTGGCATGATCTCATGACTTTAGCCATCAGATCAATATTTATTTACAACTTTGTCTCCAAGTTTTAGCACTTTCCTAGTCACCTTCCTAACCTCCTCATTTTTAGTATAAAAGCATGCTCATGTCTTCCTTTCTTCACCACAAAAACGCCACACCCTTTATACCTAGCACCATGATCCTTTGATCTTCAATATACAAGTTACACTACAAAGTTCAAGGTCTTAGTATTCTCTACCTAGTTCTTAAGTTTGTTTGGTGATTCCATGGTTGAATTAGGAGCTACACAAGGTTACTAGGGCTGAAGTTAAATGGTTTTCACAAGGGTTAGATCAAGGCTAGCAAGGGTTACAAGAGTTATGGTGAAGGGTTTACAAGCTTAGGTTTAGTGTCCTAGTTCTATACTTGACTTCCTTTCTTAAGTGAAAGCCAAAAGTTGTAAGAAACCCTTATACACTTTCTTGCTCAATATCATTTTCATGCTCTTTGTGTTCTTTTCATGCTATATATGTTCTTGTTATTGTGTTCATGATGTTTAAAAATGGATAAAATGATTATTGGTATACATATGTTAACTTATGACAAGCAAACAAGCAAACTAGTGATTTTTATGGAACACCACGACCACAATAGTATAACTTTGATATTTGACACTTACTTACTGTTAAAGAGGACTTAACGAGGAAAACATAGCAATTTGAATCACCCAAAACGAGTACACGAGTCAAAAGTTATGACCATTTGAAGTTAGCGAAACCAAAACGGCAAAACTGCCTAAATAGCATTCTGATCAAATTTTGATTTTGAAAGTCGCACTTCTGGTCCGATTCATCAAAAAGTTAAAACACGAAAGTTGTCCGGAACGACGTTTTCGTTCTGGATCAAAGAAGCTCGAGCCCTGAAAATGCTTTCCGAGTGATAATTTCTTCAAATTCTTAACAGCCCATTTTTAGACCAAAGTTACTATATAATGATTATATTTAGATGAGACCAAGAGGTCTAATGACCTAAAGCCAAGACCACAACCATGGCTAAAGCTAAGGTTGAGTCTTAAGACCATGGTAACAATGACCAAGGTCACGGCAAAGCCACGGCTAAAGACCATATAACTTTTAAAGATCAAAAACTTATATATATGTTATCAAGTACTACAATAGTAGGGAGCCTCATGTGAGGAGTTCATTAAGTAAGCCGTCGAGATGAGTTGTGGATTTACGAATTAAAGTGTCCTGGCTCCTCGAACGTTTACTCCATGACTTCTGAATTATGTCGGCCCGAACGGTAGTAAGAGATATACAACCTATACATGTTTCATAAACAATTTATATTCAAAGACTTACACTATATACTAAGTACTACATCATGAACATTATGCAAGACATATATAGGCAATTCTTCGTATTCTTAGACGTTACTCCAAACCTAAGTCGCAACATTCTATTATAGGCTGCTCTTAGAGACTTTCGCGATTCGACTACCACTTTCATTTCTCATTACATAAGCTTAAGGTGAGTCATAGCCCCTACTTTTTCATACTTGTTTTAACTCTTGGGAGGGGATACATGCTCAACTACTTGCTTACTTGTACAAATACTCAAAACATTTATACTTGATTGTTTCATACTTGATTGACTTATACTTGATTGCATTATACTTGATTTCATACATACATGACTGTTTTATCTTTGGAAAGTGGCTCACAGTAATCTTTTATCTTTGGGAAGTGGCTCCCAGCAAACTTTTATCTTTGGGAAGTGGCTCCCAGTTTTCTTTGGGAAGTGGCTCCCAGTTGTCTTTGGGAAGTGGCTCCCAGTAAACTTTTATCTTTGGGAATTGGCTCCCAAGTGAGGTCTTCGGAGATGAAGTAGAGACTCACTACTAATTGCTTAATTGTTTTGATGAACTTATACATGTCTTATTCATATTATATGTTAGCAGTGGGTTGTGAACACACAGGTTGCAAGTCTCTTATGGCGGGATTTGCAACTGAGTGGATTCTCAATGCCTTTGCTGTGTGAACATTCTTTATAGGCTTTTCAACTGTTTTAAGACAAACTCTATGAACTCACCAACCATTGTGTTGACACTTTAGCATGTTTATCTCAGGTTAGTAAGGCGATAGCTAGTGCGTGGAACTTAGAGTCAAGCTGCATATTCTGAAGACTTACGCTTTTATCATTTACCATTCAAAACATTTTCTATACATTTATGTATCATACTTTGGAATCTCATGTTTGTAACTTTGAATTCATTAATCGAATGGTAACTTTTCAAAATGTCTCATTTAGAGTTCGTTTTCTATAACTTGTACTTTGTATTATGAAGTAGCACCCCTGTGACACAGTCTTCCGCTGCGGTATTTTGGGGGTGTTACAGATTGGTATCAGAGCCTTGGTTATAGAGAACTAGGTTGCATTTAGTGCCTAGACTATAACTGCTATATACGTTAGGACACTCCTCTTTATTTGCCTTACACACAATACATACACATATGCTTTTTGGTTAGAGGTTTGCCTAGTTCCACGCTGTTAGATGATGTGACTTTAGTATTATAAGGAGCCCCAGAGATTAGTCGAGTCATTAAAAACATGGAGCTCAGTAATAACTAATTATTTAACTTGATCTTGTGACAGTTCTTGTTTGATGAGACACAAGATTTGAGTTAAATAATATTATTGCTTAGCTTTAGGGATTTGATGACTTGATTATCTTACTATCGGCCTCAGAAGGCGGATTTTGCGTCGGAAATTCTTAAGTAGGATGTTTTAGAATCTCCTTATTTAAATAGATTGGGACGCCTCTTCATTTAAATAAAGAAATTGTAAATCACCGAACCATAAGTTTATGAGACCTTACTTACATAAATTTGGACGCTTCTTTATGTAAGTAATGTGTTATAAATAAGTGGGCTTAATTGTAGCCGATACGACTCCTTAACCAGAACCTTAGACGAATCAGAGTAAACACCACTATATTAGAGATCCCGAATTCTCTTAGACACACAATAAGTAGTTAACATCAACTGAACTTCGGGACGAAGTTCTCCTTAAGGGGTAGAGACTGTAACAATTCGCAATTTCAGGTTAACTTTTATTCCCGAAAAATTTCACTATTCACTTTTACTATTCACTTTTTACTATTCACTTTTCACTATTCATCTCAGAAATTTTTATTTCATATTCTCGTAAGTTAAACTATTTTAACGATAATCCGAGAGTTTGACGCTCGTCGGATCATTTCTGCAAAAATCACAAAGCCGTGTCCGAGATTTACTTTTAGGTTTAAACGTCCTTCCAGCATCACGATATATCCATAAAACACTATAAACAATAGAAATATGATTTTCTCTCATTTTAGGACAATTCCAAAAGTTTTGGAATTTTACGTTTTTCAGTTCAGCGTTTTACGCGAATTACGCGTTTTAGACCCGTGTTTCCAGTTTTTAGCAGGGTTTTAGCACGCGATCGATCCTACCACTCATTTTATATTTTATTATGGAGTATATTGATAAGTTCTACCATATTTATAAGTTTCATATTTTTAGGATACCCGGTTTTACGTTTCATGACTTAACAACTTACGGTTAGCAACTTACGGAGTCAAAACTAGCTACATACTTAGGATAATACCATCAAAAGTCCACACCTTGTTCTCCAAGTTCATGAACCGCCATTAGGGGGGGGCATTCACACTTGTGGCATGATCTCATGACTTTAGCCATTAGATCAATATTTATTTACAACTTTGTCTCCAAGTTTTAGCACTTTCCTAGTCACCTTCCTAACCTCCTCATTTTTAGTATAAAAGCATGCTCATGTCTTCCTTTCTTCACCACAAAAACGCCACACCCTTTATACCTAGCACCATGATCCTTTGATCTTCAATATACAAGTTACACTACAAAGTTCAAGGTCTTAGTATTCTCTACCTAGTTCTTAAGTTTGTTTGGTGATTCCATGGTTGAATTAGGAGCTACACAAGGTTACTAGGGCTGAAGTTAAATGGTTTTCACAAGGGTTAGATCAAGGCTAGCAAGGGTTACAAGAGTTATGGTGAAGGGTTTACAAGCTTAGGTTTAGTGTCCTAGTTCTATACTTGACTTCCTTTCTTAAGTGAAAGCCAAAAGTTGTAAGAAACCCTTATACACTTTCTTGCTCAATATCATTTTCATGCTCTTTGTGTTCTTTTCATGCTATATATGTTCTTGTTATTGTGTTCATGATGTTTAAAAATGGATTAAACGATTATTGGTATACATATGTTAACTTATGACAAGCAAACAAGCAAACTAGTGATTTTTATGGAAAACCACGACCACAATAGTATAACTTTGATATTTGACACTTACTTACTGTTAAAGAGGACTTAACGAGGAAAACCTAGCAATTTGAATCACCCAAAACGAGTACACGAGTCAAAAGTTATGACCATTTGAAGTTAGCGAAACCAAAACGGCAAAACTGCCTAAATAGCATTCTGATCAAATTTTGATTTTGAAAGTCCCACTTCTGGTCCGATTCATCAAAAAGTTAAAACACAAAAGTTGTCCGGAACGACGTTTTCGTTCTGGATCAAAGAAGCTCGAGCCCTGAAAATGCTTTCCGAGTGATAATTTCTTCAAATTCTTAACAGCCCATTTTTAGACCAAAGTTACTATATAATGATTATATTTAGATGAGACCAAGAGGTCTAATGACCTAAAGCCAAGACCACAACCATGGCTAAAGCTAAGGTTGAGTCTTAAGACCATGGTAACAATGACCAAGGTCACGGCAAAGCCACGGCTAAAGACCATATAACTTTTAAAGATCAAAAACTTATATATATGTTATCAAGTACTACAATAGTAGGGAGCCTCATGTGAGGAGTTCATTAAGTAAGCCGTCGAGATGAGTTGTGGATTTACGAATTAAAGTGTCCTGGCTCCTCGAACGTTTACTCCATGACTTCTGAATTATGTCGGCCCGAACGGTAGTAAGAGATATACAACCTATACATGTTTCATAAACAATTTATATTCAAAGACTTACACTATATACTAAGTACTACATCATGAACATTATGCAAGACATATATAGGCAATTATTCGTATTCTTAGACGTTACTCCAAACCTAAGTCGCAACGTTCTATCATAGGCTGCTCTTAGAGACTTTCGCGATTCGACTACCACTTTCATTTCTCATTACATAAGCTTAAGGTGAGTCATAGCCCCTACTTTTTCATACTTGTTTTAACTCTTGGGGGGGATACATGCTCAACTACTTGCTTACTTGTACAAATACTCAAAACATTTATACTTGATTGTTTCATACTTGATTGACTTATACTTGATTGCATTATACTTGATTTCATACATACACGACTGTTTTATCTTTGGGAAGTGGCTCCCAGTAATCTTTTATCTTTGGGAAGTGGCTCCCAGCAAACTTTTATCTTTGGGAAGTGGCTCCCAGTTTTCTTTGGGAAGTGGCTCCCAGTTGTCTTTGGGAAGTGGCTCCCAGTAAACTTTTATCTTTGGGAATTGGCTCCCAAGTGAGGTCTTCGGAGATGAAGTAGAGACTCACTACTAATTGCTTAATTGTTTTGATGAACTTATACATGTCTTATTCATATTATACGTTAGCAGTGGGTTGTGAACACAAAGGTTGCAAGTCTCTTATGGCGGGATTTGCAACTGAGTGGATTCTCAATGCCTTTGCTGTGTGAACATTCTTTATAGGCTTTTCAACTGTTTTAAGACAAACTCTATGAACTCACCAACCATTGTGTTGACACTTTAGCATGTTTATCTCAGGTTAGTAAGGCGATAGCTAGTGCGTGGAACTTAGAGTCAAGCTGCATATTCTGAAGACTTACGCTTTTATCATTTACCATTCAAAACATTTTCTATACATTTATGTATCATACTTTGGAATCTCATGTTTGTAACTTTGAATTCATTAATCGAATGGTAACTTTTCAAAACGTCTCATTTGGAGTTCGTTTTCTATAACTTGTACTTTGTATTATGAAGTAGCACCCATGTGACACAGTCTTCCGCTGCGGTATTTTGGGGGTGTTACAGATTGGTATCAGAGCCTTGGTTATAGAGAACTAGGTTGCATTTAGTGCCTAGACTATAACTTCTATATACGTTAGGACACTCCTCTTTATTTGCCTTACACACAATACATACACATATGCTTTTTGGTTAGAGGTTTGCCTAGTTCCACGCTGTTAGATGATGTGACTTTAGTATTATAAGGAGCCCCAGAGATTAGTCGAGTCATTAAAAACATGGAGCTCAGTAATAACTAATTATTTAACTTGATCTTGTGACAGTTCTTGTTTGATGAGACACAAGATTTGAGTTAAATAATATTATTGCTTAGCTTTAGGGATTTGATGACTTGATTATCTTACTATCGGCCTCAGAAGGCGGATTTTGCGTCGGAAATTCTTAAGTAGGATGTTTTAGAATCTCCTTATTTAAATGGATTGGGACGCCTCTTCATTTAAATAAAGAAATTGTAAATCACCGAACCATAAGTTTATGAGACCTTACTTACATAAATTTGGACGCTTCTTTATGTAAGTAATGTGTTATAAATAAGTGGGCTTAATTGTAGCCGATACGACTCCTTAACCAGAACCTTAGACGAATCAGAGTAAACACCACTATATTAGAGATCCCGAATTCTCTTAGACACACCATAAGTAGTTAACATCAACTGAACTTCGGGACGAAGTTCTCCTTAAGGGGTAGAGACTGTAACAATTCGCAATTTCAGGTTAACTTTTATTCCCGAAAAATTTCACTATTCACTTTTTACTATTCACTTTTCACTATTCATCTCAGAAATTTTTATTTCATATTCTCGTAAGTTAAACTATTTTAACGATAATCCGAGAGTTTGACGCTCGTCGGATCATTTCTGCAAAAATCACAAAGCCGTGTCCGAGATTTACTTTTAGGTTTAAACGTCCTTCCAGCATCCCGATATATCCATAAAACACTATAAACAATAGAAATATGATTTTCTCTCATTTTAGGACAATTCCAAAACTTTTGGAATTTTACGTTTTTCAGTTCAGCGTTTTACGCAAATTACGCGTTTTAGACCCGTGTTTCCAGTTTTTAGCAGGGTTTTAGCACCCGATAGATCCTACCACTCATTTTATATTTTATTTTGGAGTATATTGATAAGTTCTACCATATTTATAAGTTTCATATTTTTAGGATACCCGGTTTTACGTTTCGTGACTTAACAACTTACGGTTAGCAACTTACGGAGTCAAAACTAGCTACATACTTAGGATAATACCATCAAAAGTCCACACCTTGTTCTCCAAGTTCATGAACTGCCACTAGGGGGGGGGGCATTCACACTTGTGGCATGATCTCATGACTTTAGCCATTAGATCAATATTTATTTACAACTTTGTCTCCAAGTTTTAGCACTTTCCTAGTCACCTTCCTAACCTCCTCTTTTTTAGTATAAAAGCATGCTCATGTCTTCCTTTCTTCACCACACAAAAACGCCACACCCTTTATACCTAGCACCATGATCCTTTGATCTTCAATATACAAGTTACACTACAAAGTTCAAGGTCTTAGTATTCTCTACCTAGTTCTTAAGTTTGTTTGGTGATTCCATGGTTGAATTAGGAGCTACACAAGGTTACTAGGGCTGAAGTTAAATGGTTTTCACAAGGGTTAAATCAAGGCTAGCAAGGGTTACAAGAGTTATGGTGAAGGGTTTACAAGCTTAGGTTTAGTGTCCTAGTTCTATACTTGACTTCTTTTCTTAAGTGAAAGCCAAAAGTTGTAAGAAACCCTTATACACTTTCTTGCTCAATATCATTGTCATGCTCTTTGTGTTCTTTTCATGCTATATATGTTCTTGTTATTGTGTTCATGATGTTTAAAAATGGATAAAACGATTATTGGTATACATATGTTATCTTATGACAAGCAAACAAGCAAACTAGTGATTTTTATGGAAAACCACGACCACAATAGTATAACTTTGATATTTGACACTTACCTACTGTTAAAGAGGACTTAACGAGGAAAACATAGCAATTGGAATCACCCAAAACGAGTACACGAGTCAAAAGTTATGACCATTTGAAGTTAGCGAAACCAAAACGGCAAAACTGCCTAAATAGCATTCTGATCAAATTTTGATTTTGAAAGTCCCACTTCTGGTCCGATTCATCAAAAAGTTAAAACACGAAAGTTGTCCGGAACGACGTTTTCGTTCTGGATCAAAGAAGCTCGAGCCCTGAAAATGCTTTCCGAGTGATAATTTCTTCAAATTCTTAACAGCCCATTTTTAGACCAAAGTTACTATATAATGATTATATTTAGATGAGACCAAGAGGTCTAATGACCTAAAGCCAAGACCACAACCATGGCTAAAGCTAAGGTTGAGTCTTAAGACCATGGTAACAATGACCAAGGTCACGGTAAAGCCACGGCTAAAGACCATATAACTTTTAAAGATCAAAAACTTATATATATGTTATCAAGTACTACAATAGTAGGGAGCCTCATGTGAGGAGTTCATTAAGTAAGCCGTCGAGATGAGTTGTGGATTTACGAATTAAAGTGTCCTGGCTCCTCGAACGTTTACTCCATGACTTCTGAATTATGTCGGCCCGAACGGTAGTAAGAGATATACAACCTATACATGTTTCATAAACAATTTATATTCAAAGACTTACACTATATACTAAGTACTACATCATGAACATTATGCAAGACATATATAGGCAATTCTTCGTATTCTTAGACGTTACTCCAAACCTAAGTCGCAACGTTCTATTATAGGCTGCTCTTAGAGACTTTCGCGATTCGACTACCACTTTCATTTCTCATTACATAAGCTTAAGGTGAGTCATAGCCCCTACTTTTTCATACTTGTTTTAACTCTGGGGGGGGGATACATGCTCAACTACTTGCTTACTTGTACAAATACTCAAAACATTTATACTTGATTGTTTCATACTTGATTGACTTATACTTGATTGCATTATACTTGATTTCATACATACATGACTGTTTTATCTTTGGGAAGTGGCTCCCAGTAATCTTTTATCTTTGGGAAGTGGCTCCCAGCAAACTTTTATCTTTGGGAAGTGGCTCCCAGTTGTCTTTGGGAAGTGGCTCCCAGTAAACTTTTATCTTTGGGAATTGGCTCCCAAGTGAGGTCTTCGGAGATGAAGTAGAGACTCACTACTAATTGCTTAATTGTTTTGATGAACTTATACATGTCTTATTCATATTATATGTTAGCAGTGGGTTGTGAACACACAGGTTGCAAGTCTCTTATGGCGGGATTTGCAACTGAGTGGATTCTCAATGCCTTTGCTGTGTGAACATTCTTTATAGGCTTTTCAACTGTTTTAAGACAAACTCTATGAACTCACCAACCATTGTGTTGACACTTTAGCATGTTTATCTCAGGTTAGTAAGGCGATAGCTAGTGCGTGGAACTTAGAGTCAAGCTGCATATTCTGAAGACTTACGCATTTATCATTTACCATTCAAAACATTTTGTATACATTTATGTATCATACTTTGGAATCTCATGTTTGTAACTTTGAATTCATTAATCGAATGGTAACTTTTCAAAACGTCTCATTTGGAGTTCGTTTTCTATAACTTGTACTTTGTATTATGAAGTAGCACCCCTGTGACACAGTCTTCCGCTGCGGTATTTTGGGGGTGTTACAATAGTTGCGTGGATGACGGATTGTATTCCTTAATACCATTCATGGGGTGGCGCACTTAACTCCCCAATCCTATGAGTGCCTACTTCACTCCTATGTCGAGCCGGCTAAGAAGCTCCTAACATGGGATCATTAGAATTTACTTATGCATTAAATACAACCAATAAAACCTAGTGCACATCGGTTCATGTTTCCTAAGACGTTCAAGCATGTTACCATTTGGAGATCTGCCAGTTTTCTTAAGCCTAACATCGAAATCATTCATCCAATACAACCATAAACAAGTAATCAACACATAATCAACATCTAGGTTTCATTAGATCTAAGCAAACACAAGATAAATCTAGCCTAGCATGGTGGAATCAAGACAAGCACAAGATATAGACAACCAACACATAGACATATTGATTGAGTTAAAAGAACACTCATCTCAATTACACATGTAAGGGTTCAAGGGCTGAAAACCCTTGAAAAACCTGTAAAAATCGTATATGGTTCGGCCTTAGGGTTTCTCCAAACTTGTCCCTCCTAATGAATGAAAATTAGAAAACTATATATAGGAAATTGAGGCTGACGGCGTCAAGACAAAATGGGTGACGCCGTCATCTCGCCGCCAAAAGAATTCTCGGACTGCCTTGATCTACATCTGACGCCGTCATGTATTAACTTTTTCCAGGCCATCACGTATTTTACTCTTGACGCTCTTCCTTGTGACGCCTTCATTTCTGTACTGGGCCGTCATGAAATTTACTCTTGACGCCATCAAATTGTTGCTCTTGACGCCGTCACCTACTGTTCCCAGCTTGGAAAATTAAGACTTTGGCGTTTTCTTCACTTTTATGCTCCAAAAACGTCCGAATTGCTTCCTTTTCCAGATTTCACTCCCAAATTACCTAAAAACACAAAAGGAACGATTTATGGCAATATTTGATCAAATAAATTCAATTCCGGGCTTAAATGACCCCCTAAAAGTGGTTTATTTTTCGCCTCATCATATACTCTTACACTTGAGATTTGCTTTTCCTCAAACAAATGCACTTTTATTCTAATCAAAATACAAGTTAGGGGTCATTTAACACTAATATAAAAGTAATTACAACAAATAATCGTTCCACTAAAGACCAATAGACAAGCACGGAGGTCATACGCAAGCACCTCACAAATAGTGTTTAGATACTCATATCTCTCGGGTGTAATAAAGTATAGATTACAATATGGAAACGGAAGATATCTCTCACTACCTGTCATAGCAAAATAGATTACCATAGGCTTGGGAAAGGATCAAACCTCCACTACATGGCGTAAGCACCAAGGATAAACTATCAAAGATGTCTTTTAAAGGGTTGTAACGTTAGGTGTAGGGATATAGAATACACGGTTTTGTTGGATATAGGCAATCTTTACTGGTGGCGAGTTAACAATCTTGGTTAATTACATGTACAATATGGCGTTGCTAAGCCAAGACTAGACTCGACTTAAGCTAATAAATGAAAAATAACAAAAACATAAAATGAACATAGAATAAAAAGGGATGGTAGTCCGTATGTTTTTTCTCTTTTTCTTTTTCTATATTTTTTTTTCTTTTCTTTTTCTTGTTTTTTCGATTTTTTTTTTTTTTTTTTGCATACACTCTTACCCTACCATACAAAATAATACATCATAGGGAATGAACATTCCCCTTACACTTGAATCTTTACATACTTTACAATAAACTAATCTAATGACTCGAATTAAGAAAATCAAAACACTTGGAGTACTTTTAAGATTAACGCACATACGGGGATAATAATATTATGTTCTTCCCCATTACTCCATAAAATAAGTACTTTACCCATGAGTCCCAATCGTCCCAAAACAATATGTACAAGGATATGACCCGACTTAGCAACCATGTAATCAATTAGATAGTTAACTTAGGGTTTAACAAATAACAATAATGCACTAAAGATGAGTGCATACACGGAAGGCTAAGGCGATTTGGTTGTACATTTAAGTGGGGTGTAACAAATTCTTTCTTTAAGTAAGATGCTTAAAGTTAGAAATGAAAAGATAGGCTCGGAGGGGTGTACTAGGGGTTTCGTGTACTAAAAATGAGTACAACGCTAATGGTGTGGGAAAAATTAATTGACTTAGCTAGCCAAGTAATATGACTCAAATGGTCAAGTAATTATGATACGGGTTTAACACAAGGGTGATCCTAATGCCTCTTATCATGTAGTAAATCCTACTACACGAATGTAGTCTCACTAGCGGTCTCGGGATGCATCACTAACGCAAGTTCTAGAATCTAAATGCTACCGGTACACTCATAAGCACTAATAGTAAATGCTTTTCCTATCAAATCTAAAGGCGAACCTCACATATTTGGGTGGAAAATTTTTCTGAATGATACGGTTTTGTGCTAGTCATACAATCTCCTATCCATGAGACGCTTGCTATGGCTAAAGTTTCACTCCTAAATGTTGTAAAAAATTTTAAATTTGGCGCTAAAATTACACTAACAAGTATTTCTCATAGTTTTATTACACATCTACTATTAAACAAACAAACTCAAGCGAAAGTGTATCTGTAAGGTATCATCATTTTACCCTCCCCTTACACTTAAGATGAACATTGTCCCCAATGTTCAAGTAAAGAATGTAAAAGTGAAATAAGTAAAAAGAATGAAATCAAATACTCCCCTGATTCGCTCGGTATGGATAATAAGGTGGCCAGGTTAAATCTTCCTCCAAGAAAATGAACAATCAAAGCTTCCCTTCCAGAAAAATAAATCATCTTCTTGTAATACATAACCTGTAAATCCTGAGAAAACAGACAAGGCAACCTCACATAAAATCGGCGACAATCTACATAAGTTACTAAATCCTAGAAAACAAAATAAGATATAATGCTTGTGGAATGAAGTTTGCAGATTTCCTGGAGATTATAAAACTTAATAATTCAACAAAAACTTTAAGACTCCGTTAGAAAAACAAAACTGGTAAAATTTCCAGATTTTTACACGTGACGTCGTCAAGAGTAAACTCGTGACGCTGTCAGAAGTGACCTGCAGAAATTCTTATGTTAAGTTTCCGGAAAATTTCTGGAAAAACTTGCCCCTACTTCCTGGAAAATCCTGCAAAACTTCATTATGACTCAATACAAGCATTTGACTCGAACAAATACGAATATACATGTTCATATAATATTGTGGAGAATCATGATCGGTTTGTTTCTTAAAAAATATATTTGGGGTTTCCCCTTACACTTATCTTTTGCAAAAATACTTTTAGGTGGAGTTAAGACTAGGCCAAAACAACAAAGTAAAGTATTTCCATTTTTTAGTTTAGAAACATGATCTACCAACAATAAAAATAAAGCATGCATACGGAAGCAAATAACAAACAAACAAACAAAATAAAATCACACAAAGCATGGGTTGCCTCCCAAGAAGCACTTTTCTTTATTTACGAGTCTTGTAGCTAGACTCAAGGTCATGGATTACTACGTGATACGGGTGAGTTCCTCATTGAGGACATCTTTGGGATCAAACTTAGGTTTCAACTTCCTATCGGTTTCCTTAGTATGGTATGACCTTTCAAACTTTTCTCCATCCGGATCATACAAAGTCATCCTCATATGCCATGATCCGTCGCCTTCTTTAGGTGGATTGTCCCACCTCCATTTACACTTATCTCCCTCTCTTTTCTACTTATTCATCTCTATATTAATAGGCATTACGCTCAAGAACTCAATCATCTTCCTAAATACTAAGGGGTCCTCAAAGGGATCTAGCTCTTCATCTCTAGCTATGAGTTGTTCCACCGAATGCGTCTTTTCAACGAAATCTTTTTCTAGATAGAATGGGCATTGAGGTCCTATAAAGTTCCTTTCTATCCAAGGTCCATATCTAGATGGTCTCCTATTCATCTCTGCCCAATGCGGTGTCGGTTCATCATCACAATCATAACTATGCTTCTTAACATCGTACACCGACCAAGTATCTCCTTCACCTACCGCTATCTTAGACTCCTTACAGTCTATCATGGCGCTAGCGGTTGCTAAAAATCCTCTTCCTACCAATAATGGGCATGTAGTGTCACTAACCATGTCTAGGACGTGAAAATCCGCTAAGATAGTTAACTTTCCTACGTGAACAACTACATCCTTAATCATTCCAACTGGGTGGGCAATACTTCCATCCGCTAGACCTATCAACACCTCCGTTTCCTCTAACTTTCCTAGCTTAAGAGTGGTGAATAGGGATAAGGGAATCAAGTTGAGGCTTGACCCTAAATCTGCTAGTGTGTCAAAAACTTTGGATCTTCCTATCATACAAGGCAAAACAAATATACCCGGATCATCAAGCTTTTTTGGCAACTTGTTTTCAACGAAGGCGGTCCCATTTTTACCAAGTTTAAACTTCTCATATTTTTCTAGGAGGGCACTATAGTAGGGAGCACGGGCTAAGACATCAATGACGGGGCGTTCAAGGTGGAGTTCCTTGAATTCATCGTCAAGGTCTTGCGTAGGAGGTGTTTCAACTATACATTCGACCAGTTTTATATCGGGTGTTTTGCTTGATTTCTCCTTTTGAAGAATTTGGTTTTGTTTGAAACACGTGCTCGTTGATTTAACCGAGTAGTATTGTGGACACGAAGTGGGTGACGAAACTGAAGATATGGAATTAACGTTTAGTTTCGGATTCTTGACCGTGTCGCTTGGGAGTGCTCCCATTTCTCGGTCATTGAGGACTTTCAACAATGCGTCAATTTTGGTGGTCATCTCGCTTTGCTTTTGTTTGAAATCGGCTTCAAACTTAGATATGCGAGCTTCTTAAGATGCCATGAATTTAGACATCAACCCTTCAAGATTGTTGGTACTACCATAGTTGTTAGAAGGATTGTTGTTGAAAGTACGGTTGGAGGGTGATTTGGTTGGTAACGATTAGGCGGATTGGAAGAATTGGGTTGATTTTGTTTCCACCTAAGGTTTGGGTGATTTTTCCAAGAGGGGTTGTATGAATCACCGTAAGGGTTCGGCTCGGGTTTGAAAGTGTACCACTTATCTCTCGCTTCGTCGGTACGCGTGGATGCGTAGTCCGCAAAAGCTGTTCTGGGGAGTTCCACACAATCACGAGTGTCATGGGGACCACTACATAATTCGCATGAAGAAGTGATTTTGTTCACTTGGCTTGAAGGCTTAGGAGCTTCGTAGGATTTCATGAGAAACTTGACTTGGTCCTCAAGTTCCATGATCCTACGGTCGGGAGTGCTAGAGTTGTTCGAAGGCAAAGATATTGCCTTGACCATTTTGTTCAAATCACGGGGATCATTCCAACTTTCGTTGTCATAGAGAGCAAGATCTTCTATGAGTTCCCATGATTGTTCCGCACTTAGATCACGTAGCTTACCACCGGCTGATTGGTCAATGGCTCGCCTCGTGGAGAGATCGATATGGTCATAAAAGATTTGGACTTGGAGCCAAAGATCTATGCCATGATGAGGGACTTTTTGGAGTAAATCCTTGAAACGAGTCCATGCTTCATAAAGAGATTCATTTTGACGTTGTTGGAACATCAAGATGTCATTTCTAAGCTTAGTAATTCTCCCCGGTGGGAAAAATTGAGCAAGGAAACGTGTGGTGAGATCATCCCATCTGGTGATGGATCCAGCGGGTAAACGCTCAAGCCATTGACTAGCTTGATCCCGTAGAGAGAATTGGAATAGGCGTAATCGGGTTGTCTCTCTAGTTTCAACATCTAGGTCTATGGAGTCTACGATTTTAAGGAAGTCCTTAAGATGTTGATTTGGATCTTCGGAACTAAGTCCATGGAATGCACATCCGCTTTGCACCAACCGGATGGTGTCGGAACGGAAGGGGGTCACATTGGCTCCGGTGAGCTCAATGGTGTTTCGGTAGCCTTGGTGGCTAGGTCGGGAATACTCTCCTAAGGTTCGGGGCCTAAGAGGTTCTAGTGGTGGGTTTTGTTGTGGTGGGATGACGGGTTCAAAGATGTTCCCATCATCCATGATGTCGGGTGGTGAAAAGTTACGAACAAAAACACAAAGAAATAAGATAGACTAAAGAAACCTAAAAATAAAAATAAAATCTTACTAGAAAGGAATCTAGCAGTAGACCTAATAAAAAGAGATTCTAACCTAGACAATAACTATTCCCCGGGTTGCGGCGCCAAAAACTTGATGTGTAGGGATTGCACCAGGCTTTACCTCTCAAGGGATCTTGAGAAGCTTACAACCCCCACCAGGCAGTGTACCTGATCGTTGTAGTATAGTATAGTGACAAGTACCGGGGGATTGATCGTTCAGCTAGGAATAGTGTCGCTAGGATTAGAAAACCTAAATACTAGTTCTAGAGATGAGGGATGATTATTTTTGTATTTTTACATTTTTTAGAAAGCAAGTAAATATCTCGGGTTTGAATGATATGGGCGGAATTAGTTGCTAGTCAACTAACCTAATACTAAAGATGCAATTAAAATAAAATATTAGAAATGAAAATAAACCAAATTAAACTAAGGTTGTGAGCAATAAGTGGAGAAATGTGTTTACTTAGATTTCACTACTCCCTAGATATCTTTTACACGTTAATTACTTGTTATAGTTGCGTGGATGACGGATTGTATTCCTTAATACCATTCATGGGGTGGTGCACTTAACTCCCCAATCCTATGAGTGCCTACTTCACTCCTATGTCGAGCCGGCTAAGAAGCTTCTAACATGGGATCATTAGAATTTACTCATGCATTAAATACAACCAATAAAACCTAGTGCACATCGGTTCATGTTTCCTAAGACGTTCAAGCATGTTACCATTTGGAGATCTGCCAGTTTTTTTAAGCCTAACATCGAAATCATTCATCCAATACAACCATAAACAAGTAATCAACACATAATCAACATCTAGGTTTCATTAGATCTAAGCAAACACAAGATAAATCTAGCCTAGCATGGTGGAATCAAGACAAGCACAAGATATAGACAACCAACACATAGACATATTGATTGAATTAAAAGAACACTTATCTCAATTACACATGTAAGGGTTCAAGGGCTGAAAACCCTTGAAAAACCTGTAAAAATCGTATATGGTTCGGCCTTAGGGTTTCTCCAAACTTGTCCCTCCTAATGAATGAAAATTAGAAAACTATATATAGGAAATTGAGGCTGACGGCGTCAAGACAAAATGGGTGACGCCGTCATCTCGCCGCCAAAAGAATTCTCGGACTGCCTTGATCTACATCTGACGCCGTCATGTATTAACTTTTTCCAGGCCGTCACGTATTTTACTCTTGACGCTCTTCCTTGTGACGCCTTCATTTCTGTACTGGGCCGTCATGAAATTTACTCTTGACGCCGTCAAATTGTTGCTCTTGACGCCGTCACCTACTGTTCCCAGCTTGGAAAATTAAGTCTTTGGCATTTTCTTCACTTTTATGCTCCAAAAACGTCCGAATTGCTTCCTTTTCCAGATTTCACACCCAAATTACCTAAAATCATAAAAGGAACGATTTAGGGCAATATTTGATCAAATAAATTCAATTCCGGGCTTAAATGACCCCCTAAAAGTGGTTCATTTTTCGCCTCATCAGCTACATATATTGTAGGATGGTAGACCTATTAAGGAAGAAATTGCATGCACAATTTTTCAAGTTAATAGCATTTGATGGATAGTCCATCATTTACAAAGTAGAATACACTCTTTAGGGCATAAGTAATTGTTACGTATGGACATTCAAAGGTGTAGGAAAGTTAAAAGCACACTATTTACTTTTACAGGATATGAAACATTTACAATGTTGTCAAATTCAGTAGGAGTATTGTGTACTTATTACTGAATAAGGAATTATTGTAATGATCTTTAATTCAGTGGGAGTTACAAGCTTTGACATCTTGGTAGCTAAAGATAATTACTTTCCAAGTGTAGACACTCATACTTTTAAGGATAGTCTTGTACGTTTCCTTACTCGCCATTGTTGTTCTATAACTACTTATTATGCTAAAATCTATGACACAATCATATAGAACACATAAACAAATTCATGGCGTGTTGTTTATAAACTATATGAGGTTGTTCCATGCACAAGTGGGAGAAATGTTATCTTAAATGTGTGCAAGAAACAACTCATAAAGATATGATTTAATGGATTCTCTTGACTGCAAAGTGTGGAAAACTAGAAGGGGGGTTGAATAGTTTTCCCTTCTTTTTGATTTTATAAAAACTTTGTTTCAAAATGTTGATTCAAATTTATTCAATTGTTTGTTTGGAAAACTTCAATTAGAGTTTAGTATGAAAACAACGTATAATCAATATGATCAATTATATATGTAAGCTTTTGGAAAAACTTAGTTTTATAAATGGAGCTTTGGTCCATCTTTATGTGAATACGTTTTCCTTTTAAAATCTTAAAACGTTTTGTATCAAATTATCTATCAAGTTAAACTTAATATGAGAAGTGTGAATAATAATCTATTTGACCATATCATGCAATTATACACACAATCACAATATTAACTACTATGTTCAACACAATCAATCATCACAACTATATAAGCAACAACTAAGACATGTAGGCAAGCACAGAAGTAATGCGAGAAATGCAAGAACAAATGATAAAAGATAAGAGAAAGGAAATGCAAACCGGACACGATGATTTATAGTGGTTCGGCTACAAGGACACCTTCCTTGTTCCTACTCCACTCCCTGAGTCACCTACTCGAGAGTTTTCTTCACTACTCAACAAGCTCCCTTTTGGCGGAGAAAACCGTACACAACTTTTGCTTACACCATTTAACGACACTAAGCTAAATGTCGAGTTCTAATAGTAGCTTGAACCAATCTCACAACACAACTTCGATCACTACACAACTTCTACACAACTTCACGACTTCACGACTTCATCACAACTTCTTCTAAACTTCTTCACGGCTTCACAACTTCTTCACGTCTTCACGACTTCACAACTTCATCACAACTTCTTCTAAACTCCACTACTTAATCACACACCTACATCTTCACAACTACATGTCTTCTCCACACTACTACTTCTTCCCACTACTTCTTACTCACTCATTGAATCACTACTAAGTAAGATCATCTTGATCTACTTATTACATATACATAACTCACAACTTCACATAAGCACTAACTAGATCCTAATACATCTTTTGCTTTATGATAGGGAGAATTCTTCTCTTGCACTTTGAGTGATGAGAAATTGGATCACTTGAAACAAAGATTAATAATCTTATGATCAAAGGGTTTTAGAAGCATGTTTAGAGAGAATTTGATCTGAAAAATTTTGTGCAAAAGGTGAGAAAAATTCCAGGTTTGAGGTGGTATTTATAGCGAAAAATTTATGACCAAATCTGACAGGGGAGCGTGGCCGGTCCCCTTAATTGTGTGCCGGTCCCCTTAAAATTAAGGGGACCGCCCCTTATAATTAAGGGGGCCGCCCTACTGAAACGGCCAGATTTCCTGTCTTTTAGTGGGGAAAGTTTATTTGGTGAAAAACTAACTAATTTTGGTTATTAGTTTGAAATCATATATTTAGTATGATTAAAACATTTTTCTTTATTACCAAAAGTGTTTTTCAAAAATATATAATATGTTTATATAATTAAATAAACTTTGTATTAGTTAATTAAATACCCCTTTGATCATGAGATATATTAAACACTTGTTTATCCATACCTTAAGTGATAGTTGAAGCATACTTGAGACGTTGAGATGTCGAGGCTTGTTGACGTAAGAATGCATAGAAGAATTGTGATCACAAGTAACTTAAGCACTTTACGTTATATGTTGTAACTTACATCTTTGTCATCATCAAAACATGAAGAGGATGTTTACATTAAATATCGTAATATTCATGCCAACAATCTCCCCCTTTTTGATGATGACAAACTATGTAAATTATAACTTATAGTAAAATGTATAAGTTACTTGTTTACACTTCTTCTCCCCCTTTTGTCGAAGCAAAAAGGTGGACTCTAAGACGAGACTTCTACTACGCTTGAACTCTTGAGATAGAATGTAAAAGGCGAGCTTGCATCATCGTAAGTGAAGCCTTGATCCTATCAACCTCAATGCTCCCCCTTAGTGTATGCTCCCCCTTGGTGTATGCTCAAAACTTGTTTTGGCTACCAAAGAATCGAGCGGTGAAGTAATCCTTCAAAACAAAGTTAGTAGACAAGTGCGCATATGTATAATGATGATAATAGATATATGCATGAAACTAATAGGGGAACAATATATGGACATATTAGGTATATGCACTAAAGGTATGACACATGCAATTATTGTTTTAAAAACAACAACCTAAATTAAAAAAATTAGAACCTAATGCAAAGATTAGAACCTAGGAAAATATAGGAGAATGAGGAGGGATGATCGTGAATGTAAAGGGAAGGTGATGACAAAGGGTTGACAATTATGGTTTAGATTAATATATCGTTCGACAAGGGTGGATGATAGTGAATCATGGGATTTTTAGGTGTTTTGTTGATGGTGGTGGAGGTGTTGTGTTTGTTGTTGGTGGTAGAGGATGCAACAAGTTTTCAATGTGAGAAAACATGTATTGTATCTCATCACTTAGTCCGAACACAATTGTTCGGTTGTGGATGCAACAAAGGCAAGTGTCTCCATGAGCTTCAAGTAAGCTCCATGGGACGGGGTTATAGGTTGGTGGATTGATAGGAGATGATGAGAATGGTATGGAGGAGGTAGAGGTTCCTTGAGTTGATGGTGTTTTGGATAGTGCATTGGGAGCACTAGGAGATGAACATAGAAGTGGTGGTGATGGAGTGTTGGTGTAATCTTGAGTCGTCCTAGTGAGTAGATACTCAATCCAATTGAGATGTTCATTGAGAACAAAGGTTTGTTTTTCAAGGTAGGTGCAACAAATGCAATTTATGATATGGTTTTCAAGATGGATCAAATTGTTTGATGGAGATGAGTTGGTGGAGGTAGGTTGTTGATCCAAATTGCGTTGAATAAGATGCAACGCAAGAAGAGCATTAAGCTCATGAGCTTCTTTGAGCTCTTCAACGAACTTTTCATGTTCAGAGGAAGGTGATGATGGTGGGGTTGGATTGTTATTAGGGATTGAGGTTTGGTCATGAAACTTATGATTCATGTTTGGATGAGGTTGATGGTTATTGTTTTGATATTGAGTATGATCCTCAAAAGGGTCATTTGGTAGAATTGAGTGAGATGAATGTGGAAGTTTATTAGTGAGGGTGATAGTTAGGTTGTCTTGTTGAGCTAAAAGAATGGTTTCATTTGGGTGATCATGAAAGCATGATGAAGGTATGGATGAAAGTGATTCATCATGTGTGGATGGTAGTTTGGATGTTGTATGTGGGGTGATAACAATGATGTTAGGTTTGTTGGGAGATGACATGATGGGTTGAATGATGATTTTGATTATGTGTTTATGGAAGGATAGTAGGTGTTGGATTGGTTAGACAAAACGTGTTGGTTTAGGAGGTATTAATGAGGAGTGATTTAGGAGGTATGATATTGATTCTTGGTTTCTTTGAGGACATGGAAATGGTGGATGACTCAAGATTGGTAGTACAAAGGATGACTCGGTTTTGGGTGTGAGGTAGAAGGATATATGTGAGTGAGTGTGATTCCCCTTCCCATTAAATTCATGCTCATCCGGATATATTATGAGACTAATATGACCTATCGGATTATGACACTAAGGTTCTCATGAAATGAGGGTGTAGGATCTAAAGGTAAGAAAAATATACCTAGATGAATGATACATATAGAGTACACCATGTAAAGGCATACAATCAAATCACATAGGAGCAAATAATCATCTAGAAATAACATATATGCGATATGCCATAAATCTAGGAATGAAAGCATCTATTGAGAAGCAAAGTTCATAAAAGTAAACTAGCATTAGGTATATTTAGGAAGAGCAATTTAATCAAGTTTGAGAATGAGTATGAGACTATTACTAGTGGTGCTCAATTCAGGCTAAACACGACCATTTTTACAGGTTACACACACCCAACTTCTCACATAGAAGCAATTCAACCGTTAGGTTAAATTGAATTTCTAGTCAATAGATTCTCCAGTAGTCATTCTCTTTTTAGAAGAAATTGAGTTCCTAAATTTACCTATCGAAGAGTACCAAATATGAAGTTTGCTTGATTCACTAATACTTGGCTTAATGTGACTCAAACATCATGTTTTTATGAAGGTAAGTCTACATGATATATTTTACTCACTATCCCAATAGAGATGTGTTAAATGTTTAGATAAGAGTAAACGCAAAGTTTTAATCTTTTGTTCATGATTAACCGGTTATTTGGTTTTGATGGCATATTACTTGATTTAATAAATGTGATTGATTTAAGAATGCTCCTTAGCATATCTTGATAAATGAATCTCATTATGATTATTTATCTTAAATGAGATTGTGATTCACAAATGATATCAAAACTAGACATTTATAAATTCTAAAGCAAATATTATTTTCTATGATTTTTGCCAATGTTATATATATCATAATTTTAACTAATATTTGAAACAAAATGAATTTTACTTGTTTATGCATTGTGACAAGTTATTTTTCAATTTTAATAACTTAAATTATTTCAAAAAGAAAAGTGTAGTGCATTATCTTGTAACACAACCATTCATGCTACAAGGAAAATGAAGTACATATAATATATAGTGTGTATTGTTCTTAAATATGTATTTTAGCTTGAAGTGATGATTTTAAGTAGTGTGAGCAAAGTTTAAATATGTTGTTAGTTTGCTCATGTTTGGTTTTTCGGATATGACACATTTATCCATTGCTTTGCAATGTAAATTGCTTGAATATTTCGGATGAAACATCCAAGTCGTCAATCCTACTTCATTGTATATTTTATGCATGTGTTAAACATGTTATTCTAATATTTGGAACACAACTATTGGACAAGTAGATTCAATATGGCATTGTCAACACAAGTGTGAGTTATGATCCAATGCATATTCTTTTCATCTACAAAGGATGTAAATATTTTCATATCAATCTTAGTGTGATTGAGTATGTAGATTCAAGACTATATCCTTTGTTAAAATTTGATGTAATCTTGAAACTAAGCAAATAACAATCCAATTTCTTGTCCATACTCAAAAACATGTCAATTAGATTTGATGAATATATCAACTATAATTTGAATAATGAATTGATATAATATCAAGATCTTTCTTGACCCTCACAAACACTCATTTAAAATAAATAGACATTCTGATAGTGTGTTCCATTAATCCTGAGATTCTTAATGAGTGAGGTTGGTGAGTGATTGAAATTTGACTTATTACTTCATGATTGTTATAAGTTTTGTTTATGTGAAAGACTCTTCATTGTTACTTATAATGAACACACTTTAGATTTTGAAAATACTTTTTCTTTTGTACTACTACTAATGTTTTACAAAGATTCAATTTCTCTTATTAAACAACTTAAGGTAAAACAAGGTAATTTGTTGAAAATATTTAAGTGTGTTGTTAAGAATAGATTAAATTGTTTGAAATATTTAGGTGATTAGATTTAACTTATTTACAAGATGTTTGAGTAACATTAAGCCATCTATACCTATATGCAATGCAAGCATAATATTGCAATCCTAACGCAAGAAATCTAGCATAAGATTTAGTTTAGTATAAGCCAGAAAACTAGCTATAAACTAATAGAGTACAAGGCACATATGCTAAGATATTCAAATAGCTAAATCACAAATAGCAGCGATTAACAAAGTAAAATCACAAATGAGTTCACATAGCACATAAAACACTTGTCATCGTTTTGTGTATTATATATACCAATGTTTACTTAGCTCGATTTTATTTGAAAATAAAATAGTTTCCTATCCATTTTAAAATTTAATTAAGATCAATATTTTGAAAACATAAATACTTAATTTTTCAAAGATATATCGACAAGGAATGCCCGACTCGAAGGAAAAGGTAAAATACAAGTTTTACGTTAAAACAAGACTTAAATTTTTGACCTTCGTGTAGTATTTTAACTTTCTGACTTATTTAAGTTTGTAATGGTTACTTGTAAGTATTTTTAAATGAAAGTAGACTCAATTACCTTTAAAACGCCTGGTGGCACGACTTCTACGGAGTTACGGTTAATTTTATATGATTTTTCAAAGTTTCTGAAAAAACTGTCGAACAGACAGGCGGACCCCTTAAATTTAAGGGGGCCGCCCAGTATTTAAGGGGGCCGCCCAGACAATTAAAGGGGCCGCCCATCTGATACTCAAAAATGCAATTTTTGTTAAAAATTGTTTTCTGACTTTGTGGAAAGGTGTGCAACTTTCTGATTTTAAAAACGAACATATAACACTTGTTTTAAGCATAATTCTTATCTCGAGCTAGTATAATTAGTGTATATAATATCAAAACTAATACAAGTTAATCAACAAAACACTTTTCATATTAAATCCTCCTTAATGGGTAATTTGATACATGGATCGTTCTCAATTTTTAAAACCATTTGTTTTGAAAATTTGAGCGACGTGGCTCTGGTACCAATTGTGGAAAACTAGAAGGGGGGTTGAATAGTTTTCCCTTCTTTTTGATTTTATAAAAACTTTGTTTCAAAATGTTGATTCAAATTTATTCAATTTTTTGTTTGGAAAACTTCAATTAGAGTTTAGTATGAAAACAACATATAATCAATATGATCAATTATATATATAAGCTTTTGGAAAAACTTAGTTTTATGAATAGAGCTTTGGTCCATCTTTATGTGAATACGTTTTCCTTTTAAAATCTTAAAACGTTTTGTATCAAATTATCTATCAAGTTAAACTTAATATGAGAAGTGTGAATAATAATCTATTCGATCATATCATGCAATTATACACACAATCACAATATTAACTACTATGTTCAACACAATCAATCATCACAACTATATAAGCAACAACTAAGACATGTAGGCAAGCACATAAGTAATGCGAGAAATGCAAGAACAAATGATAAAAGATAAGAGAAAGGAAATGCAAACCGGACACGATGATTTATAGTGGTTCGGCTACAAGGACACCTTCCTTGTTCCTACTCCACTCCCCGAGTCACCTACTCGAGAGTTTTCTTCACTACTCAACAAGCTCCCTTTTGGCGGAGAAAACCGTACACAACTTTTGCTTACACCATTTAACGACACTAAGCTAAATGTCGAGTTCTAATAGTAGCTAGAACCAATCTTACAACACAACTTCGATCACTACACAACTTCTACACAACTTCACGACTTCACGACTTCATCACAACTTCTTCTAAACTTCTTCACGGCTTCACAACTTCTTCACGTCTTCACGACTTCACAACTTCATCACAACTTCTTCTAAACTCCACTACTTAATCACACACCTACATCTTCACAACTACATGTCTTCTCCACACTACTACTTCCTCCCACTACTTCTTACTCACTCATTGAATCACTACTAAGTAAGATCATCTTGATCTACTTATTACATATACATAACTCACAACTTCACATAAGCACTAACTAGATCCTAATACATCTTTGGCTTTATGATAGGGAGAATTCTTCTCTTGCACTTTGAGTGATGAACAATTGGATCACTTGAAACAAAGATTAATAATCTTATGATCAAAGGGTTTTAGAAGCATGTTTAGAGAGAATTTGATCTGAAAAATTTTGTGCAAAAGGTGAGAAAAATTCCAGGTTTGAGGTGGTATTTATAGGGAAAATTTCTGACCAAATCTGACAGGGTAGCGTGGCCGGTCCCCTTAATTGTGTGCCGGTCCCCTTAAAATTAAGGGGACCGCCCCTTATAATTAAGGGGGCCGCCCTACTGAAACGGCCAGATTTTCTGTCTTTTAGTGGGGAAAGTTTATTTGGTGAAAAACTAACTAATTTTGGTTAAAAGTTTGAAATCATATATTTAGTATGATTAAAACATTTTTCTTTATTACCAAAAGTGTTTTTCAAAAATATATAATATGTTTATATAATTAAATAAACTTTGTATTAGTTAATTAAATACCCCTTTGATCATGAGATGTATTAAACACTTGTTTATCCATACCTTAAGTGATAGTTTAAGCATACTTGAGACGTTGAGATGTCGAGGCTTGTTGACGTAAGAATGCATAGAAGAATTGTGATCACAAGTAACTTAAGCACTTTACGTTATATGTTGTAACTTACATCTTTGTGATCATCAAAACATGAAGAGGATGTTTAGATTAAATATCGTAATATTCATGCCAACACTTGGTGTTACAATTTATGTTATGTGAGATCTTAACTAGATTGCAACAACAAGGGGAATTTCATATTTTCATTACTAGCAGATCAACTGATGTAATTGAACTATGAGAATTTGCAGTTTCTAAATTAGATACCTATTAGAACATGTGTCAATATGATATCAAGACTACTTTAATTAGTATATTTATGAATTCATGGAATGACATAAATTATTAAAGTAATCTAATGATGCTTCAATCTAAATATTTATGTGTTCTTGGAATGACATAAATAAATAAAGAAATAATGTTATTTACATTATTATGAAGTAATAAATTAACTTGAAATTACTATTGAAACCAAAAGATGGTGTTTATAATTACTTTAGTTAAACATGTTTATGTTTCATTGTAAAGATATAAACATAAAGTCTTTTAATTGTTACGAGACTTATAATAAAATAAGACGTTATATTATTATGTCTTTTAATTAAGACATATACATGAAGTTATTAAATGGTTAAATGACTTATAACGTATAGTGGGATTATAACAGTTTATGTTTTCTTGTAGAGACATGGACATGAAGTGACTTTGTCAAAAGTACTTGTTTTATAAAGCATGTAATTGGCTTGAAAATACTATTATACCATTAAAATGACTTAGTTGGTAAATAGACAAGCCAAGAGGAATATGGTTATCTTAAATCTTGTTAGATTGTCTTACAATATTAATACTAATGAAATACCAAATGTTTATGGTATGTTCAGTTAGGAAAATCAAACTCTTGCTATATTGTTTGATTAAAGATAACTGTGACTTCTTTTCTTCCAAAAGTTATCAAGGTTAGAATATTGAGTATGGCTTGGACATATTTAATAAAACTCCAACATAGAAGATTAATAAGACATTATCGTGTGATGGAATGTGATGAATTACATCTTAAATTGAAGTTCTAAATTTGTTTAACTACTTATGAAGAGGTTATTAACAAAGAAAATTCAGGAACTGTCAATATGTATTTGTAATATCCCAAAAGAGAACATTGTATTGTTGCTTTGTTTACTAAAGTATTTAAAGATAGTCTTTAGATTACTAAAAGCAAGTGGGAGTTTTGATCTTTAAAAGATAAAATTACAAGATACATAATCTTCTAAAATACACTAGTAAATATCATGATGAAGTTTGACATTTGAATGTTAAATCTCAACATGATAATAAAGTTTGACATTTAAATGTTAAATCTCAAGATAATGGAATTATCATTCATAGAATAGCAATATATCTCAGATATTTGATTAATATGCTGAGGGCTATGATTTACAGGATTATTGTAAACCTGATAATCATTATGATACATTACCAAATATGAAATTGGGTAAAGTATACATGATATGAATGATTAAGATGCTGTCCATAAAGATAATCAGTTTTAGAAATTTGGTTTATCTTAAATAGTAAGACTAGAAAATAAAGATGAGTTTCTTCAAAGATAAAGTAACCATTGTGGTTTAAATCTTTGTATAGAAATCATATGGACAATATTGTGCACGTATTTAATGCATGTCTTATGACAAGATTATTAATCACACTTAAGCAATTAACTGTGATTGAATATTCTTTTCTAAATACATTAAATATATAAAGATTATGATTGTCATATTTATGAAATTGACAATGGAACATCAAAACTCTTTCTTGAATGATTACTTGAGCGAGGACGATAAGTAATCAAAAGGAGTTTATGAATTCAAATAAATCTTTGGAAGTGTACAAAGTGCAATAATCCATGGATGGATAAATGCATGCATCTAGAAGATTACTCTTATGTTTAATTATTAAATCCATGTTTTGATTTATAATTGAAATAAGATAATTTCTAAGTATTCCTAAAAGCTAGTGGGAGTATTATGTTTAATTTCTTAAATCATATATGTTGTAGAACATATAAAAGGTAACATTCCATATAAGTTAAAAGTTAAGTCTTAGTTTGGAATGAAACTTTACTTGTAAGATTTAGAAAATAAGACATACAACGTTTGAATGAATGTTTATTGTTGAAACATGTACGGTAAATGAATCTAATATAACATGATATATTATTTAGAAAGTCGAAATGGATATGAACAACAGGAATAAAATCTAAGTATGACTCAATGATTTTTCATGAACATCATGTTTTGTTGTATCATGGTTGATTACAAGATGATTTGGCAATATTAATATCTAATTAAAAGTTATTAGATAACTTATTCTGAAAAGAATATGTTTGATTATAGAATCACATCCTAAATCTGGAACGGCTTCCAAATTCTATAGATGAACAATTTTTCAATTGTTGTGAAAATTGTCATAGCCAACAAAACTTGAAAGTTTGAAGGGCATCAAACATTACACAATAGATATTAATGTTTACGGAAAATGTTTAATAGCATATTGTTGTTTGTATACAATGATGCTAATGAAATTGAGATGACACTCAATACTAGTTATGGTAAGGATTTCATCCTTGGCTAGAACTAGTTGTGCTTAATAAGAGCATAGTTGCATTATACATTAAGAGAATAAGAATACTTCAAGCTTTGAAATGTTTGGAAGTTTTATTATCATAAAATTGGTGGTTAAGGATGTCATACATTTTATGAAATATTATGTGGCATTATCAAAATAGTTGAGTATGCACATACAAGAACTTCAATAGTTGATTTCTTGAAATAAGTTTTCTTAAAATTCCGATAGATCAAAGTTGGATGATTTATGCCTTGTCAACAAGTATGAATGTCATTACTTGAGACATAATTCATCAACAAGAGTTATCATGCATTGATCTATTTAGTATTTGGATAAGGGATATTAAACAATTATTATAAATTTAAATACATGGTATGTTTAATTTATAATATATTGTATCCTATTTTTGCATGTTTAATCCATGAATAAATGTTATTCTTAAATTGTCCATTGTCAGTTAATAATATGGGAATATTATTAAATCAAGACAAATCTGAAGGTTGGTATAATATACTTAAAGTATATTGATGCGTAGTCATGCCATTTCTGATGATATTCAATGATTCCGAATATAGGACTTATCCCAACTACATGATGTTACTTTATGGATTTTGTTATTAAGTAAATCATGAGAAGTTATCCTCAGACTTGAGATGCAAGATAAGTGTCATGAATGTAGTACATTTTTGTGGAACAACTTAACGCTATACGTAACTGGTAGTCATAAGGGTTGTTTCCGGAAGTGTTACAAAGTTTGTGGGTTTTGTGATGAGGCGAAAAATGAACCACTTTTAGGGGGTCATTTAAGCCCGGAATTGAATTTATTTGATCAAATATTGCCCTAAATCGTTCCTTTTGCGATTTTAGGTACTTTGGGAGTGAAATCTGGAAAAGGAAGCAATTCGGACATTTTTGGAGCATAAAAGTGAAGAAAACGTCAAAGTCTTAATTTTCCTTGCTGGGAACAGTAGGTGACGGCGTCAAGAGCAACACCCTGACGGCGTCAAGAGTAAATTCCATGACGACCCAGTACAGAATGGACGGCGTCACGAAGTAGGGCGTCAAGAGTAAAATTCATGACGGCCTGGAAATGCTAATACATGACGGCGTCAAAAGTAGATCAAGGCAGTCCGAGAAATATTTTGGCGGTGAGGTGACGGTGTCACAAGCTTTCTCTTGACGCCGTCAGACCCTATTTCCTATATATAGTTTTCTAATTTTCACATTAAAAGGAGAGAAGTTTTGGAGAAACCCTAAGTACGAACTTGGTGCGAATTTTACAGGTTTTTCAAGGGTTCTAAGCCCTTGATACCTTTCATGTGTAATTGAGATAAGTATTCTTTTAATTCAATCAATATTTCTATGTGTTGGTTGTCTATATCTTGTTCTTGTCTTAATTCCATCATGTTAGGCTAGATCTATCTTGTGTTTGCTTGGATCTAATGAAACCTAGATGTTAATTATGTGTTGATTACTTGTTTATAATTGTATTGGATGAATGAATTCGATGTTAGGCTTAAGAAAACTGGCAGACTTCCAATTTGTAACATGCTTGAACGTCTTAGGAAACATGAACTGATGTGCACTAGGTTTTATTGGTTGTATTTAATGCATGAGCCACTGTTTATAATCCCTATGGTTGTGCTGGGCATGGTATAGGAGGAGATAAGAGCTTATAGGATTGGGGAGTTAAGTGCGCCACCCCATGAATGGTATTAAGGAATACAATCCGTCATTCACGCAACTATAACAAGTAATTAACGTGTAAAAGATGTCTAGGGAGTAGTGAAATCTAAGTAAACACATTTTCTCCACTTATTGCTCACAACCTTAGTATAATTTAGTTTATTTTCATTTTTAGTATTTTATTTTGATTGCATCTTTAGTATTGGGTTAGTTGACTAGCAACTAATTCCGCCCAAATCCTTCAAACCCGAGATTTTTACTTGCTTTCTAAAAAATATAAAAATACAAAAAGAATCATCCCTCACCTTTAGAACTAGTATTTGGGTTTTCTAATCCTAGCGACACTATTCCTAGCTGAACAATCAATCCCCCGGTACTTGTCACTATACTATACTACAACGATCAGGTACACTGCCTGGTGGGGGTTGTAAGCTTCTCAAGATCCCTTGAGAGGTAAAGCCTGGTGCGATTCCCACGTATCAAGTTTTTGGCGCCGCTGCCGGGGAATAGTTATTGTCTAGGTTAGAATCTCTTTTTATTAGGTCTACTTGCTAGATTCCGTTCTAGTAAGATTTTATTTTTATTTTTAGGTCTTCTTTAGTCTATCTTATTTCTTTGTATCTTCGTTCGTAACTCTTCACCACCCGACATCATGGACGATGGGAACATCTTTGAACCCGTCATCCCACCACAAAAAAACCCACCACTAGAACCTCTTAGGCCCCGAACCTTAGGAGAGTATTCCCGACCTAGCCACCAAGGCTACCGAAACACCATTGAGCTCACCGGAGCCAATGTGACCCCCTTGCGATCCGACGCCATCCGGTTGGTGCAAAGCGGATGTGCATTCCATGGACTTCGTTCCGAAGATCCAAACCAACACCTTAAGGACTTCCTCAAAATCGTAGATTCCATAGACCTAGGTGTTGAAACTAGAGAGACAACCCGATTACACCTATTCCAATTCTCTCTACGGGATCAAGCTAGTCAATGGCTTGAGCGTTTACCCGCGGGATCCATCACCACATGGGATGATCTCACCACTCGTTTCCTTGCTCAATTTTTCCCACCGGGGAGAACTACTAAGCTTAGAAATGACATCTTGATGTTCCAACAACTTCAAAATGAATCTCTTTAAGAAGCATGGACTCGTTTCAAGGACTTACTCCAAAAAGTCCCTCATCATGGCATAGATCTTTGGCTCCAAGTCCAAATTTTTTATGACCATATCGATATCTCCACGAGGCGAGCCATTGACCAATTGGCCGGTGGTAAGCTACGTGATCTAAGTGCGGAACAATCATGGGAACTCATAGAAGATCTTGCTCTCTATGACAACGAAAGTTGGAATGATCCCCGTGATTTGAACAAAACGGTCAAGGCAATATCTTTGCCTTCGAACAATTCTAGCACTCCCGACCGTAGGATCATGGAACTTGAGGACCAAGTCAAGTTTCTCATGAAATCTTACGAAGCTCCTAAACCATCAAGCCAAGTGAACAAAATCACTTCTTCATGCAAATTATTTAGTGGTCCCCACGACACTCGTGATTGTGTGGAACTCCCCGGAACAGCTTTTGCGGACTACGCATCCACGCGTACCGACGAAGCGGGAGATAAGTGGTACACTTTCAAGCCCGAGCCCAACACTTACGGTGATTCATACAACCCCTCTTGGAAAAATCACCCAAACCTTAGGTGGAAACAAAATCAACCCAATTCTTCCAATCCGCCTAATCGTTACCAACCAAACGGTCCACCATCCAACCGTACTTTCAACAACAAACCTTCTAACAACTATGGTAGTACCAACAATCTTGAAGGATTGATGTCAAAATTCATGGCATCTCAAGAAGCTCGCATATCTAAGTTTGAAGCCGATTTCAAACAAAAGCAAAGCGAGATGACCACGAAAATTGACGCATTGTTGAAAGTTCTCAATGACCGAGAAATGGAAGCACTCCCAAGCGACACGGTCAAGAATCCGAAACAAAACATTAATTCCATATCTTCAGTTTCGTCACCCACTTCGTGTCCACAATACTACTCGGTTAAATCAACGAGCACGTGTTTCAAACAAAGTCAAATTCTTCAAAAGGACCAATCAAATAAAACACCCGATATAGAACCGGTCAAAAGTATAGTTGAAACACCTCTTACGCAAGACCTTGACGATGAATTCAAAGAACTTCACCTTGAACACCCCGTCATTGATGTCTTAGCGCGTGCTCCTTACTATAGTGCCTCCTAGAAAAATATGAGAAGTTTAAACTAGGAAAAAATGGGACCGCCTTCGTTCAAAACAAGTTGCCTAAAAAGCTTGATGATCCGGGTATATTCGTTTTTGCCTTGTAAGATAGGAAGATCCGAAGCTTTCGACACACTAGCGGATTTAGGGTCAAGCCTCAACTTGATTCCCTTATCCTTATTCACCGCTCTTAAGCTAGGAAAGTTAGAGGAAACGGAGGTATTGATAGGGCTAGCGGATGGGAGTATTGCCCACCCGGTTGGGATGATTAAGGATGTAGTTGTTCACGTAGGAAAGTTAACTATACTAGCGAATTTTCACGTCCTAGACATGGTTAGTGACACTACATGCCCATTATTAGTAGGAAGAGGATTTTAGCAACCGCTAGCGCAATAATAGATTGTAGGGAGTCTAAGATAGCGGTAGGTGAAGGCGATACTTGGTCGGTATACGATGTAAAGAAGCATAGTTATGATTGTGATGATGAACCGACACTGCATTGGGTAGAGATGAATAGGAGACCATCTAGATATGGACCTTGGATAGAAAGGAACTTCATAGGACCTCAATGCCCATTTTATCTAGAGAAAGATTTCGTTGAAAAGACACATTCGGTAGAACAACTCATAGCTAGAGATGAAGAGCTAGACCCCTTTGAGGACCCCTTAGTCTTTAGGAAGATGATTGAGTTCTTAAGCGTAATGCCTATTAACATATAGATAAATAAGTGGAAAAGAGAGGGAGACAAGTGTAAATGGAGGTGGGACAAGCCACCTAAAGAAGGTGACGGATCATGGCATATGAGGATGACTTTGTATGATCCGGATGGAGAAAAGTTTGAAAGGTCATACCATACTAAGGAAACCGATAGGAAGTTGAAACCTAAGTTTGATCCCAAGGATGTCCTCAATGAGGAACTCACCCGTATCACGTAGTAACCCATGACCTTGAGTCTAGCTACAAGACTCGTAAATAAAGAAAAGCGCTTCTTGGGAGGCAACCCATGTTTTGTGTGATTTTATTTTTGTTTGTTTGTTATTTGCTTCCGTATGCATGCTTTATTTTTATTGTTGGTAGATCATGTTTCTAAACTAAATAGTGGAAATACTTTACTTTGTTGTTTTGGCCTAGTCTTAACTCCACCTAAAAGTATTTTTGCAAAAGATAAGTGTAAGGGGAAACCCCAAATATGTTTTTAAGAAACAAACCAATCATGATTCTCCACAATATTAAATGAACATGTATATTCGTATTTGTTAGAGTCAAATGCTTGTATTGAGTCATAATGAAGTTTTGCAGGATTTTCCAGGAAGTAGGACCAAGTTTTTCCAGAAATTTTCCGGAAACTTAGCATAAGAATTTCTGCAGGTCATTTCTGACGGCGTCAAGAGTTAACTCTTGACGGCGTCACGTGTAAAAATCTGGAAATTTTACCGGTTTTGTTTTTCTAACGGAGTCTTATGGTTTTTGTGAATTATTAAGTTTTATAATCTCCCGAAAATCTGCAAACTTCATTCCACAAGCATTATATCTTATCTTGTTTTCTAGGATTTAGTAACTTATATAGGATGCCGCCGATTTTACGCGAGGTTGTTCTGTCTATTTTTTTTTTCAGGATTTACAGGTTATGTTTGACAAGAAGATGATTTACATTCTGGAAGGGAAGCTTTGATTGTTCATTTTCTTGGAGGAAGATTTAACCTGACCACCTTATTATCCATACCGAGCAAATCAGGGGAGTATTTGATTTCATTCTTTTTACTTTTTTCACTTTTACATTCTTTACCTGAACATTAGGGACAATGTTCATCTTAAGTGTAAGGGGAGGGTAAAAAGATGATACCTTACATATGCACTTTCGCTTGAGTTTGTTTTGTTTGATAGTAGATGTGTAATAAAACTATGAGAAATACTTGTTAGTGCAATTTTAGCGCCAAATTTAAAATTTTTTACAACATTTAGGAGTGAAACTTTAGCCATAGCAAGCGTCTCATGGATAGGAGATTGTATGACTAGCACATAACCGTATATTCAGAAAAAATTTTCCACCCAAATATGTGAGGTTCGCCTTTAGATTTGATAGGAAAAGCATTTACTATTAGTGGTTATGAGTGTACCGGTAGCATTTAGATTCTAGAACTTGCGTTAGTGATGCATCCCGAGACCGCTAGTGAGACTACATTCGTGTGGTAGGATTTACTACATGATAAGAGGCATTAGGATCACCCTTGTGTTAAACCCGTATTATAATTACTTGACCATTTAAGTCATATTACTTGGCTAGTTAAGTCAACTAATTTTTCCCACACCCTTAGCGTTGTACTCATTTTTAGTACACGAAACCCCTAGTACACCCCTCCGAGCCTATCTTTTCGTTTCTAACTTTAAGCATCTTACTTAAAGGAAGAATTTGTTACACCCCACTTAAATGTACACCCAAATTGGCTTAGCCTTCCGTGTATGTGCTCATCTTTAGTGCATTATTGTTATTTGTTAAACCCTAAGTTAACTATCTAATTGATTACATGGTTGCTAAGTCGAGTCATATCCTTATACATATTGTTTTGGGACGATTGGGACTCATGGGTAAAGTACTTATTTTATGGAGTAATGGGGAAGAACATCATATATTACCCCCATATGTATGTTAATCTTAAAAGTGCTCTAAGTGTTTTGATTTTCTTAATTCGAGTCATTAGTTTAGTTCATTGTAAAGTATGTAAAGATTCAAGTGTAAGGGGAATGTTCATCCCGTATGATGTATTATTTTGGATGGTAGGGTAAGAGTGTATGAAAAAAAAAAAAAAAAAAAAAAAAAGAAAAAAAAAAAAAAGAAAAAAACATACGGACTACCATCCCTTTTTATTCTATGTTCATTTTATGTTTTTGGTATTTTTCATTTATTAGCTTAAGTCGAGTCTAGTCTTGGCTTAGCAACGCCATATTGTACATGTAATTAACCAAGATTGTTAACTCGCCACCAGTAAAGATTGCCTATATCCAACAAAACCGTGTATTCCATATCCCTACACCTAACGTTACAAACCTTTAAAAGACCTCTTTGATAGTTTATCCTAGGTGCTTACGCCATGTGGTGGAGGTTTGATCCTTTCCCAAGCCTATGGTAATCTATTTTGCTATGACAGGTAGTGAGAGATATCTTCCGTTTCCATATTGTAATCTATACTTTATTACACCCGAGAGATATGAGTATCTAAACACTATTTGTGAGGTGCTTGCGTATGACCTCCGTGCTTGTCTATTGGTCTTTAGTGGAATGATTATTTGTTGTAATTACTTTTATATTAGTGTTAAATGACCCCTAACTTGTATTTTGATTAGAATAAAAGCGCATTTGCTTAAGGACAAGCAAATCTCAAGTGTAAGGGTATATGATGAGGCGAAAAATGAGCCACTTTTAGGGGGTCATTTAAGCCCGGAATTGAATTTATTTGATCAAATATTGCCCTAAATCATTCCTTTTGTGATTTTAGGTACTTTGGGAGTGAAATCTGGAAAAGGAAGCAATTCGGACGTTTTTGGAGCATAAAAGTGAAGAAAACGCCAAAGTCTTAATTTTCCTTGCTGGGAACAGTAGGTGACGGCGTCAAGAGCAACACCCTGATGGCGTCAAGAGTAAATTCCATGACGACCCAGTACAGAATGGACGGCGTCACGAAGTAGGGCGTCAAGAGTAAAATTCATGACGGCCTGGAAATGCTAATACATGACGGCGTCAAAAGTAGATCAAGGCAGTCCGAGAAATATTTTGGCGGCGAGGTGACGGCGTCACAAGCTTTGTCTTTACGCTGTCAGACCCTATTTCCTATATATAGTTTTCTAATTTTCACATTAAAAGGAGAGAAGTTTTGGAGAAACCCTAAGTACGAACATGGTGCGAATTTTACAGGTTTTTCAAGGGTTCTAAGCCCTTGATACCTTTCATGTGTAATTGAGATAAGTATTCTTTTAATTCAATCAATATGTCTATGTGTTGGTTGTCTATATCTTGTTCTTGTCTTAATTCCATCATGCTCGGCTAGATCTATCTTGTGTTTGCTTGGATCTAATGAAACCTAGATGTTAATTATGTGTTGATTACTTGTTTATAATTGTATTGGATGAATGAATTCGATGTTAGGCTTAAGAAAACTGGCAGACTTCCAATTGGTAACATGCTTGAACTTCTTAGGAAACATGAACTGACGTGCACTAGGTTTTATTGGTTGTATTTAATGCATGAGCCACTGTTTATAATCCCTATGGTTGTGCTGGGCATGATATAGGAGGAGATAAGAGCTCATAGGATTGGGAAGTTAAGTGCGCCACCCCATGAATGGTATTAAGGAATACAATCCGTCATCCACGCAACTATAACAAGTAATTAACGTGTAAAAGATGTCTAGGGAGTAGTGAAATCTAAGTAAACACATTTTCTCCACTTATTGCTCAAAACCTTAGTATAATTTAGTTTATTTTCATTTTTAGTATTTTATTTTGATTGCAACTTTAGTATTGGGTTAGTTGACTAGCAACTAATTCCGCCCAAATCCTTCAAACCCGAGATTTTTACTTGCTTTCTAAAAAGTATAAAAATACAAAAAGAATCATCCCTCACCTTTAGAACTAGTATTTAGGTTTTCTAATCCTAGCGACACTATTCCTAGCTGAACGATCAATCCCCCGGTACTTGTCACTATACTATACTACAACGATCAGGTACACTGCCTGGTGGGGGTTGTAAGCTTCTCAAGATCCCTTGAGAGGTAAAGCCTGGTGCGATTCCCACGTATCATTTTGCTTGTAATCAAGATAGAATTTGTTCCTTCAAATTTATTTTTGGAGTTTAATACTGCTGGGCCCCTCGTAGGGTTGGTAAGATGCATGTGCGGCCGCACCCAAGATCTCCACTGAATATGTTCAGAAGATTTGGTAATCTTGATCAATCACAAACAACGAGAAACAGAATGGTTAATTAAGGAATGACTTTAATCCATATCCTTATTAACGTGGTATTAGAAACAAAGGGATAATAATAATGAGAAATCATTAAAAGGTTTTTCCAGGAGCCTTACTCGAGATTGTACTAGAGGCATCGAAGTTTTTCTAGACGCTAACCGATGTGATTACACTATTAAAATATGTCCAAGTGGGAGCTGTTAGATTATGGACATTATTTTAGTAGCCGTATGTTAGGATCGAACTCGAGATCACGGGATTGCACACTTTACGTATGAGAGTTAAAGTTTAATAATTAAATGTAAAAGTTTATATTTAATTATTTATTACACAAATATATAATGATTATTTAGTATTTAAGATAAATGACTAATGATCATTAGACGAATAAAAGGAAAGTAATGTGTATGATTTATTGGAAGGTAAAGAAAGTTCTAGAAGGAGTTCCACCTTCTTTGTAACTTGAGCTCCAAGTAAACTATACTATATAAACAAGGTTAGGGATTCATTGTTTGTATCTCTTGTGCACACACACAAACCCTAAACTTGTTTTTCTCTCCTTCTTTTCTAGTAATTGATCAAACAAACACCCTTAAAGGGTTGATCGATTTTCTTTATTAAACAAAAGGTTTTGGTTTAATTTTGTGTTCTAAAACTAGCATTACTTTAACTTGTTTTAGTACGTGTGTACAAGAACGTGATTCAAACATACTTTTGTTTGATTCTTGGATTGAATTACAAAAGAGGTAATGGGTAATTCTTATATGAAAGCATGTCTTGTAGCCTATTTATAGTTAGTGTATTAGGATCGAACTCGAGATCGTGGGATTGCACACTATACGTATGAAGAGTAAAAGAATAATTATTTATAAATGTTATATATAATTATTAATAAACACAAAACGAGTAACGACTGTTAGTATTTAACGGAGAATGGCTAACGACCGTTAGACGAAGATTAGGAAAGTAATACTTGTGTTTAATTGGAAACAAGAGAAGGTTCCAGAATCCCTAGGGGAAGTCTAGAACCGATCGGCCATAAGGAGGTTTTCCACCTCCTCTTTGCCTTGTGCTCCAAGTAAACTATAGTATATAAACACCTCATGGGATTCATTATTCTCATAACTTGTACACACACATCTTGGTGTTTTTCTCTCCTAATCTTGTCTCAAAATTGATCCATCTTTTAAACCCTTTAAGGGATTCGATTTTCTTAAAGCTAATAAGTTTTGTATTTTATTTACTTGCATAAACTTTTACTTGAATTAGTACGTGTGTACAAGAACACGATTCAAACATACTTTTGTTTGATTCTTGGATTGAATTACAAAAGAGGTAAGGGGCAATTCTTATAATCCACATAAACCCTAATTAGGGTTCTTGAATTGTAGATTGCATTTGATTCTTGTTCGGGCTATAATCACAACGGTACGTTTACTATTTATATTTGATTAATTAATTACATGTTATATGATCTTGTTATAACGCTTTCGCACTTGCTTACTTGATGTGTTTGGTTTATTTATATGCATGTCATGATATTATAATTCCAACAGTGGTATCAGAGAGCCGTTATAATGTGTAATTAATTATCGAAACGCATAAAAATTGAATCTTGATTCGTTTAATTACATTTTTTTAGGGTTTTTCGATTCCTAACCCTAATTTTTTTATTAGGTCGATTGACCTATTAGGGTTTTTTAGGGTTATGGTTTTGATTTTTAATATGATTAGAAACCCTAGGATGTCATGTAATTGGTTATGCGTTTTAGTAAACGATCTTGGTGCAATATGTTAATTGTTAAGCATAATCCATGAAAAGTGCATATTTACATGGATTTAATTGTGTGATAATTTAAATGGTTTAAATTGGATATATTGATTAAATGTTAAGTTATATCGAAACATGTAAATTTATTAATAGATGTCGAATTGGGGAAGACTCCAATATTAAGTAATCAATTACGTGCTATGTGGTATTTGTTTAGTTTTGGCTTACGCAATCGATTTATCGATGTATGTGGCTCCTTTTCCTTTGAAGAAGAAAGCCTTAATTGAATAAATGCATTATACACCTAGACTTGATTATTAATAGGACTATTGAATAAGATTTGCATGTGGCTACATGTTTATACATATTTAATTGTTATGATTATGTATATGTTTATTTGGTTGTTTTATTTTTTATTACATATTACTTGTTTTTTTGTTTATTATTATGTTAGACATGTTTATAAACGAAAAAGGTAATTTTTGAATAGAAAAATAATATGGACTAAATAAATGGCGAAATTGTTTTGGATTTTAAGAGCTTAAATTTCAAAGGATTGGTTGATTGATGTTTTTGTACGTAATGGTTAACTAGGCACGACCGAAGTTTACACACTACAAGATGGGTATAAGGTTGGCTTCGCATTAAATTGTGGCCTTAGATAGACAACATTCTGTCTTAACGCTCGTTTGTGTGTAAATTAGACTTACCGAACAACCATTACATGTACACTGTCATCTTAAGGGTGAATTGACCACAATTCGACAATGATTATCCGAAACACTAAGCTTTAGGGCTTATGCAAAAGTACGATATAAGTGGACGATAATTGTTGGTAATTCTTTAATTGGTGAACCCGATACCTCAATCAAAACATTGCTATTTGACTCTTAGTGAATTGGTAATAAAATTGTTTTATAAAACCAATGTTATGAAGTTGTATGCATGCTTCTTCATACATTATTTTGATTACACGTCAAAATTAATACCCTTATAAAATTAAGTCGAATGCCATCTAATTAAGAACACTTGAAGTTGTAATTTACGTCATGTGAGAACTTGGCGAGATTTCAATGGAGAGGTAAATTTCATAAATTCATTGCTAACAGATCAACTGATGTGATGGATTTATGAGTTTGCAGTTTTTAAGTTAAACGACTTAAATTGAGTAGGAAGTGAGATCTTGGACTCAAGGCATTAAGATGGGGATTAAACATGCTTACAATACAAATGTTTTGTGATTGTAAATCCCATAAATCTAGGAATTGCAATATGAAATTGGCAATTATTGTTCGACAATTACCTTGTTGAATACTATCATTACTAGCAGATCAACTGATATAATATACTATGTCAATTAGGATCCTAGCTTTAAGAAAATACTATGGTTTATATGAATATATTTACCTATGGGTATTTTATTTTCTTAAAGACCTAATTATCGAAAATACTGAAATTGAATTTTGTAATTCGTTTTAATGTATTAATGCAACGTTCAAACCGTAAAAGCACTTTGGGCTTTGGTAAATTAATCTAGTTCTGTTTTCAAACGAATGTTTGATTAAGAAATATTTACTTAAAAGACAAAAGAAGTCTTCTTTCTATGAAAGAAGAGTGAGATGCAATCCTATTTCTTTTCATGAATGAAAAAGGATAATAGGAATATTAGATATGTCTAAATTCTAATATAACTCATAGCAAATTTTTAATAGTTAAGAAATTTGTGCATATTTTCCATAGGGATTTAATCATCCTCATTCGGTGATTAAATTCTTAGTAACAAATATGATATTTGGTTAATAGAAAATTATGTATGACATTTTATGAGTTATTATATTTAGAAGCTAGACTTATTACCGCAAAATGGTAAAAGACAAACTAGTTTATTCATCTAGTTGTTTTGACTATTTTAAAGGTGCTACATACATTGTAGGATGGTAGACCTATTAAGGAAGAAATTGCATGCCCAATTTTTCAAGTTAACAGCATTTGGTGGATAGTCCATCATTTACGTAGTAGAATACACTCTTTAGTGCATAAGTAATTGTTACGTATGGACATTTAAAGGTGTAGGAAAGTTAAAAGCACACTATTTTATTTCACTGGATATGAAACATTTACAATGTTGTCAAATTCAGTGGGAGTATTGTGTACTTATTACTGAATAAGAAATTATTGTAATGATCTTTAATTCAGTGGGAGTTACTAGCTTTGACATCTTGGTAACTAAAGATAATTACTTTCCAAGTGTAGACACTCATACTTTTAAGGATAGTCTTGTACGTTTTCTTACTAGATATTGTTGTTCTACATCTACTTGTTATGCTAAAATCTATGACACAATCATATTGATCACATAAACAAATGCATGGCATGTTGTTTATCAAATATATGAGGTTGTTCCATGCACAAGTGGGAGAAATGTTATCTTTAATGTGTGCAAGAAACAACTCACAAAGATATGATTTAATGGATTCTCTTTACTGCAAGGTAAGAGAATTACATTCTAATATGAATTATACTAATCTAATTCAAGAAACACTTGGTGTTACAGTTTACGTTATGTGAGAGCTTAGCTAGATTGCAACATCAAGGTGAATTTCATATTTTCATTACTAGCAGATCAACCGATGTAATTGAACTATGAGAATTTGCAGTTTCTAAATTAGATACCTATTAGAACATGTGTCAATATGATATCAAGACTACTTTAATTAGTATATTTATGAATTCATGGAATGACATAAATTAATTAAGTAATCTAATGGTACTTCAATCTGAATATTTATGTGTTCTTGGAATAACATAAATAAATAAATAAATAATGTTATTTACATTATTGTGAAGTAATATATTAACTTGAAATTACTATTGAAACCAAAAGATGGTGTTCATAATTACTTTAGTTAAACATGTTTATATTTCATTGTAAAGATATAAACATAAAGTCTTTTAATTGTTACAAGACTTATAATAAAGTAAGACGTTATCTTGTTATGTTTTTTAATTAAGACATGTACACGAAGTCATTAAATTGTTAAATGACTTATAACGTTAGTGGGATTATAACACTTTATGTTTTCTTGTAGAGACATGGACATGAAGTGACTTTGTAAAAAGTACTTGTGTTATAAAGCATGTAATTGGCTTGAAAATACTATTATACCATTAAAATGGATTAGTTGGTAAAATAGACAAGCCAAGAGAAATATGATTATCTCAAATATTGTTAGATTGTCTTAGAATATTAAAACTAATGAAATACCAAATGTTTATGGTATGTTCAGTTAGGAAAATCAAACTCTTGTTATATTGTTTGATTAAAGATAACTATGATTTCTTTTCTTCCAAAAGTTATCAAGGTTAGAATATTGAGTATGATTTGGACATACTTAATAAAACTCCAACATAGAAGATTAATAAGACATTATCATGTGATGGAATGTGATGAATCACATTAAGTCTTAAATTAAAGTTCTAAATTTGTTTAACTACTTATGAAGAGGTTATTAACAAAGTAAAGCCAGGAACTGTCAATATGTATTTGTAATATCCCAAAAGAGAACATTGTATTGTTGCTTTATTTGCTAAGTATTTAAAGATAGTCTTTAAATTACTAAAAGCAAGTGATAGTTTTGATCTTTAAAAGATAAAATTACAAGATACATAATCTTCTAAAATACACTAGTAAATATCATGATGAAGTTTGACATTTGAATGTTAAATCTCAACATGATAATAAAGTTTGACATTTAAATGTTAAATCTCAAGATGATGGAATTATCATTCATAGAATAGCAATATATCTCAGATATTTGATTAATATGCTGAGGGATATGATTTACAGGATTATTGTAAACCTAATCATCATTATGATACATTTCCAAATATGAAATTGGGTAAAGTATACACGATATGAATGATTAAGATGTTGTCCATAAAGATAATCAATTTTAGAAACTTGGTTTATCTTAATAGTTAGACTAGAAAATGAAGATGAGTTTCTTCAAAGATAAGGTAACCTTCGTGGTTTAAATCTTTGTATAGAAATCATATGGACAATATTGTGCACGTATTTAATGCATGTCTTATGACAAGATTATTAATCACACTTAAGCAATTAACTGTGATTGAATATTCTTTTCCAAATACATTAAATATATAAAGATTATGATTGTCATATTTATGAAATTGACAATGGAATATCAAAACTCTTTCTTGAGTGATTACTTGAGCGAGGACGATAAGTAATCAAAAGGAGTTTATGAATTCGAATAAATCTTTAGATGTGTACAAAGTGCAATACTCCATGGATGGATAAATGCATGCATCTAGAAGATTACTCTTATGTTTAATTATTAAATTCATGTTTTGATTTATAATTGAAATAAGATAATTTCTAAGTATTCCTAAAAGCTAGTGGGAGTATTATGTTTAATTCTTAAATCATATATGTTGTAGAACATATAAAGGTAACATTCCATATAAGTAAAATGTTAAGTCTTAGTTTGGAATGAAACTTTACTTGTAAGATTTAGGAAATAAGACATACAACCTTGGAATGAATGTTTATTGTTGAAACATGTGCAGTAAATAAATCTAATATAACATGATATATTATTTAGAAAGTCTAAATAGATATGTATGACATGAATAAAATCTAAGTATGACTCAAAGATTTTTCATGAACATCATGTTTTGATGTATCATGCTTGATTACAAGATGATTTGGCAATATTAATATCTAATTAAAAAGTTATTAGATAACTTGTATAATATTCTAAAAGAATATGTTTGATTATAGAATCACATCCTAAAATCTGGAACAGCTTCCAAATTCTATAGATGAACAATTTTTCAATTGTTGTGAAAATTGCCTTGGCCAACAAACTTGAAAGGTTCAAGGGCATCAAACATTACAAATAGATATTAATGTTTACGGGAAGTTTTTAAGAGCATATTGTTGTTTGCATACAATGATGCTAATGAAATTGAGATGACACTCAAAACTAGTTATGGTAAGGATTTCATCCTTGGCTATTACTAGTTATGCTTAATAAGAGCATAGTTGCATTATACATTAAGAGAATAAGAATACTTTAAACTTTAAAATGTTTGGAAGTTTAATTATCATAAATTGGTGGTTAAGGATGTCATACATTTTATGAAATATTATATGGTGTGATCAAAATTGTTGAGAATGCACATATAAGAACTTCAATAGTTGAATTCTTGAAATAAGTATTCTTAAAATTCTGATAGATCAAAGTTGGATGATTTATGTTTTGTCAACAAGTATGAATGTCATTACTTGAGACATAATTCATCAACAAGAGTTATCATGCATTGATCTATTTAGTATTTGGATAAGGGATGTTAAACAATTATTATAATAAATTTAAATACATGGTATGTTTAATTTATAATAAATTGTATCCTATATTTGTATGTTTAATCCATGAATAAATGTTATTCTAAATTGTCCGTTGTCAGTTAATAATATGGAATATTATTAAATCAAGACAAAACTGAAGGTTGGTATAATATACTTAAAGTATATTGATGCGTAGTCATGCCATTTCAGATGATATTCAATGATATCGAATATAGGACTTATCCCAACTACATGATGTTACTTTATGGATTTTGTTATTAAGTAAATCATGAGAAGTTATCCTCAGACTTGAGATGCAAGATAAGTGTCATGAATGTAGTGCATTTTTGTGGAACAACTTAACGCTATACGTAATTGGTAGTTATAAGGGTTGTTTTCGAAAGTGTTACAAAGTTTGTGGGTTTTGCTTGTAGTCAAGATAGAATTTGTTCCTTCAAATTTATTTTTGGAGTTTAATACTGCTGGGCCCCTCGTAGGGTTGTCAAGATGTTGCATGGCCGTGCCCAAGATCTTCCCTGAATATGTTCAGATGATTTGGTAATCTTGATCAATCACTAACAACGAGATACAGAATGGTTAATTAAGGAATGACTTTGATCCATATCCTTATTAACGTGGTATTAGAAACAAAAGGATAATAATAATGAGAAATCATTAAAAGGTTTTTCCAGGAGCCTTACTTGAGATCGTCTAGAGGCATCGGCGTGTTGCAAGACGCTAACTGATGTGATCACACTATTAAGATATGTCCAAGTGGGAGCTGTTAGTTTATGAACATAAATTAATAGTTGTGTGTTAGGATCGAACTCGAGATCGTTGGATTGCACACTTTACGTATGAAGAGTAAAAGAATAATTATTTATAAATGTTATATATAATTATTAATAAACACAAAACGAGTAACGACCGTTAGTATTTAACGGAGAATGGCTAACGACCGTTAGACGAAGATTAGGAAAGTAATACTTGTGTTTAATTGGAAACAAGAGAAGGTTCCGGAATCCCTAGGGGAAGTCTAGAACCGATCGGCCATAAGGAGGTTTTCCACCTCCTGTTTGCCTTGTGCTCCAAGTAAACTATAGTATATAAACACCTCATGGGATTCATTATTCTCATAACTTGCACACACACATCTTGGTGTTTTTCTCTCCTAATCTTGTCTCAAAATCGATCTATCTTTTAAACCCTTTAAGGGATTCGATTTTCTTAAAGTTAATAAGTTTTGTGTTTTATTTACTTGCATAAACTTTTACTTGAATTGGTACGTGTGTACAAGAACACGATTCAAACATACTTTTGTTTGATTCTTGGATTGAATTACAAAAGAGGTAAGGGGTAATTCTTATAATCCACATAAACCCTAATTAGGGTTCTTGCATTTGATTCTTGTTCGGGCTAGAATCACTACGGTCCGTTTACTATTTATATTTGATTAATTAATTACATGTTATATGATCTTGTTATAACGCTTCCGCACTTGCTTACTTGATGTGTTTGGTTTATTTATATGCATGTCATGATATTATAATTCCAACAACACATATATAGAGATCCTTCAAACACATGATAGTATGAATGCATGATGCACTGAATACGAAACTTAATAATCCTTCAAACACCATTACTGCATTAGCTCCCCTCTAAACAACCCCGTTGTATTTTGTTTTCGTCGTATTTCACTGTTTCACCCACGAGCAAATGACACGTCTATGTTGTATTTGATTAGAAATAGACTGTCTATATGTAATATATCGACTGATATTCAAAATTGTGACTAAAATGAATGTATAGTACAAGTATTCATAACAAAAGTAGCCAAAGTTTAAGAAGAGCATAATAGATGATTTTTGGTCTCTACAAATCTAAGAAGGGCATGCAACTTAAAATACATGACCAATTTAATAAAATAAATAAATACAGGAGCAATATTCATAAGGTTTTAAGACACGATCATACGATACCTCATGCAATGGGGTGGCAATTTCTGATATGACACGAAATCCAACATGAGACCGACACGAAAATAAACAGGTTCAAGTTGAGTTAAATAGGTTTCGGATCGTGTTCGAGTCAACTCATCTAACCCGTTAATTAAAAACGCCGGGTTCGAGTTGGGGATGGGTTAAACAGGTCGATCTCGCAACCCATTTAATATTTCTTTAATAAATTGAAAATTATATATATTTGATTATACGGGTTACTGGGTCGACCCGCAAACTCGTTTAATCTGTTTAACCCGTGTAATGTGCCAATGTTTTTAGATAAATGAGTTAATTGATCAACCCAAATCTCGTTCAACCTATTGTATAACCTATTGAACCCCCAACCTATATGGGTTAAGTAAGTCGTGTTCATGTTATGTGTAACCAAGTTAGGATTGACGAGGATGGCTCAATTATTTAAATGGGTCGCGTTTGGGTAAGGATTTTTTTGACCCTCCAGCATATCCGAAACCCACCTGAATTGCCACCTCTAAACATGCAAGAACTTCCTTGTCTTCGCGTCAGATTAGCCCTAACTACCAAGATATCAATGCTTAGAAGAAAATGTATAGTTATTGCATTAGAAGAAAAAAGGGTATGTTAACACTTATTATTGACATGACTATCCACAATAGAGTTGAGATCCCTCTAGACCCTTTATTCTTCATAGACCCGATGAACCCATCCTAACCATCCATTCTATTTTAATCCAAAGGCTGAGATCAAATCTGACCTTTACATATCAAAGGCAAAAAAGTCCTACTATACAAACAAAAAATAACACGTCACTTTCATTGTACGTTTCCCAAAAAAAATTAGAGCAAAAACCACACACACAAACACACTCACGATTACACCTTCAAATCATTATAAATTATACTCCGATTTCACCTTCAAATCATTATCTCAGATCGCCGATCGTTAAAAAACGTTGATTATCATCAAATTTTGATCATTTTAACCATAAATAAAAAACGATTTGGTAAAAAATGGATGACAATCAATTACACGAATGGGCTAATGGCACCAAAATGTATCATAGTTGTCACTTATTCATTTTATATGTATCGAATTTTTTTTAATTGTTATTCTGTATACTAAATTTGATTTTTTGGACATTTTGTGTCCATTATGACCATTTTGCCCCTCATGTTATTAACATAGGAGGGGTAAAATGGTCATAAAGTACACAAAAATGCCCAAAAAATCAAGTTTAATACACATAATAGAAAGAAAAAAAAATGTTCGATACATATAGAATGAAATGATGACAAGTATGATACATTTATAGGTCATTAACCCTAAACAAATTAAAGCATGTGACACTTGTCAACATTTAAAGGATGGGAAAAAGTCGTTCAAGTCACTTAAGTTAGCTGGAGCATGTAGGGAAGTCATTTTTTTTTTTTTCTAGAAAAAATATGCACTTTGGGTAAATTGCCTCTTATATGAAAGCATGTCTTGTAGCCTATTTATAGTTAGTGTATGAAAGCATGTCTTGTTGCCTATATAAAGTTAGTCTGAGAACCCCTTAACAACCACAGCACTCGGGAACTATAAATTCACAAAAGCCATGAAATTCCTTTTCCTGATGTGTGCAGTATTTCAAATGTTTTTGTTTACAAGTTCTGATACCAATTCCACCACTGAATCCCACACCCTCGTTAACTCTACCAACCTTGCTAAGCGAGGCTGCGACAGCCGATGCGGGGACTTAATTGTTCCCTACCCTTTTGGTTTCGGCAACAACTCAGAGTGTTATATAAATGAGGGATTTCGCATCTACTGCAACACTTCAGTAAACCCTCCAAAGGCCACTATTAATGAAGGCGACTACAACTCGATCAAATTGATATCTGATTCCACCATCCGGCTTTCCAACCGATTGGCGAGCAGGTGCTGTTCTCCAAATGGCACAATAGACTATTTTCGGGCCTGGATGTGGTTTGGTGACAGGCCGTACAGCTTATCGAAAGGTAACAAGTTCACAGTTATTGGTTGCGATGGTTCTGCTTTCCTGCTCAAAATGAACCGAACATTCATATATGGTGATTGGTCTACTGGTTGTATGGTCTTTTGTTCGCGGGTGGTTACAGCCGGGAAATCTCCTGTAGCCGGGGAATTTCCTGTAGCCGGCGAGTGTACAGGAAATGGTTGTTGTCAATCACCCATAGCCCATGGCATAACCGGTTACGGAATTGAGTTAGATAATTCAAGTTTTTATGATTTTTTCGTCTGTAAGGGGATTTTTAATCCTTGTACATACGCCTTTGTTGGTGAGGAGAATGTATTTAAGTTTAAGGGTGTTGCTGATTTAAATGATACTAATTTCATAGAGAGGATCGAGGCTACTGTACCGATTGTGCTTGAATGGGCTATTGGTAATAAGAGTTGTTCTGAAGCCAAAGCAACAGATGGTTATGCATGCAAATCAAATAGTATATGTGTTAACTCTACAAGTCCTCGTGGTGGGTACCGTTGCAAATGTAAAGATGGCTATGAAGGAAATCCATATCTTCCTCCTGGATGCCAAGGTACAATCAATATACAAAGGTTATATCATTGCTTAATCACTTTATCGAATCTCTATTAAAAGATTAAAAACAGAGTAAATTACACCCTTCGTTCCTCATGTTGTACCATTTTTCATGTGGAGTCCTTTTTTCGAAATAATTACGTCAAATATCCTCTACGTAGCTATTTAGTTTTCAGATATTTTAAAAATCTTCAGTTATATTAATGGACTAATCAAACTTCTCAATTTTGTTGGCGTAACAAAATTGTGTCGTATAATTGGTTAATTTTCTCCAAATTATATCTTAATTGTCACACAAAATGTGTTTTCTTTTATTACATGCATGAAAAGTGACTTGTTAAAGGCAAGTCTAGATTACTTTAATATGGAACTTGAAGTGTACTTGTCCCAAAACATTTATTCTTCAAGTTACTAAAGTTTTTTGATTTGTTCTGTTTTATCCCACCTATTTAATTTCCCTTTTCTATTCAGACATCAACGAGTTTGCGAGACCATAAAAGTGTTACTTTAATTTAGCACCATTTTCTAATAAAAAAAACTTAAGTATTGTGACACCTTCTGTGTGACACCATATAGGTCTATCAAAAACAACATTTTCCTTGTAGTGAAATTTAGTGTTATAGATTACGTATTTAGCTCTTTATGATATGTCATAATAATGATTCCCTAATTTAGTTATGTTGAAGATTAACCAATCACGGGTTGTGTTCCTTTTTTGCTAGATATCAATGAGTGTGAACGAAAGGAGGATTTTCCATGCAATGGAACTTGTATTAATACTCCCGGGAACTACACATGCAGACGTTCTACTACTGGATATTCAAAATTTACAACAATCATATTTATTTTAGGTAATTCTTTGATTAATGCATGCGTGACCCAATGAACCACAACCCGTTTTGCCTTTCGATCACAAATATATTGAACGAATACTGAGCACAAAATGATTAAGGAAAGATAAACACGAATTAAATAAAAGGAAGACACGATCAATTGGAAGAATTTCTATTTTTTTTTTTTATTATTTTTTTTAACCTACAATACTTGTTTATAAATAAAATTCTTCTTTGCTTTTCAAAAATAAAAAAAATTAATACATTCAAAAAGATAACATAAAATTCTTCTTATGTTAAAGATAACATAAAATTCTTCTTATGTTAGTTTTGTTGAGGTTACATGCTAGCTACTCTCTTTCATTCATATGAAAAAGAAATACTGTGAAAGTCTTTGCAAGTTTAGTTAGGACTTAGGTGGGTGTCATGGAATCATGTGACATGGGTGATTGGTCGTTCATGCATGGCTTTAAAGTTGAAAGTAGTAAAACTAGTAGAGTTATTTTTTTTAATAAATGGTTTGATTTTTAAAGTAGTTTGCAAGTATGGGTTACTTCAAAATTCTTTTTGTGAAAATGGGTTAGTATGCTTTGGGACCACTTTTTAACTTCATTCATGAATGCCAAGTCATTTTTTAATTTTGGTTTATTATCCCTTACTTTAAGAAATATGTATGTGCCTCCCTTGAATTAATAGTTATAAATTGAAGTAAATTGACTAAATTCATCAAAGCCAGTGAGTGATATTTTTGATTTTTTCATTGTCAATTGCTTACATTCTTTGCGTTCTTTTGTATAAAGCTTTTATTTACAACTAAAACAAGGAACTGGAAACTGGAAACGGTTCGATCGTACGTAGAACGACACATGATCATTAAAGTATTTTATGTCTTTTATGTGAGTTGTAGTTTAGAGCAAAAATTTGAATACATGTCACTGCTAAATTGAGGTGAAAATGCATTTTATATCCTTTGTGTAGCTTTTCTATACCAAGATTCGATACAATTTAAAGTAATTGTGCGGATTTTCAACCAAGATTCGGTACAACTTATTCTATTTAGTCTTTTTTATTTAAGCATGTAGTTTTTTTAATATGCATGCTACTACTCCATTAGTTTCTTTTAAGATTCCCAACACTCCATTAAAGTAACCTATGTTTGTAAACAACTATAAAAATAGAACAATTTATACCAAAATCTCAAAACTAGTACCAATAGTTTGCTCACATCTAGCATAACTTTTGGTAAACAGGTTTAAGCTCACAACTATCATAATCATTTAGGTAATTCTTTGATGCATATATGATGTATATGGTCACAAATATTTTGACACCAAATAATCTTTTCCACCATGATTTGTTACGCTATTTTGACACAAAAGCAGGTGCAAATTGCTTAAGTCTCCTATGTTCTATAATATGATGCAAACGTAAAACATTTGTTTGTGCAGGTATTGCACTAGGCATAGGGATACTAGTTTTATCAATTGGTGCATACAAACTAATACAAAAGAGGAAGGATAAGAGACGTAAAGAGAAATTCTTCAAAAGAAATGGTGGTTTGTTGTTACAGCAACAAACATCAAATGGTGAACATGCAACTCAGACAACAAGAATGTTTACTGCAATAGAACTAGAAAAAGCAACTGACCAATACAATGGAAATAGAATATTAGGCCGAGGAGGCCAAGGAACAGTGTACAAAGGAATGTTACCAGATGGAAAAATAGTAGCAGTAAAGAAATCCATGTTGGTAGATGAAAGTCAAGTTGAATCATTTATCAACGAGGTATTTTTACTCTCCCAAATTAGCCACAGAAATGTGGTGAAGTTGCTTGGATGTTGTCTAGAAACAGAAGTTCCAATTCTCGTTTATGAATTCGTGTCAAATGGAGATCTATGCCAATTCATACATGACGAGAATTATGAGTTTCCTACTTTTTGGAGTATACGACTACAAATTGCTACAGAAGTAGCACGAGCTCTTGACTATATGCATTCTGCAACCTCCGTTCCGATATATCATCGAGACATAAAATCATCCAACATACTTTTGGATGAAAAATTCCGAGCGAAATTATCAGATTTTGGAATATCCAAGTCCGTCTTGGGTGATCAAACTCACTTGAGCACATTAGTCAAGGGGACTTTTGGCTACTTAGATCCTGAGTACTTTCAATCAAACCAATTCACTGAAAAAAGCGATGTTTATAGCTTTGGGATTGTTGTACTTGAGCTTTTAACAGGGAAAAAGCCAATATATTCCATAGGACCTGGGGAATCGAGAAGCTTGGCAACATTGATTCTATCAACCGATGAAAGGCTTCTTCTAGAAAATGTTGATAGCCGAGTGTTGGATGGACCAGAAGAGCAGCTTGTAGCAGTTGCTAAGCTTGCAAAAAGATGCTTGAATATGAACGGGAAGATGAGGCCAACGATGAAAGAAGTTGCAATAGAGTTGGAGGGAATAAGATCAAGTCACTAAATAAAATGAATCTACTGTTTATTTTGTATTAAGCTTGTAGAATAAGCCAGATTGGAGCTAGCTATATGTCTATGTGGATGACATTATTATGTTCTTAAGTTCTTAAGTTGGTCTTTTGTGATTTTTCATACCGAGTCTTTTTAATATATGTACCTGTATTTGTAACTATATGATGTGTGTGAACAATGATTCATTTCCGGGCCTTTTGCTCATTGTTCAAACTCAGCTAGTAATAACAATAATACTGTTAAACATTTATGGTTGAAATGAAAATAAAATGAAGAAGACCACAAGTAGAGAAGTCAAGTCAAATGGTTACATTAAAACTTACACTTTCATTTGTAATAACAATAAAAAACACAATCACTATAATTAGACACTTTCATTTGTAATAACAATAACAATCACAATAACAATGAAAATATATTTTACGTAAAAAAAATAGTTCTAGTTACTAAAGAAGCATGTTTTAGCTCAACATAGCAAGATTCAATGTTTCAATTTCATTAATTTACATTATACTAATAATTTTGGGCCTTTAATTTTGAGCTTTATACACTAAGCTATAAGGTTCAATATAATTTTTCTTACTGAGGCTTGTATATTATCAGTTAAAGATAGCCCAACATGGCAACAAGATTATACTCAAAGTCACCAATGGATTTATTACTGTTTGCATTGGGTTTTACTGCAAAAAAAGATTATCGAACGATAGACCGATTCTTAATTAACGTATCATATCGTTGTTTGCATTGCCGTTGTTGCAGGTACACCATGTAAATTTTCATACTAGAATCGCTACAATGGTTAACTTTTCTTTAACGACTATAGCTTGCTAGAAAACATCACGATATTGAAGCAACTGATGAATGGTCAATAAGTGAAACATAACACAAGCTAGAATGAATAAATTCACGTTGATTTTTTTAATAACTTTTCATATATAAATTCACTCAAATATGTATATTAAAGATATTTCTCTCATTAACATCAAATACTAAATGTACTAACATAGATCAATCAATGTCATATTGAACTTTTAATAGTATAGGAATTCAGAACCGTGCGATGCACACGGGCTCGATCTAAATGTTCATAGTCATGAAAGCCCGTGCGATGCACATGTGCTGTATAGGAGTTTTCAAAGTTTAATACCCGTCTTTTATTTTCGTCATTTTATATTCAAGAGGTATTTTTGTCATTATATATATAAGTTGTCGTGGTAGCATACATTTTGTAAGCATGATACGTATTTAAAATAGTTTATTGACATGTAATCTTTTAAGATGTCTTTTTTTCCGTAATATTTTTTGTCTATTTATTTTGGTATTGACTCTATCATTTTTTATTGGAACTAACTAATATTAATACATCCGGCTAAGTTATAACTATTTCTTATGATAGTCAATAATGCCCGTGTGATGCACATGGGCTATATAGAAGTTTTCATAGATTTAAAATACGTGTGATGCACATGGGCTGTATAGAAGTTTTCATAGCGTAATATTCGGCATTTCTTTTCGTCATTTTATATTTAAGTTGTCATGTTGTCATACATTTGCTAAGCTTTATAACGTATTTAAAATACTTTATTGAGTTGCACATTGGTTGTATATAAGTTTTTATAGCGTAATATTCGACACTTATTTTCGTCATTATATATCTAAGTTGTGATGGTATCACATTTTCAAGCATGTCACATATTTAAAATAGTTTATTGACATTAAAAGAGTATATGTGAAAAGATTTTTTTTCAAGATATGACATTGAAAAGAGTCTCTTCACATGTAAATTTTAATATGTATAAGTTACATTAATTATTTTAAATATGAAGCGATGACATTAATGTTGGAGACCTTTTATATTCATCCCCATGCGATGCACACATGTTTGGACTGCCTCAGGACCCATGCGATGCACACATGTTGGATCTAATTGTTTTTTTCGTAATGTTCGGGACTAATTTTCGGTTCATGTTTGAAACTCGCATTTTTTGTGAAAGACGGACTTCGTTGTTCAAATAAATTATATTATTAAAAGCGAACTATAAAACAAATTTCCTTTTTAACAAAACTATAAAAACATAAAACATTAAAATAATTAATATATTCAAGAGTATAAATTATAATTCGTATAATAAATTATAGTTCGTATAGTAAAATATTGCATGTTTAATTTGTAACGTACTATTAATATGAATGTTAAGTATTTATCTATATTGACACTGATAGTCATGGCAGTGTTCTTGTTGTTGTCCTTCTTGTTGTTGTTCATTAACATTTTGCATGTTTTGTTTTTGATACAATTTTCGTGACTTCTCGATCTCTTTTTTTAATGTGAAAAGGTTTTTTGTAAAATGTTACATTTAAATGAGGCTTTTTATATGTAATCTTTTAATATGAGTAAGTTACATAAATAATTTTTTAATTAATGCATTATTACAATATTTTTCTATAAACTATAATATCGAATTTGGAGCATTCATTAGTAACTCACTCTAAGTATTTACAGTATGACGACATGAATCACATAATATCAAACTCAAATGAATAATGCTTACCTCATGATAGGTGTAGGATAACATTTGATATACAATTTTCTTCTCCTTTATATACTTTTTCGATTTAGAAGATACTTATTGTTAAGATGAACGTGTTAAGATATTTTTATTATATACTACCATTTTCAATATGTAATATCGACATAATTTACACAGTCATACCAAATATCAAAGTCATGCAATATTCCAAGACATTTAATTAAGAAAGTGACATTAACACACCGCAAGACAAAAAACTACATTAAGAGCAATAATATTGAAATGCACCAACAAAGTGTAGTAATAGTTTTTGACTAAAAATTGAATGCTCGTCAAATAAATTTACTTGCTAACGAATCAATAGTATTAACCCGTTTAGCGGTATTGCATGAAGTAAAATATTGCATGTTTAATTTGTAACGTACTATTAATATGAATGCTAAGTATTCATCCCACCGGTGGCCGTGGCATTGTTCTCGTTGTTGTTGTTGTTGTTGTTGTTCTTGTTGTTGTTGTCTTTGTTGTTGTTGTTCATTGGTCTTTTGCATGTTTTGTTTTTTATACAATTTTGTGACTTCTCGATCTCTTTCTTTAATGCTTCTTGACGCGCTACAAAAAACAATTATATATAGTTGATCATTAGTAACTTAAATACAGTTAATCAATATATTGCATTTTCAATCAAAGTAAAAATATTTGTGCATGTTCCACTTAATTGATAAGACAACGATGTGTAAGATCTCTTAAATCATTAGAGAAGACGATGTTACTACCAAACCTCCTAAGGAGCATCTTTATGTCCTACATTTTTACACACACAAAACACACATGAAATTTACATAAATCAATATGCTAAATAAGTAAGACGATATGATGCTTACTTTACCACCATAATAAGTTGTAGTCAAATGTGCACGCGGTGTGGAGGAAGTTGTGATTTGTTGTGTGTGATTTTTGACACATTATATAGTTGATAAAATATTTGTAACTCATAAACGGGAAGGTAAAAAGACTAACTACTAATTGGTGTGTTTAATTTATGCATTCATGGCATTTTTTGTTTGTATTATTTGAGGTTCAGAGATGGCTTGAAACATGTTGTACCGTACAAACTTTTGTGCACGATTCCTCATGCAAAACATATTGTATCGTACAAACTTTTGTGCACAATGCCTCTTGCGCATTAAATTAAGCACTCAAATATTTAGATAGTATAGAAGATATACTTTTCATGTTGCTTAAACTACCGTGTACCGTACTACAATTTGTGCACAAATCCTCTTGCACATTAAATTAAGTCACCCAATATTGTGTAATTGATATACTTTTGATGTTGCTTACCCTACCTTGTACCGTACAAATTTTTTCAATTACTTGAATCACTAATCTTATGTACTTACCCTTATTCATGACTATTAAATCAATGTACTAACACATGAAGCCTCCACATTTCACTTTTAATTCTTGAGACATTTATTATGACCCCTTTACATTTATAAGGTTACTTAAGCTTTATATAATATAAGATAAGATTTCGTAATTAAGAACGAATAAATTCTAACTACGTGTTAACTATTGTAGTCTGTATTAAGTATAAATTTATAGTATACAAAGACTTATTAAGATTTGTCAAAGTTATTAAGCATTCCTTAATTTACTGAGTTTTGTTTTTCTTCTTTTAGATAGTCAAGTACAGTAGAAACTCGATAAATTAATACTCGATTATTTAATAAACTCTTTAAGATAATATTTTTTGCCGGTCCTGACTCGGGGATAGGGTGCTAAATTAATAATTTGCTAAAATTATAAGATAATACATTTTTGATAATTTCTTTAGACCCCATATAAAATATAAATTAATAATTCCTTATATATAGCATATTACATGAATGAATTATGAAAGTTTCTTGAAAAATGACTCAATTGTTGTTTTTTTCACACCTTTAAGATGGGAAGCCATGTTGTGTGTATGATTTGTTTGTGTTAACCTATTTTGATCTTGTATTTATATAGAAAATATTTTTAATGTCTATAAAGTGATACATTGAACACAAGAAGCATAATAAGGTGGGAGATTGAAGGTTTCTTTAGCTCCTAGCTGTAGTGTATATAAAAAAATCTCCACGAAGTCAAGGAGCTTGCTCTGGGCGCTATGGGCCGTTGATCACACAAGCGAAAGGGTTTTCGGGCAAAGCCCTACAATGTACATGGACTTTGTAAAAGGCTATCAAATAACAATAATCATCACATAAACCAAACTTCTAGATGCGAAAAGGATAATAACTTAAATTTGGTTAGTTGTCAATCCTTGGAAAATAGCGGTAAAAAAACAAGCTTTAATGTGTTTAGCCTGGGGAAAATACCTATCTTTTCCACAAAAAACTTGTACAAAATAAGAGAGAGAAAAAAAAAAAAAAAAAAAAAAAAAAAAAAAAAAAAAAGGAACAGTGTTCAAATATGTTTTTTTCCATAAATTTCGAAATCCGAAAATTTCTATTTCTCAACATATTGACAAAACACATTTACTGCATTTTCCTTGTTTCCTTTGTAAACCCGAAACCCCCCATCCCATTCATCAAAACAGAAAATACAAAATCAGCTAAATGCGTTTTTAGATTTTCTAACAAATTTCTAACTAAGGGTCAGATCGAACCCGCATCTGAATTGACTCAAATATTCTCCGAAAAGTTTGAATATGCGGGACCTGACCCCTGCATTCCTTTGGTTCTCGACTAGCCCTTCTCTAAAACATAGCCTTATGAAATGAGCACGTTTTTCAGTAAATCTATAGTCAATATTTCGCATGTGGCCTATTTCTCCGAAGCGACCAACTTAAATATATTACTACTACAATCAGGTACTTAAACACGATACAAACTCAAACACGGCTAGGCTTATTTTGTTTTGGGGTTATGTTTCTTAAGCTCACTTTTTGTGGTTTTTTTGGAAACTTTCCCGCTTATATATACTTATTATGTCATACCTAGTAATAAGCTTATATAAGCTGAAAAGTTTCTAAATGAGCCACAAGGTGAGCTTATGAAATAAGCCCAAAACCAAATAAGCCACCTATATAAGCCAAAACAAACACCCCCTTAAAATAGACTAAACAATGTGCATTTAAGAATTATGGTTTATTTAACAAAACTAGCACTACGCCATACGCCATAAAAATCCATGAGTGCCCCCGAGCATTATGGTTCCGTGAGTGACTAGAATCATATCTGTAAACCACATTTCGGCTTAAATGACAGCAAGTAAAGTTGGTAACTTAAGTAATATATCAATTTTTTACCTTTTAATTTTTGTTCAGAACGATTAGCGTTTGCTTTTGGACTGTAGAAGACTTTTGGTAATGATTTTCTTCTACAGTCTTCTTTCTTTTCATCTTTTATATTGTTTTCCTACAAACATACCAAAAGTCTTTATTAAATATACTTTTTAATTTACAAGAAAATTTGTATTTTCCCATAAAGTGGACAAATAAGGCTGAAAATTGCAAACGTGTCAGAAATGAGAATTTATGTTTTAATAAAAGTCATATTTGAAATTCAATTTGGTTAATAATTTAATTTTCGTCTAATTATAAAATATGCTAAAAAAATATATGTGTCGATTATGTAAAAAAAAAAATTAAAGGTAAAAGTAACTAATAAAACTTTAGTTGTTAAACTAGTTATAATTTCTGCGCACGTGTGGGTTTTTTTTATAGTTTTTTGAATCATATATTTTTATTTATTAAAAAACAAATAATTTAATCTTTGTTTTGTTTGATTTATGATGTTTAATTATAGTTTTTTATTATTAAAGATAATTATTTAAAAATTTTAATCTTATTGTTAATTGTATCTTATCTATATTTTTTGTATTTATCTTCTACTTGTGTTATGGATAAATATAAAATATTACATAATAGGAAAATAATCTTTTTTTTTAAATAAAATTATTACTAAATAAGGTATAAATGCATTTTTTTAAAATGAAAAATTTCCAATAGGAGTTTTGTTTTATTATATAAAAGATTTAGTTGACAACATAGATAGTAAAGTATAAAAAGCAAAAGAGTTGCGTCAACATAGGAAAATGGGAAACAAAATTTAATTTCTTGTTACATTTAATATATTATTAATTAAAGGAATATGGAATTTTCTAAAACAAGTTTGTGTTGCTAGTACAAGTGCATGTTGAAATTAAGCATATTCAGAGAAAAAAGAAGTTGTTAAATTTCGACGAGGATTCTGAAAGTGATGAGCGTAAGAAGATGTCAAAGATTATTGATTAGGTGATTTTGTTTAAAAAAAAAAAAAAAAAGGCAAAAAAAAAAAAAAAAAAAGGCAAAAAAACAAGTCGTAAGCATTTTTTGTTACTTTGCTTGTATTTTTACGCAGGTTGATATGCAAATCACATATGATTTTACCTCAAATTATTTTTTCACATGAATCACAACAAAAAAACATAATCACGTGTAATTTACACCATTCTAGATTTAAATAGAATCACATGTGTTTCAGTTTATAACAACAAAGAGTAAATCACACATTATTTATGTTTTTCATAGCAAAACACAAAAAAAACACAATCACCATTGATTTACTCCTTTCGAGATTAAAACATCATCACATGTGTTTTAGTTTATAATAGCAAAGAGTAAATCCTATGTGATTTTTTTATTTAAAAAAAATCACACAAATAACAAATCACAAGTGATTTTACAAATCACGTGTAATTTTTTTAGGCGGAAATTTAAAAAAAAAAATCATCAAAAGTATATGAAAGTGCAAATATAGATAGATAATTTAATTCTCGTTGTGATAGTGTATTTTTCGTAGGTTGAAGATTTACCGTTTGAAAGATATGTTGTTTTTTTTTTAAGTTGAAAAATGGGTTTATATATTTACATTTCTGCCCTTCCTTTGTGATTATATAGATTGATCAAGGGAGAATTGCGTATATACCCACTAAAAAAAAAAAAAAAAAAAAAAAAAAAAAAAAAAAAAAAACTTGCATATTTCCTCAAAATACAAGTTTTCAATGCATGATATAAAATGCAAGTTAAGCATGTTTTGGGTATATATGCAAATATGCAAGTTTTAGTGAGTATATATGCTTTTGCCCCATTGATCAATACCGTTGGATGAAATCAGAATAAAGGGATAGGATTGGCTCTTTTGTTCTTTAAAGAATTAAAGAATGTTGTGGATCTCACATCCCCTATAAATACCCACTTTCACATACTATTTTTACACACTTTTCATATATTTAACCCAAATCACAATTTCAATAAACTTTTTCTTTCCAAAACCATGGCTTGTAATCTCCCACACCGTCGAAGAAGTCAAGGATGGCGATTAGAAAATGATTGACGGCGATATCTTTCACAGGGACAAACTTTACAAGGTATCCGAGATGTTTAGCAACGCAAGTAGCTTGAAAGATGATCTGAGGAAACAATATGTGAATTGCAATGACATTTCACATGAAAGATGTGCTGTCAGGCATGTTGTTATTCAGGAATTTTTGCACGAAGAAGGTTGGAAAGATTACAAGATCAAGAAAACGTTGGAGAAATGTGTGTCATAAATAGGTGATAACATAAGTAACAAAATCCATTGGATGCACCAGGAAAACGCTATGGGTGGTTCGTCATCACAACAAGCAATGCACCAAACCATGTCTCTCATTTCTTCATTTCTACCTGCAGAGGAACCAGTTGATGAGCACGGGTATACTGAGAGACAGCTATATAATCTTATGTGAGATGAAGAGGCATTACGAGAAGTAGAGAAAGAGCAAGCAATGGTTGATGCAGAAAATGCAAGGCGTCAACAAGAGTTGGAAGAGTTATGGAGGAAAGATGATGCTCATACTGAGTTGTTCAGGTTCAAAAATGAGGAGTATCCTGAGTATGATTCTGCATGCAGAGAGTATTCAGATCAATGTATGGCTAAACAACTAATTGTATTGTATTTTAGTTCATATGTTATTTTCGTATCGTGTCATATTGTATTTTAGTATTTATAATTTGTAACTTTTTTATTTCGTATTGTAGTGTTTATGTTATGTTTATATAATGTTTTATTTCGTAACTTATGTTTATGTAATGTTTTATTTTGTAATTTGTTGACATAAATAATGCCTAAAAACATTATTAACATGTTATCAATATATCTATGTTTTGATTATCACAAAATATAAACTCATAGAACTAAAACTTGTGACATAAACAAGTATTTAGTAACTAATATTTCTCTTTACATCCAAATCACTTAAGGTATGAATAAACAAAGTGTTTAGTGCATTTTATGATCAAAGGGGTATTTAATTAACTAACACAAAGTTTATTTATTTATATAAACATATTATATATTTTTGAAAAACACTTTTGGTAATTAAGAAAAATGTTTTATTCATACTAAATAAATGAATTCAAATTTTTAACCAAAATCAGTTAGTTTTTCACCAAATAAACTTTCCCCACTAAAAGACAAAGAATCTGGTCGTTTCAGCTGGGCGGCCCCCTTAATTATAAAGGGCGGTCCCCTTAATTTTAAGGGGGCCGGCCATGATTTAAGGGGACCGGCCACGCTCCTCTGTCAGATTCTGTTGCCTATAAATACCACATTAAACCTGGATTTTTTCCTCACCTTTTGCACTACTAAACTTTCAGATCTAAATCCAAATCTCCATTCCTTTATCCTTTGATTATAAGTATATAAATTCTTTGTTTCAAAGTGATCCAACCTTCATCCTCTCAAGTGCAAGAGAAGAATACTTCTATCCCTCAAGACAAGAAGTATTACAACTTGTTGTGATCTCCACATCCAAGTTGTTGGTGCATCATTAAAGATCATTTACATTATTCTTTGTGAAGATTGTTGTGAATACTTGATTGTAGTTAGTTGTGTTAGATATAAGTTGTGTGATTAGTTAGATGCTTGGTGTGAAGAAAATAAGCTAGGTACTAGATTGGTGTGAAGAAGATAGGTGTGGAGTAGTTAGTTGTGAAGTAGATTAATTTGAAGAAGTTGTGTAGAAGTTGTGACTTAGGTGTGACGAAGTTGTGGTGTGTAGATTGGTGTGTAGATTGGTGTGTATATTGGTGTGTATATTGGTGTGTACGGTTTTCTCCGCCATAAGGGAGCTTGTTGATATAGTGAAGAAAACTCTCGAGTTAGGTGCTCGGGGAGTGGAGTAGGGCAAGGAAGGTGTCCTTGTAGCCGAACCACTATAAATCTCTTGTCTCACGGTTTGATCTTTCCATCTCTTACTTATTTCATTACTTATCTTTATAATATATTGTGTAGTATTAATTGTTTATATTATACAAGACTTGAGATCACATATTATCGAATCTAAGTTTTTAAAAAAGCTAAGCAAAACTCTAAAACAAATTTTTATAACGAAGTAAAAAGACGTAAAACTATTCAACCCCCCTTCTAGTTTTCCACAATTGGTATCAAGAGCCACGTCTAGCAAGATTTTTAAAATATATTGTATTTTAAAACTTGTAACGATCTATGGAATCTGAAAAATATTTAGAAGGGCAATCTATGCAAAGACCACCACTATTTGAAAGTGATGGATTTTTATATTCGAAAAATAGATTCGAAACGTATGTGAAATCAAAAGATCTTGATCTTTGGCATATTATTACCTTTGGTGATTTTCCTCCTATTCAATATAATGTTGAAACTAAAATAAATGAAATTGTATCTTTTGAAGAACAAAATGATGATTTAAAAAGGAAACTAGCAAAAAATAATGAGGCTAAAATGGTAATTTATAATGCGTTACCACGCAAAGAATATGAAAGAATTTTTATGTGCAAAACCGCCAAAGAAATTTGGGATTCTTTACTAATCACTCACCAAGGTAATAGCCAAGTCAAAGATAATAAAATAGATCTTCTTGTACAACAATATGAACAATTTACGATTCCGGAAGAGGAATCAATTGATAATGCTTTTGCTAAGTTTAACACTATCATCACAAGTTTAAAAGCACTTGATGAGACATTTTCTAGTAAAAATTGTGTTAGGAAATTTCTTAGGGCATTGCATCCAAAATGGCGAGCTAAGGTCACGGCAATCGAAGAATCAAAGAACTTGATGACGTTATCACTAGATGAACTAATTGGCAACCTGAAGGTTCATGAAGAAATCATAAGAAGTGATTCGGAAACGGTCAAAGTCAAGAAAGAACAAACCAAATCCATTGCTCTAAAAGCCAAAAAGGAACCTAGTGATGATGATGATTCAAGTGACGAAAGTGAAGACGAAGAACATGCAATGGCCGTAAGAGAATTCAAGAAGTTCTTCAAGAGACGAGGAAGATTCACTAGACCATCACGAGACGAAAGAAAAGCATTCCAAAGGAATAGAAGTGACAACTACGGGAAGAGAAAATGCTTTAGATGTGGAAGTCCAAATCATCTCGTTGGCGAATGTCTAAAGCCACCAGGTTACGAAAGTCAAGGTGCTTTTGTTAGTGGAACATGGAGTGATAGTGACAAAGAAGAAGTTGAAAAGCCAAGAGACGAAAAGTGTTTTATGGCAAAAGAAACCGACGAAATATGTTTAGGAATTGACTTGGAACCTGACGAATGGATCAAAGATAGCGGATGTTCGAGGCACATGACGGGGAATCGCAATCTATTCTCTACATACAAGACATACAATGGAGGTAACGTTATTTTCGGTAGTGACTTACGTGGAAAAATCATTGGCAAAAGTACGATCTCTCAAGACTCACTTACTATTGAAAATGTAGAGCATGTAGATAAATTAACATATAACTTGCTTGGTGTAAGACAAATATGTGATAATAAATGTAGAGTCACATTTACCGAAGATGATAGCGAAATAGTTAAGAATGGAAAAATTATAGGTAGAGGAATTAGAAAAGGTGGCATATATGTTATGAAAGTAGGAAACAAACCTGAGGATAGGATATGCCTAACGACCCTAGATGAAAACTCTACACTATGGCATAGGAGATTAGGACATGCTAACATGCAACAAATACAATCTTTGGCCTCTAAGGAATTAGTTAGAAATTTGCCTAATCTAAGATATGACAAGCATTTTTGTGATGCATGTAAAATTGGAAAACAAACTTATGCTAGTCACAAAGCCAAGAATATAGTATCCACTACTAGATGCCTAGAATTATTACACATGGATCTTTTTGGTCCATCCGCTGTGCGGAGCTATGGAGGAAACAAATATACCTTAGTGATAGTAGATGACTACTCACGATACACGTGGACTAGGTTTTTAAGTGACAAGACCCAAGCCTTTAAAAAATTCGAAATATTCAGTAAAATGATTCAAAATAAATTAGGATGCTCAATAGTTGCCATTAGGACGGACCATGGTAGGGAATTTGATAACGAAGCACAATTCGGAAAATATTGCGAGTTAAATGGAATATCTCACAATTTTTCCGCTCCTCGTACTCCTCAATCAAATGGCGTAGTAGAAAGAAAAAATAGGTCACTACAAGAAATGAGTAGAACTATGTTAAATGAACAATCCATCCCACAAAAATTTTGGTGTCACGCCGTAGATACATCAACTTATATTTTAAATAGGGTATCAATTAGAAGAATTTTAGGAAAAACTCCTTATGAGTTATTAAGAGGTAGAAAACCAAACTTAAGCTACTTTAACGTATTTGGAAGCAAATGCTATATTTTAAACACTAAGGACTATCTCACTAAGTTTGATCCAAAATCATATGAAGGAATATTTTTAGGATACTCACAAAATAGCAAAGCATATATAATACTTAACAAACACTCCATGAAAGTAGAGGAATCACTAAATGTAACATTTGATGAAACACCACCACCTCCTAAAACATTACCTTTAGAAGATGATGATTTAGTCGAAGATGAAGCCATTGAGGTTAGTAAAACAAAACCCATAGGAAATGATAATGAAGACATCCACTTAGAAAATAACGAAACTGTTAATATTAAAGAAAGCTCATATCAACCCTGCTATTACATTCGGTCTGTTTTTGGCTAAGAAAGTAACACTACCAAGGACTTACTTATCATAATTATGGCGGTGGTGCTTATGAGCTTGCTGATGCATGGCTACAGCAAAGGAACCGGTTTGGGTGCTGAAATCATTGGTACCTTTGTTCTTGTTTACATTGTCTTCTCGGCTACTGACCTTAAGAGAAATGCACACGACTCCCATGTCCCTGTAAGTGTAATTATTTATCTTACTATAACACTTCTAGTCAATTGTTATATGGTGTTATCATTGATGACAAAGTCTAACTATTGTTTGGATTAATAATTAAAGGTGTTGGTTCCTATCGGATTTGCGGTGTTCATGGTTCACTAGGCCACAATCCCATTTATAGGAACTGGAATCAATCCTGCTCGTAGTTTTCGTGCTGCTGTCATGTATGTATGGTACAGAAAAAGCATGGGATGATCAAGTAAGCTTATTTATTTATTTGTATGTTTTTCCTCCACAAGTTCAAATAGGCTAATATGTGAAATGTGTGCAGTGGTTATTCTGGGTAGGACAAATGATAGGAGCGGCCATCACAGCGTTCTACCACCAATACGTATTGAGAGCAGGTGCAGTACGTTAAGGCTCTTGGATCGTTCAGGAGCAACGCTTAAGATATGATCGAGTTGTTTCAATGTTGGTCCCTTCAGAAACAATTGTCCAAATTTGTTTCTCTCTTTGTGTGAAATCCTTTGGTTCGCTTGGTTTTTAATGTGCCCAAAGGACAAAAGTTATAAACTACAGATAGTATATACAGCATCTTTCACAGTAGCAGTATCAATACCATGTTCAATCAAAACCATGCATCTATAGGACATAACATAGGTACTCGATCGACTTCGGATTACTATATATAATAGTTAGAAAATACAAAATAAGATCTGCAGTGTCATAGCATATCAAATGTCCAGACATTTAGGAAATTATATTCAAGCCTTAATTAACTGCTTAATCACGTTGGACAAATTTCAGAATTTAGAAATTGTGACCGAGTTTTTGTAACCTGTGGATAGTTCCTGGGCAGAGACTACAAGGATCCCATTACTATCCAAACTGAAGCAAACCTCAAGTATTGACCTCCCATCGGGACCTAGCGTAAGGACAAAAAGTTCGAAGTTGCCAATCAATGCGTTACCCCGAACTTTAGTGTCCTCGCCTTGATACACCTTAATAGCTGCTGTTGTTTGATTAAGCCCTAAAGTAAATAATTTCTTAATACTTGTGGGTATGGATGTATTCCTGGGAATAATAACATTCATGTTACCTCTTTCAACACGTTCACCTTCCCAGTGCTCGGTTTCCATTCCTAAAGAGAGAGGAGTGACATCCAGCTGTAACACCACATCCTTCGTCATACCATCATCATTTCCACTTAGCCTTGAGGCCAAGATTGCGGCACCAAATGCAACAGCCTCATCTCCATTCATACTCTTGTAAAGTGTCTTCCCTTCAAAATACTCTTCCACCATTCGTTGTACTTTCGGAATCCTACTCGAACCCCCAACAACAACCACCTCATCCACATCCTCCTTCATTTCCCCTTCAAATAAACATTTTTCGACTAGCTTAACACATTTTGTAAAATAAGTTGCATTTAGTTCCTCAAATTTGGCTCTGCTGACTTTGATCGAAAAGTCATTGCCCTCATACAAGCAATCAATTTCGATTGGAGCAAAAGTAGTTGACGACAAATCCCTCTTTGCTTTCTCACAAGCAACTTTTAGCCTTGCCATTGCTCTTGGATTCTCTCTTAGGTTGACCTCCCTGTGTTTTTTTCTTAAATAATTGTAAGCATTAATTAACAAGTGTTGCATCAAAATCCTCACCACCTAAATGAGTGTCGCCCCCTACAGCTTTGACATTAATGTCGCCTGTCTTACTAATGGTCAAAAGAGATACATCAAAGGTTCCGCCACCCAAATCAAACACCAAAACATTCTTATCCTTGACCCATTGTTTGTCACCGAAATTGTCCACACCATATGCGATTGCAGCAGCCGTAGGATCATTTAACAAACGCAACACATTGAGGCCCGCAATAGTTCCAGCTTCCTTTGTTGCCTCTCGCTGTTGGTTGTTAACATAAGCAGGAACGGTGATCACAGCATCTGTTACCTTTGTTCCAATATATTCTTCTGCAAACTCTTTCATCTTCTTGAGAACCATAGCAGATAATTCTTCGGGTGCATATTGTTTATCTTCTCCCTTGTACTTAACTACAACCGTTGGCTTCTCTGAAGGCCCTTTAATGACCTTAAAAGGCCACGACTCCATGTCATTTGTGACTTGAGGATCACGGAATCTACTTCCAATCAAACGCTTAACATCTGATAATTTAGAAGCTTATGGTTAGTAACAAAAGATTGGAAATAAAAGTTGGAAAAAAATAAAAGTTTAAATAGAAAGATTTACCAAACACAGTGTTAGTAGGGTTCCTAGCGATTTGGTTTTTTGCACATACGCCTACAAGTATTTCTGAATCAATGAAAGCTACATAGGACGGGGTGATCTTGTTTCCCTGTTCATTAGGTATGACCTCCACCCGATTTTTTCTGTTCATCCATACAGCAGCACATGAATATGTCGTTCCAAGATCAATACCAATGGCCGCTCCTTTAACTTTTTGAGACATCGTTCAACCTGAAACAAAAATATGAATATGATTGCAGACCCGAACATGTGCAAGTTTTCAGCAAAGTGGATGAATTTAAATTTAAAAACACATTTTTTCTGTGTGATTGAACTTTGAATTGGGGATCTCTAACTGTTACATTCGAGTATAAAGAGAATTCTATATTACAAATGGATTCCATTTCATTCAGTACACACTGGAAATCATTTTCTGGCCCTAGCGGTAATTCCTTGATTGTTCCTCAATTTGTCACATGACAGTTTTGTAATCCACCTGATTGGTAAGGTATGATTACTCGAAAATTGACTATATACGTAGTAAACTAATAGACATTAGCCCAAGTCCATGCATCATCTCTATTATGCTTCCTAACTTATCTTAAACACGGGTAAATGGATGAGGTTTTTCCCCGTTGAGGTTACCTAGGGTAGGCGAGCCTTGTGATTCAGATGTAGTTGGCCTCACCGGGTAATCTCGGGACCGTTTCCGACCCTTCCCTAGCCGCACCCAAATGTACACACCTAACGAGTTTTGAATCCTTGACCTTTTGTGAGGAAACCAAGGACCCTACCAGGCTACCACGGGGCCATTTGGTGGTAGTTAAGCTTCCTAATTAACTTCACTTGAAGATGTTTAATATACATACAATACTCGTGTGACCAACTTTTTGAAAAGAATAAAATTATATTATCCATAAATCCAAAATCACATGCATTAACGATGCATACCATTTTGAACGAAGTTACCTCTATTTCTGAATGCACCTCCTATGGGACTCCTTAACAATTTGTATATCAATGAACCATTGATTATTATTATATGTTTTTTTTAGCATACATATAGTTAAACACTTGCGCCATAAAAAACCCCAAAATTACTTTTAAAAGTTACTATGAGCTCATGAGCATCTTACTTTTCCCAAATAAAACCATTTCATCCAAAGAATGCTTCTTCTTTTTTTCACTCTTTTTTTTTTTTTTTCTCCCTTGAATCTTGGTACGGATTTTCTTTTAAAAAATTTAAATAAACTAATTTATATTCTAAAATCTCCATGTCATTGGTAACGGTCACAAGGATACCCTAGTTAGGCTGCCGCGTAGACTTCCCAGATGCCCTGAAGAAGAAAAACCTCATTTGTTCACCCGTTAAGCTCTATGCCAAAGATACTCTCTAGAGTTTTTCTTTTCATGTTTAACATTTCTTAGGCCGTGATTGGTTTAGCTTATATTCTAAGATAATAGGCTATTTTGAATTTCGAAAAGCTGATAAAGCTCATTTAACAGCTTATCCCTACTCGTAATGGTGTCTGTTTAAGCTTATATGAGCTTACTTGATCCGGCTTACATTTCAGAAGTCCATTTTTCCAGCTTATTTTTTGACTCGCGAGCATATTATGCCTTAAATATGAAAAATAAGCTTACAAGCTGGTAAATAAGCCAGAAAACATGAGCTTACGAAATATAAGACGATTCAAATAAGCTACTAGAGTATCTCAACTTGAGAGAAGTCCAAGCACTAGCCTTTAGCTCCTAACTGTAATGGCTATAAAAAAAATCACCACGAGGTCAAGGAGCTTGCTCTGGGCGCTATGAGCCGTTGATCACACAAGCGAAAGGGTTTTTGGGCAAAGCCCTACAATGTACATGGACTTCGTAAAAGGCTATCAAATAACAATAATCATCACATAAACCAAACTTATGGATGCGAAAAGGAAAATAACTTAAATTTGGTTAGTTGTCAATCCTTGAAAAATAGCGGTAAAAAAACAAGCTTTAATGCATTTAGCCTGAGGAAAATACCTATCTTTACCACAAAAAACTTGTACAAAATAAGGAGAAAAAAAAAAAAACGTGTTCAAATATGTGTTTTTTTTCCCATAAATTTCTCGGAAATCCGAAAATTTCTATTTCTCAACATATTGACAAAACACATTTACTGCATTTTCCTTGTTTCCTTTGTAAACCCGAAACCACCCATCCCATTCATCAAAAAAGAAAATACAAAATCAGCTAAATGAGTTTTTAGATTTTCTAACAACTTTCTAACTAAGGTTCAGATCCAACCCGCATCTCAATCGATTCAAAGATTCTCCGAAAAGTTTGAATACGCTGGACCGGACCCCTGCATTCTTTTGGTTCTCGACTGGCCCTTCTCTAAAACATAGCGTTATGAAATGAGCACGTTTTTCAGTAAATCTATAGTCAATATTTCGCATGTGGCCTATTTCTCCGAAGCGACCAACTTAAATATATTACTACTACAATCAGGTACTTAAACAGGATACAAACTCAAACACGGCTAGGCTTATTTTGTTTTGGGGTTATGTTTCTTAAGCTCACTTTTTGTGGTTTTTTTGGAAACTTTCCCGCTTATATATACTTATTATGTCATACTAGTAATAAGCTTAGATAAGCTGAAAAGTTTCTAAATGAGCCACAAGGTGAGCTTATGAAATAAGCCCAAAACCAAATAAGCCACCTATATAAGCCAAAACAAACACCCCCTTAAAATAGACTAAACAATGTGCATTTAAGAATTATGGTTTATTTAACAAAACTAGCACTACGCCATACGCCATAAAAATCCATGAGTGCCCCCGAGCATTATGGTTCCGTGAGTGACTAGAATCATATCTGTAAACCACATTTCGGCTTAAATGACAGCAAGTAAAGATGGTAACTTAAGTAATAAACATCAATTTTGTACCTTTTAATTTATGTTCAGAACGATTAACGTTTGCTTTTGGACTGTAGAAGACTTTTGGTAATGTTTTTCTTCTACAGTATTCTTTCTTTTCATCTTTTATTTTGTTTTCCTACAAACATACCAAAAGTCTTTATTAAATATACTTTTTACTTTACAAGAAAATTTGTATTTTCCCATAAAGTAGACAAATAAGGCTGAAAATTGCAACTGTACCAAATACTAGTGCATGATCTGCTTACGTGTTAAAATTGAGAATTTATATATGTTATAATAAAAGTCAAAGTTGAAAATCAATATGGTCAATTCTTTAAATTTAAATAAATTATATAGATTCAAGAATAATTATTTTTTTTTTATCATAATTGTCAGGATCCCGATCCTGATCTTAGGATCTTACGATTTTACGATACTGCAAAGCAAAAACGATCCGGATCTTAATAAGATCTTTGCAAGCTTAAGATCTTATAGGATCCCGATTTTAACCATACGATCTTAAGATCTAATCTGATCCGATCTTACTTTTCTCAGATTACAAACAAAAAAACCATAAATTTAAGGGTTGTTTTTTTTTTTGTAAATTTTAAAAAACAACATGTTAATCTTTTTAAACATTTCATAATCTTAATTTAGGACAATATTTATATGAAACAATCATAAGATTTTGTGTTTATAATGTATAATAATTTGTAGATTTGCATAATATTACAAAAACTATTAAGAAATAACAATATAGTAGGATCTTAAGATCCCGATCCGATTTTACGATCACGATCTTGCAAAGACGAAAACGATCATGGTAAGATCCCGATCTTGAAAACATTGGTTTTTATGTTTTTTTTAATAACTTTATAAGTTTGATAAATATCCAGTATAATTGTTATTTATAAATTATTATCAATATATATTACATTAATTTATTTTGACAGAATTATAAATAGAAAAAGGAAACCATGAGTTACTATGACATATAAGTGAATACACAAGATTTTATATATATATATATATATATATATATATATATATATATATATATATATATATATATAGGGGGTCATTCATGTGAGAAATCTAATTTATGTCAGAACGCGAGAACTAATCCTAGCAACTCATTTTATCATCCTTAAACTTTGATCTAATAGCTATTATTAGCTAACTATTTTTTTTGAAAAATTTCAAAAAAATTTCAAAAAAATTTTAAAAAAATTTCGAAAATATTTTTGAAAAATTTTCAAAAAAATTTCGAAAATTTTTTTGAAAAATTTTCAAAAAATTTTCGAAATTTTTTTTGAAAAATTTTCAAAAATTTTTTGAAAAATTTCTGAAAATTTTTTTGTAAAATTTTCGAATTTTTTTTTTCACATGTGACGAAATTTTATTTTCACATGTGACGAAAAAAAAATTTACATGCGACGAATTTTTTTTTTCACATGTGACAATTTTTTTTTCACACGTGAATTTCGTGAAAATTTCAATTTTTTTTTCACATGTAACGAATTTTTTTTCACACGTGACAAAAAAAAATTTCGTGAAAATTTCTAAATTTTTTTCACATGTGACGGAATTTTTTTTTCACATGTGACAAAAAAAAATTTATATGCGACGAAATTTTTTTTCACATGTGACGATTTTTTTTTCAAACGTGACAAAAAAAATTTCGTGAAAATTTCCAAATTTTTTTCACATGTGACGAAAAAAAATTTCAGAAAAAAAAAATTCGAAAAAATTTTTTTCGGAAAAAAAATTCTGAAATTTTTTTTTTCGAAAAAATTTTTGAAAAAAAAAATTCAAAAAAATTTTCTTGAAAAAAATTTTTGGGAAAAAAAATTCGAAAAAAATTTTTTTGGAAAAAAAATTTTCGAAATTTTTTTTTCTAAAAAAAATTTTTCTAAAAAAAAATTTCGAAAAAAAAATTTCCGAAAAAAAAAATTTCGAAAAAAACTTTTTCGAAAAATTTTTTTTTGAAAAAAAAAAATTGAAAAAACAATTTTCGAAAAAAAAAATTTCGAAAATTTTTTTAAAAATTTTTCAAAATTTTTAAGAAATTTTCAAAAAGTTGATTAACTAATATTAGCCGTTAGATTAAAGTTAAAGGAGGACAAAATGAGTGGCTAGGATTGCTTCTCGCGTTCTCACTATATATATATATATAGTGAGGATCACGTGCGGATACAATTTTTTAGTGCGGACGTGCGGATGGATCTGGACCGCCCATTCCAAATCTGATCTTGACTTTTTGTAAAAAAGTCAATATCTGACGCTAATATCACGGTACAATTGATCATGAAAACGATTTTTTTGATTTTTTTCCTTCTCAGCGATCCTTACTCTAGTTGTGTTATTTTATTTTTTTATTTTTTCAGATTTTTCTGAGCACTTTTTTCTTTTTTGATTATGAGTGCTAATGTGATATTAACGATATTATGAGTGGTACCGTGATATTAAACTTTTTTACATGTAAAAATGAACCGTGATATTACGATATTAAGAAAAAGTTAAAATGATATTAAAAAAAATTAACTTTGATATTAAGAAAGAATGATAGTTACGACGATATTAACAATTTTTATTATGAAAAAGTTTTTACGATATTAAAAAAGTTATTGTGATATTAAATTTTTTATTAAAAAAAAAGTTTTCAGAATCTGATTTTGACTTTTTTACAAAAGTCAAGATCTGATCTTGACTTTACGGCGATATTAACAATTTTTATTAAGAAAAAGTTTTTACGATATTAAAAAAGTTATTGTGATATTAAATTTTTTATTTAAAAAAAAAGTTTTCAGAATCTGATTTTGACTTTTTTACAAAAGTCAAGATCTGATCTTGACTGATCTTGACTTTTGTAAAAAAGTCAAAATCAGATTCTGATATCACAATACCTTTAACGATGAAAACGATTTTTTTTTTGAAAATTTTTTCAGCGATTCTTAATTATTTGTTGTCCTCTTTATTTTTTTAATTTTTTCAGATTTTTTTGAATTTTTTTCAGAAAAAAAGCTAATACCAATATACCATAGTAACAATCTTAAAAAGAGACGGGATATTTACGATATTGCCACTCCGCCTTTTCAGATGGTTGACTAGATGGAGGGCTGAGATTCGTCCGTACCATCCGCACTAAAAGACAAAAACGTACCTGATCCTCACCCTATATATATATATATATATATATATATATATATATATATATATATATGCATCTGAAATGTGTGGTTGTGGTTACTTCTTATCACTCTTATTTTAATTATTCTTCCTATTTTATTATATATATATATATATATATATATATATATATATATATATATATATATATATATATATATATATACGCACACACGGATGAATCATTTATACCTCTTTACAATATTATGTAAGTATATCCGTAAAAAGTTTTTTTTTTTTTTTTCTTTTTTTGTTTGAATAATCCAATAACTACTCATGTTATTGTATGTTTGACTATACATGTCTTGGGGTGTGTTCGGGAAATTGACCCCCAAACTCCCCAATGCATTACTTTGTGGAAACGAGAATGTGACATCTTGTGTTTAGACTTTAGGACGTTTGACGTTTGTTGGATAAAAAGTGTGTATGTATCTTTTGGTGCTATCACATCATGAGCGGTGCGTCAAATATGACAGACAAAGTTATAAATGGCAGAAGAGTAAATATATTTTTTGATCCTTGTCACATCATGTCTTTCTATATTACCGTTCCAAAAAGGTTTGTACACCCAGTCATATTTGACCCTTGTTCCTTTCCTGACAAAAGAGTAACTATATTTTTTTTATTAGTAGTAAAGATGCCAAATGCTACTCGCTAAGTTGCTAACGGTCATTGAAATTCTTACCAAGTTGATTTAAGGCTTTGTATTAGTGTAAAACACGTGTTTCTTTAATTTATTAGACATTTGGCTCTTTGTTTGCTTTTTCATATTTTCATGCTTTGATATATTAGTTAGAATTATATCGTTATCATTCTAAAATTTTATATCGGCTCCCTTTAACTTGAAATCCTGGCTCCACCCCCGATACGACGTGATTTGTCTTTGAATGAACATGCATGCATGATAAATATTTATAATGGAACATTGACCAAAGTATGTATCTATTGACTAAAGTTTCAATTTTTTAATATCATGTTTATCTTTTAACGAACTTGAATGAAAAATATTTGAATGAACATGCATCGAAAAATGTTTATAGGAATGCTTTTGAGCTGTTGATCCGCTATCTATGGTTAGAGGCCAAAAGTTCCATGTAGATCTAAGATTTACCAAAGATCTCATCCATTCATTTCGTCCGTCCATTTCTATTCCTCCCAGCCATTAGATTAATTTGTTTTTTTTTTCTTTTTAATAATAATGAAAAGGGCAGCATGGTCATTCCTTACCTCTCTTTTTTCTCCTAACCGTCTCATTCAAAGAGATACGCTCTTTAAAACCATCCTTTCCACCATTACTAAAACTCATCATTTCCTTAATTTCTCGTCTCATTTCTTAACGAATTTCAAATCCGAAACCATCATTCGATTCATCTTATCATTGCACACACAATGATATGATTTAATTTGATTTTCGTTAGGTTTTGAGAAATCCCCCATTTTGATGATTTTGACCTAATTTTGTTTATTTTGATTCTCTGTTAGTTTGATGATCAGGTGTCAGATTGATGCTGAAAAAGGGATGGCGGCGTGCTTTGTCGATAAAAAGCTCAAAAACTAATGCACATTATGGTAAGTTCTTCAAGTGTCGTTAGCTTTTTAGGTTTTACGCTCTTATTAGTGATTCTTCATAGACATGTCATTATCAATACTGCTAGTAATGATAATTAACTGATTAATGTGAAAGTTGTTAGGATTTTGTTGCTGATGTACTGATGTATTTTGTTAGAATCTAAACTGATGTACTGATGTATATGAATCATATATGATTCAACGTGAATCATACATGATTCTGGTAGAATCATACATGATTCTACCAAGGTCTTGGCTCTTTTGTGGAGTTTAATTATAGGACATCCTAATACTCATCAAGCCTTTTTTGATATTGCTTTAAGGGTAAGTGTGATGTATATGAATCATATATGATTCAACGTGAATCATACATGATTCTACCAAGGTCTCCGCTCTTTTATGTTTTTTGATATTGCTAAATAAGTAGTTTTTATTGATGTATGTGTTTTATCAACATGAATAGGGTATATCTAAATGCTTGTCAATATCCCTGTCGAATTCGGTGTCTGAGATTTTGTTTATAAGTGGATTTTGTTAGAATCATATATAATTCACATAAAATCAGATATGAGTGTTAGATTATTTTATGGTTATTAACATTTAAAATTTTTATGCAGGTCGATCAAAAACTGTTGCACATAAGCCTAAAGAGAAGAACATGGCTGATCGTGATCCGGAAAAAGACGTTCATAAAGAAAATGTGCAATCAAGAAAATGTGCTTAAGTGATTGTGTACTAGTTAACTGATGTATTTAGTAAACTGATGGGTCCCTCTGGTGCTTCTAGTTAACTAATGTATTTTGGTAAAATCTGTTGATAAATAGATGTAGTTAACTGATGTATTTTGGTAAAATCTTTTGAATTATATATGATTTTGAATCACATGTATTCAAAATCATATCAGAAAATCATATCAGAATCACATATATTCAGAATCACTTGTCAAATCTGCTGAAATATCAAACAAAACGTATTCAATTAGACGTAGTTGAATTAAAATCCTCATAACACTTTTCCAACAGTGCAATAATAATAAACAGATTTAAAGAAATTGTTATTCAAGAAGCGTTATTCGCTTTTTCAGCTGCGACATTTCTTGTTTGTTGTTCACCTGCATCAGTTCTAGTCCTTTGTTCTCTTGCATCAGTTCCACTTTGGATTAAACTCTCGCAAGTTTTGCAATATACTTTGGATTCATTGGACATGTCGACTTGGTGTGCTTTTTAGTCTTCTCACCACAGAATCCACATTTCCTTTTTCTCTTAGATGTTTCTTCAGCTGCTATTTCTCTTCAACATGTATATAAATATCATCAACAACAGGTTCCCAATTAGCAGATCCCCCGGGAGTTTCTTCATGTGCGTATAAAGTCAACCTTGGTGTCGTCACAGATGCTGAAATATAGTATTTTCATTAGAATCATATATGATTTCCCAAGAATCATATATGATTCTTAAAGAATCATATATGATTCTACCAGAATCATATATGATTCACATTGAATCATATATGATTCTATAATAGAATCATATATGATTCAATGTGAATCATATATGATTTTAACAAAATAAATCAGTACATCAGCAACAAAAACATATACATCAGTACATCACTAACCACTGATTTCAATACAAATCAGCTTATCTCACTCACAAATCAATAAAATAAGCTGAATAAGCAATAAAATAAGCCGAATCGCATGTGATTTGCCTTGAAACCCTAAAAACCTAAATAAGTTGAATCACATGTGATTTACCTAGACACCCTAAAAACCTAAATAAGCGACAAAATAAGCTGAATCACATGTCATTTACCTTTAATAGCAGCTACATTTGATTCATCATCTGGAAATTCAACATCTTTTCCATAAGCTTGTTTCCATCATCCACCACTTGATGTTCATCAACCGTAACTGGAACATCAACTAAATCATTAGCTAATCATTAACAAGTGTGAAGATGTAGTGGTGATGAAGGTGCGGTGGTGGTGAAGGTACGGTGGTGAAGGTGACGGCGGCGGTGAAGGTGCGGTGGTGGTGATGAAGGTGCGGTGGTGGTGAAGGTGCGGTGGTGGTGAAGGTAGCGGATTGGAGGATGATTGGGGTTGTGTGTGTGTGTGTTTTGCCCTAATTTTTTTTTGGGAAACAATGAAACGTATTGATATTTTTTTTGTTTATGTAATTGCCTTTTTTGCCCCTCAAGAGTAAATATTAGATTTAATCTAAGCCTATGGATCAAATTGGATTGTATGGTTGGGATTTGTTGATTGGTTCTATGGCAAGGAGGAGTTCTTCATGGATCTCAACTCATGGTTAGAGACTTGCAAGCGTGAAATAAGGATGACCATAAACATCAAAAAAAAGTTAACATACTTTATGGTATCCAAATTTAAACCTCACATGTCTTACCTACACTTCCATTTTACTATCACCGCCTAGAGCTTCGTAAAAAGAATTGTCATATCTGTTCAATATTTTAATTTCATTCCACCTATTTTCATTGAATATCACTTCAGTGCATTTCTTACATAAATTAAAGAACCTACTAACATTTCAATTTTTTCCACCTACTTTCATTAATTTTTTTGTTGTGATTTCGAGAATCATTGAATATCTTGAAGATTATGATTTATTATCAGTTTTTTTTTTTTTTTTTTTTTTTTTTTTTTTTTTTTAATTTTTTTAATCACCACCTAAAGCTATATAAAAAGTTAACAATTGCTATATCTGTTCAATAATTCAATTTCTTTCCACCTATTTTTATTGAATATTACACTTTGGTAATACGTTTATCATATCATTTAATACCATTTCACCGCATTTCTTACATAAAGTAAAGAACCTACTAACATTTCAATTTCTTTCCACCTACTTTCATTAATCTCTTGTTGTGGTTTTAAGAGTCATTGAAATATCTTGAAGATGATTATTATTATTATTATTATTATTATTATTATTATTATTATTATTATTATTATTATTATTATTATCACCGCTTAGAAATCTATAAAAAGTTAAATTTGTCATATATGTTCAATATTTCAATTTCTTTCCACCTATTTTCATTGAATATTACACTTTAGTAGTACGTTTATCAGATCATTGAATACCATTTCACTGCATTTCTTACATAAAGTAAAGAACCTACTAACACTTCAATTTCTTTCCACCTACTTTCATTAATTTCTTGTTGTGATTTCGAGAATCATTGAAATATCTTGAAGATTATGATTTTTTATTAGTCTTTTTTTTCCTTTAATATTACACTTTAGTAGTACGTTTCTCAGATCATTGAATACCATTTCACTGCCATTTTTTTAAGGGTTTAACCCGGTAAATTTATCACTCCAAAAAACAGTTAGGTATATATGATGTAAATGAATCAACATCTGAGCCCGTTATCGGTTTTGTTGTATACGTTCACTTGTAGTCTTCCTAGAATTGTTTGGATTGAGTTAACACAAAGATGACTTTTTGCTTATTCTCAATGTTTTTATGTTATAAGTGTGTTATGTGGTTGGGATGTCTTGAGTAGAAGCCCTGACACTTGAGCACATGGTGGTTAGAGTTAGTCTTGTTGCCTCTTTTTGATATGTCATTAAGTTTCTATTTGTCTTTCTCATTGTATCGGGAATTAATACAAGAGGGTGCATGTTGAAATGCATCGTGGTCTAACACGATTTGAAAGTTGTTAATTACATTTGGTTTTCGTGTAAATATTTTGGAAATTTTTAGATTGGAGCTTAGGCACTTTTAACTACCCGTATAGTACTCCGTACATACTAAAAGATGCAGTTAATCTGATTAAGATTTTTTTATTAATGTTGATGACTACTTTTCACCGGTTATCAGCCTTGCATTAGGCCATTTCTTAATCCAAGCAAAGTATTCTAGTTAAAATATATCTTATCTCGGGCTCGTTATGGAGAGCAGAAAATATTTCACAGTGAGAATATGCGCCCCCCTTTCTTTAATAGAACTTAACCATTGAGTGCTAACCATTTTTTTCTTTCTTATTTAAGTTGTGGTGATGTAATATATTATAGGTAGATAGCGTTTACTTTAAAGCAAAACGTACTTGTCTTATATAGATGGAACGCATACATGGAGATTCTTCAAACACATGATAGTATGTAATATTTCACTATTTGATGACACTCCAAACACCAGGGGCGGAGCTAGTAGGGTGATTAGTGGGTGCTAAGCCACCCCTAATCAACCCACTTCATTCATTATTTACTTAGACTACGAGCTATTTTTCTATTAGTTTTTTACATTCAGTCATCCTTATTTTATAGGCATGCCTACAAAATTCATTAATGAATAACTTAAACAATAAAAAACAACACTATAGATTAAATTCTGAAACAATATCCATCACTATGACTTGCCTTAAGCACGGTCGGCCCCCCTTAACTAAAAATCGTGTCTCCGCCCCTGCAAACACCATTGCTGCGTTAGCTCCCCTCCAACCAACCCTGTTGGATTTTGTTTTTGTCATATTTCACTATTTCACCCACGAGCAAATGACACGTCGATGTCATATTTGCTTAAAAATAGACTATATGTAATACTCGCCTGATACTTAAAATTGTGAGTAAAATGAATGTATAGTACAAATATTCATAAATAAAGGAGCAATATTCATAAGGTTTTAAGACACGATCACACGACAACTCATGCAACGGGGTGACAATTTTTGACCTGACACGAAACCCTACCAGAGACCACACGAAAATAACCAGTTTCATGTTGAGTTAAATAGGTTTTGGATCGTGTTCGATATCGACCCATCTGACCAATTTATTAAAAACGTCGGGTTTGGGTTAGGGATGGGTTAAACGGGTCGACCTGGAAATCCGTTTAAGATTTCTTTAATAAATTGAAAATTATATATATTTGATTATTTAATTATACGGGTTAACTGAGTCGGCCTGCAAACCCGTTTGACCTGTTTAACTTGTGTAATGTGACATTTTTTTTAGATAAAGGAGTTAATTGATCAACCCAAAACTCGTTTAACCTATTGTATAACCTATTAAACCTGCCAACTTATATGGGTTAAATAAGTCGTGTTAATGTTATGTCTAAACAAGTTATGATTGACAAGGTTGACCGCATTATTTAAATTGGTCGCATTCGGGTTAGAGTTTTCTGACCCACCATCATACCCGAACCCCACCCGAACTGGCACCTATATAACATGCATGAACTTCCTCATCTTCCGGTCCGACTAGCCTCAATACCAAGATATCAATGCTTAGAGTGCTTGGTACCATAACTTGGGTTATGCCATAACTCAGTGCCACCTTAGCGTCACATTAGCTTTAACATTTTAATCTTAACACACAAAAAATATCCCTTATCATAACTCAAATATAACATTACCTCTTGGTACCCACTTATTTAATTACTTACAAATTACAAACACATAAACATCACTTTTGCATCTTAACGTGAGTTACCATGGTAACGCTTGCCCTTAACTCAAAGAGGCGGTATCATAACTCACCTCATAACTTGTGTTAACACAGTGCCACATAAGCATAACAAAAGCCTCACGTTAACATACCAGGGCTCTTAGTAGAGAATGTATAGTTATTGCGTTAGATGAAAAATGAGTATGTCAACACTTATTGTTGACATGACTATACACAACAATGTGGCTAAAAAAGCATCCAATGTAACCTGCAATACTCATACTATGTATTTCTTTTACACCGACGTCTTTTAAAACATGAGCCTAACCCTTGCATCTTTTGAAACACTAGACAAGTACAAAAAGCATTGATCACACAAACCAACCACTCCTACTTGATATATTTATTACTAAACCCTTCCCCATCTAAATCCCAAACTTTTCTTTCTTATGAGTTGTGGTCTCAAACATCAAATCTGCCACTAGATCTAGTAAAATTTGAACGAGTTTTTTCCATCTCCAAAGCGGTTCTTAGCAAAATTTTAAGGTGAGTTATTTCTTTTTTAACAATTGGCCTTTTAAGTCTAAACTATTTTTGTTTCTAACTGGCTTCTCATGATATAGATCTGATTCTGCTGGCATGTTAATCAAAGTTGGAATAATTGGTTTTGTGGTCCATTTAGTCGATGTTTTCTTAGAGACGACGATGTTACGGGTGCGTTTAGTTGAGGGAAAACACCCTTGTTTTCCATAAAATGTTTTGTGGAAAACAAGGAAAACAGAGATCGCGTTCAAGTTAGTGTTTTCCAATAAAATTCTCTACAAAACACAAAATTCCTATTTCCAACTTTAATACACAAAACTACAAAACACTTTTTTTTGTTTTCCCTTATTTTCCATTAAAATACCCCAAAATCCGTTTTCGTCAGTTGTTTTACGTTTTCGATTGATTTTTTACGTTTTCGTCAGAATTTTTACGTTTTCGTCCGATTTTTTACGTTTTCGTCCGTTTTTACGTCTTCGTCCGAGTTTTTACGTTTTCGTCTGTTTTTTTACGTTTTCGTCAGTTTTTTTACGTTTTCGTCAGATTTTTTACGTTTTCGTCCGATTCTTTACGTTTTCGTCCGATTTTTTACGTTTTCGTCAGATTTTTTACGTATTCATCCGATTCTTTACGTTTTCGTCCGATTTTTTACGTTCATGTCAGATTTTTTACGTTTTCGTCAGATTCTTTACGTTTTCATCCGATTCTTTACGTTTTCGTCCGATTTTTCACGTTTTCGTCAGATTCTTTACGTTTTCGTCAGTTTTTTTACGTTTTCGTCAGATTTTTTACGTTTTCGTCCGATTCATTACGTTTTCGTCCGATTTTTAACGTTTTCGTCAGATTCTTTACCTTTTCGTCAGATTCTTTACGTTTTCGTCTGATTCTTTACGTTTTCGTCCGATTTTTTACGTTTTCGTCAGATTCTTTACGTTTTCGTCCGTTTTTTTACGTTTTCGTCAGATTTTTTACGTTTTCGTCCATTTTTTCACGTTTTCGTCAGATTTTTTACGTTTTCGTCCGTTTTTTTACGTTTTCGTCAGATTTTTTTACGTTTTCGTCCGATTCTTTACGTTTTCATCCGATTTTTTACGTTTTCGTCCATTTTTTTACGTTTTCGTCAGATTTTTTGCGTTTTCGTCCGATTCTTTACGTTTTCGTCCGTTTTTTTACGTTTCCGTCAGATTTTTTACGTTTTCGTCAATTTTTTTACGTTTTCGTCAGATTTTTTACTTTTTCGTCAGATTTTTTACGTTTTCGTCCGTTTTTTTACGTTTCCGTCAGATTTTTTACGTTTTCGTCCGATTCTTTACGTCTTCGTCTGATTTTTTACGTTTTCGTCCTTTTTTTACGTGTTCGTCCGTGTTTTTACGTTTTTGTCTGTTTTTTTTACATTTTTGTCCGTGTTTTTATGTTTTCGTCAGGTTTTTTACGTTTTCGTCAGGTTTTTTACGTTTTCGTCCATTTTTTTACGTTTTCGTCAGATTTTTTACTTTTTCGCCATACTTTTTACGTTATAAAAAAACAGATGGAAACATCCAAAATCAAACAAAAAGGTAAAAAGTCGAACAAAAACATAAGAAAATGGACGAAAACATACAAAAACGGATGAAAACATAAAAAATTGGTTAGTTTGTAATATTTATTTTTGTGTTTTGATGATGTTTTTATAATATTACTAAGGTGAATAGTGAATTGAGATATAAAACAACGATACTTAAACATGTTTTCTGGTTTTGGAAAATGGAAAACAGAAACACATGTTTCTCAGACTAAACGCGTTTTCTAAATTTTCCATTGTTTTGTGGAAATCAAACTCCCCTCCCTTTTTTTACAAAACAAGAAATAGGAAATGAAAGAAAATGTTTTCCAACTAAACGCCACCTACATGTTTCTTCTACCACGATTCCCCTGTTTAAAATAGTTAACGTCAGGTATAACTTTCGTAATCTCTTTTTTAAAATGCCAATTAAATAGTTTATTCGAAAAATTGCTAAAAGCTCTTTATTTTTCATGGTTTTGATATTTTGGGTGACTATTTTCTTGTTGTTTGTTCAAATAAAGATAACTAGGATTTCTTATCTTTAGGGTGATTATCTGGTTTTGAGAGTTTCCTTATTTTTCATGGTTCTTATATTTAGGGTGATTGTTTTACTCAGTGTTTTGAAATCCATGTCGACCCGGCCGGGTTAATCGGTTCCGGCCAAAAAAAGGGTAAAAAAAACATGGGTTTCTAAAACCGGGTTAACCGGTTAGACCCGCCTGGTTTTGAGTGACCCGGGTCAACCCAGTGCCTGGTTTTGTTTTTTCAAAATTTTTTAATAAAAACCCGGGTTGACCCGGCGGTCGAACCGTTTGACCCATCAAAAATAATAAAAAAATAATAAATTGAAAACCGGGTTGACCCGGCGGTCAAACCGGTTGACCGGGCGGTCAAACCGGTCGAACCGGTGCCCGATGACTCGACCAAGTCGATTTCGAACCCGGTTTTCAAAACATTGGTTTTACTGCCTAAATCTCCTTTGATAGGCTAAATTGCCAAAAACTCAAATTATTGTGTTTAATTGTTCATTTGCTTTATACAGATTTATACATGGGCACCGGAAATGCTATACTCCTAGCTGCCCATGTATTAAGTGCTTTTGGTCCTCGCCGTGGTAGGCGAATCAGCACATTTCTAGGTGGAGCCGATACCATAGGGCCTCGTTCTGTGAGTATTCTACTCTTGTTATCTTGTTGATTGTTAAGTAATTTTTTCTGAGATAAAAACTGGTTTTTAGATTGCACCAACAGAATTGTCCAAGGCTGTCCGTTGTCACATAGATCTTGAGGAACGTTGTCCGTTGTCACATAGATCTTGAGGAACGTACAACTCCTTTGTTTGACAAAGCAAAGCTGTTTTACAAAGAGCTTGTGGAATTACTTGTCCGCAATGAATGTCCTCTCGACGTTTTTGCTTGTGCTCGCGGGGAGGTTAGGTTTATTTATCTCACTCCTTTTGTCCTATATAATTGTTCCTTTCACAAAATCATTTCCATTCAAACATATTTTTGGTGTTATGTAGTATAGAACGAATACCAGATATGTTTGGTAGCCCATAAAGCAGTATGGATACATGGTTGACGTTAAAAAAATAGCTAAATAGTTCGATGGCTTCCATCTACATTATCCCAAAGAAAAGTGTTGCGAAGTTGACCTAAAAGTTTGTTTGTAATTTATTAACTCTAGGTTGGACTAGATGAGCTTAAAGTTGCTGTTGAAAGAATCGGAGGACTTGTTGTTTCTTTAGAAAGCTTTTGCCATGGTCTTTTTTCTGCATCCATACATCGTGCTTTCGTGTGCAATAAGACGGCGTTCGTCTATCAGCAAGGTACGGTTTGATTTAACTCTTTCCATCTAGGATATTGTATGGCGTTATAATGGTAATCTGGTATTGGAATCTTTGCTTCTCGATTTAGGGCAATTTTTTTTTCTTTCAGTTTCATGTAATGCATATACAATAAAGCTTCTGCCAATCAATTAATTTGGAGTCGTTTGGTTTAACTGAGTTAATGTTTTGTATGTGAATTTGTTGTATATATTGTTGATGTTTATTACTGTCTCCCTGTGTTTATGCTAAATCTTGATTTACAAACTGTGTCTAGGATTTTGTTAGGTGTTTTGTGTGTGCTGTTACATGTAGAATCCTGTTAAAAGAGGGTGTTTGTATAACCTTATTTTTTAGCTTTCGGCTTATGCTTATTAAATCATTTTTTCGGGCTTATTTTGAAATTTGAGGCTTATAAGTTTCAAAATAAGCCGGAGAAAATAGGCTTATAAAACATAAGCTCGTGCGCTCAAAACTAAGCTTAAACTAACACCCCCTAAATGTTTTTTTATTCTCATGTATGTTTGTTTATCGTTGCAAATGATTGTGGGCTAATATATGCTGGTTCTTCGTTTTTTATTTTATGAATCTGCTTTCACGTTTTTACAAGAACGTGATGTTTTATTTCAACTATAATATGATGAAAAGGTTGTTCATTTGATGTTTTAATTTTGGTCGTTAGTCCTTGAAGTTGATCCAAATCTGTGTATAGTCCCTACTTTTGAGAAATATCGCCACTAGTCCCTGGTATTTCAGTTTTAAGAGGTGTGTTTGGATGGAAGTGTATTGTGTGTGGGTGGTTTAAACGGTGTTTGGATGTGTATGTAATACAAACACCACTTTGCTCTCATACTTAACAAGTTACTTAATGGTTGTTAGTTATTTGGATGACCGGCATATCAAAACTGAGACATGGGGGACTGATGGCGATAGTTATGAGTTCAGTATATAAACTATATAAGCAGCTCAATAGTAAACTATATAAGAAATAGTTTTTGGATTGTGCTTATGTTGTAAATAAATGTAATAAGACTTGAGAAGTTTTTAATCCAATCCATTTATAATGGGTTTTAGGTTGGTTATGATGGTAAAAAAAGTAGTTTTAGTTTCGTGTTAGATAAGAACTTTGAAATAAGCATGTTCTTACCGAAAAAACAGAAAAAATAAGCAATCAAATAGACGTTTTAGTTTTAGTGTGCTTAACTGCTTATGCCTTATTAAGTCATAGTTGAAGTCAATGGTTTTTGGTTAAGGCCGTCAATCTATGTGAACCAAAAGTGAGAAGTTTCGTTTTGTCTAGGGTTACGTTCGACGTACACTAAGTAATTAATATCTGCAAAGATTGGATTGTGTTGGTTTAAACGACCAACAATCCGGAAACTAGAATGCGGAACTTGAGCTATGTAGAAAACGCGACACACACACCCTTGTACACGACAGAAAGTAAACGGCCACACGTATGCTCCTAAACAATTATATATTAAGAACAAAGGAAAAGAAAACTGTACAATGACCCCTCCCCCCTCACCTCTTTATTATAGAGATGAGGGGGGAAGAAAACCAACTCTTAACGGAGTTGAAACCTGCTGCAACAGAGGAGAAAAACCAGACACACGAATGCCTTTTAACTCTCTCAACGTCAAACAACCTATATGATGAATATATAGGATTAATATGTCGGCTATGCATTGAACCGACATATACTTTTTCATATTTGACTACAATAGGAACTAAAGGTTTCATAAAGACCCCTACACTATCTAACTATCATCACTAATATCTAACAATTTCCACCTTAGTGGTGATAGTTAGTCTTCTCCGATACGCAGCAGCTTCAACCAGTGCTGGAACCTCGGATAGGGGTGTGCCTTCATCCACGCACTAGTAGCAATAACCGCTACTAACATTATCTTAGCTCCTGACTCTATCAAGAGTCCCTTTAGCCAAATAGCCTCATTTGCAGCCTCAGTAAGTGTCATATACTCCGCTTCAGTTGTTGACAGAGCCTCCATGTGCAGCATGATAGCTTCCGAGCTTCCTGCACAACCTTGTATCATAAACCCGTACCTTGTGATTGATCTACCCATGACAGTGATCGATCTACCCATAGCGTAGTCAAAATCTACAAAAACCTGTACGTTTATCTGTAATCCACGATCGAACCTATCCAACATACCCACATCTACAGATGCTATGTCAGGTCTCGTGCAGACCATCTGATACTCCCGGCTTCCAACCGCATATGTATATGACCACTTACCATTCTTTTCCACATCACAGTCCCCTGATAATGACAGTATGGAGTGTCCCTCCAACAAAGTTTGTACCAACTTTCCGTTGTGAACCCTGGACTGTGACCCCCTCAGAGTATTACCACTCTGATTCCTGATGATCTCCATACCAAGTATATTTCCCTTTGCTTTATCCAGCAAACCCTTGGTAACCCAGATCTCAGCCTTGCATTCGCAAGAAAAAACCATACCATCTATATAGAGATAGATGTATGAACATACCTGGTGTATACTCACAGTAATAGTAGTCGTTGTCGTCACTGCTTTTCCTGCAACCGTTGCTGAGCACATACACATCTGACCGAGTATACATATCTTCTTTCAATCCAGCCTTCCACTTGGAAATTACCTCACAAGTAACTGTATCATTGAAAGTCAATGACTCATGTGTGTATATCTTTCCCACTACAGCAACTGCAAAAGCAGCCTCATTACTGTCTTCTCTATACCCAAATAGTTCCTGTGCCGAGTGTTGCTCCCTATCACGTGCTGAATGATAGTTTATCAAATCCTGAGTTTGTACTTCCTGTGAACCAACTACCTGACCGACATTCCCATGAGGTTCCACCTCAAATGTATGATCCCCTAGCGGTTCCACCTCAAACTCAACTCCCTGCAACACATGCACTGAACTCGCACATACACCAGAACCAATGAAAGTTTTCTTGTATTTCCCACTCTCATTGAAATCCATATTCCTGTAAAGCACTCCCTTTGAAGTAACGTCATCTAACCTCCAAAGTTGATAACCCACCATACCTTCAAGGTATTCCAGGAATATGCACTTGACCTCAACCGGTTCAAGCATCCCTTGCTTAATACTAGCAAGCCAACCAAATAACCCCAACATATCTATAAGCGTCTTGAATCCAATCGCTGATGATGGTGACCTATTCACTAGATATGTAGACTTGGTTGTATCCTCAGCCCAAAAACCTTGGACAGACCAGACTGAATCAGAAAACAATGTACCTTAGCCAAGAGTGTCACATTCGTCTTCTTAACCAACCCATTCTGCTACTGTATCCCTGCAACACCCAAATGTTTGGCGACCCCACTCTTCATACATTGTTGTGTAGACTTCTGATTACAAGACTCAAGAAAATTACCTTCCTTGATCTTCCTTCCAGTCTGAGATTCTCCTAACTGCTTCCTACCCTTCAATGTCTTCCCGGTCACTGCCTGACCATCCAGGGTATATACGCAATTAGCCTTCCTTGTTCCTGATAAAACCACCAGTGAACCCTTTATAACCTTGATCTTGCCCGACTGCATCTTCACGGTAAAACCCTCATTTACAAGAGTACCCAGCGATATCAAGTTTCGCCTTAATTCCAGAACATACCTGACGTTGTCCAAAACGAAACTTGACCCATCCCTCATCTGTACTTGAACCTTACCTGTCCCCCGTACACGGCATTCCCTGCCATCACCTAGCAGTACATTACCACCATCATACTCCTTAAAATCAAACAAGTAATCTCTTCTGTATGTCATATGGTATGAGCCCCCTGAATCCATGATCCAGTCAAATAACTTTTCAACACTCATAGCCATCATAACATCAGCATTGTTATAACCGTCAGCTCCAGAACCGGATACCTGATCTTCATTCCTAACAAAACCTTGAGATTTCTTGTGATTATACCTAGGACAATCCCTCTTCAAATGCTTCTCAGACCGACATATATAACACTTGAGTTTGCTGCTTCTTCCTTGTGACTTTGACCACGCACTACCTTTACCCTGCTGCATATCACTTTGATTATATTTTCCCCTCACAAATAACCCTTCACCACCATCAACCTTTGCTTCTGTCATCTTCTGAAGTTCCCTAGAATGAAGTGTCGTGACCACGTCTTCTAGCTTCAAAGTATTCCGACCGTATAGCAAAGTATCCACGAAATTACCGTAAGACGATGGTAAAGATGTGAGTAATAATAATGCCTGATCCTCATCCGATATAGCAGTATCTATAGCCGCTAAGTCACCTACCAGCTTATGAAACTCATCAATATGTTCAGACTTACTCTTACCTGGATGCATGTGAAAAGTATATAACTTCTTTTTCAAGTACAAACAATTGGCTAAAGATTTTGTCATGTATAAAGTCTCTAACTTTTTCCAAATCTCCGTTGCAGTCGTCTCCTTGGTCCTTGTCATCTTTTTCCAAACCCTTTGTTTATTCTGGTAACCTTGTGATAGAAACCTCACAACACCGAACTAAACAAAGTACCCATGTGTAAAAAACCCCTTGCTTTATCGATATAACCCTAAGATAAACCTCTTTGAATCGATCAAAACAAGAAGAAGAAGAAGAAAAAAAAAAAAAAAAAAAGTAACTCTTCTTTAGTAAAACTTTATATGCATGCAAAATACAAAGTTTATACACATGCATGCAACCTCAAAAAACATTCATATGCATGCAACCTCAACCTTTTTTCTTTTCTTCTTTCTGTCGTATTCAGTTTTTGAAAAAACCTGTCAAAACAAAGAAACAAGAAAAATCTATCTTTGGATTGAAAAACTTATCCTCGACGTTCAATAAAACAGAACACCAATACCTTGTCGACCACAAATCTGATCAACAAGAACCCTTCAAAACATGTTTTTCGATCACCTTCCAATAAAACGACTTAACCGCGAACAAACCATCGCATAATCGAGTAACCTTGGAGATAATTTATAAACAATCGAAAAACTACAACCTTGCTTTGAAGTATAACCTTGTTTCTCAAAACCGAAAAACAAGAACCTGTGTTGTCTGCTTTTTCGTCAATAACCAGGCAAAAATCAAAACCCGATCAAAACCCGAAACACGTAACCTATCGATCTTCTATATGTTGAAAACCAACAGCCTTTAAGTTTTCTTTGACCCATGTCGATAATCCTCGACAACTCGAAAACTTAAGAGAGATCCTTGATGCTCAAACAAACACCAAGACCTGCTGTACAAAATCGAAACAGCAGAACCCTTTTTATCGTGAACCCGGTGGTGCAATCAACAAGCAAAACCTTCAATGCATTATGAAGCTCTAGAACCTGAAACTCCACAACACCTTGCGTTGAATCAGATTCGAACAAAACCTTCAAACCTAAAACACCTTCTACTTGTTGAGATCTTGAACTACAAAACCCAGCAGTTCAAGAGTCGAACCTTGCTGTCAAAACCGATCAGCAAGAACTTTCAACACAGTCGACCTAGCTTCCCGAACTTTGAACCAAGCTCTTGATACCACTTGTTGGTTTAAACGACCAACAATCCGGAAACTAGAATGCGGAACTTGAGCTATGTAGAAAACGCGACACACACACCCTTGTACACGACAGAAAGTAAACGGCCACACGTATGCTCCTAAACAATTATATATTAAGAACAAAGGAAAAGAAAACCGCACAATGACCCCTCCCCCCTCACCTCTTTATTATAGAGATGAGGGGGGAAGAAAACCAACTCTTAACGGAGTTGAAACCTGCTGCAACAGAGGAGAAAAACCAGACACACGAATGCCTTTTAACTCTCTCAACGTCAAACAACCTATATGATGAATATATAGGATTAATATGTCGGCTATGCATTGAACCGACATATACTTTTTCATATTTGACTACAATAGGAACTAAAGGTTTCATAAAGACCCCCACACTATCTAACTATCATCACTAATATCTAACAGATTGGATTCAAGTCGTTAACCATTTACTATCATAGACGCTGGCTAGACTGAGTTTGTATGAGTCTGAACTTTTTGTATGTATCGATATCCAAATGTTTTTTTCGTTATAACACAGATAAATAATGAGCATAAGTATAAGCATGTCTCATTTGCATTTACGGATATGCTGTTTTGTATGATAGATAAGTACTCGCATAAGCAGTGACGATCCATGTAAAATCTTGCTAAATTACAAACAGTCGTTTATTGTGTTTATTGTACTGCTGAGTGCTGAGTATGGTTTTGAACTGATTAGGAGTTTATGGTTTGGTTGCACATACTCACTTTTCTCACGAATGTTCGTTTATCATTACAAATGATTTTGGTTAATGTATGCTGGTTCAGCGGCTCTTCACTTTTTTTTTTATCAATCTTTGGTCAATTTTATGCGTTTTTACAAGAATATGATGTTTCTTTTTAACTTCTAAATTGATATATATATATATATATTTTTTTTTTTTTTATTTTTTTTTTTTTTTCTCTTGTAATATGATGAAAAAGGTTGTTCATTTGATGTATCGATCTGAATTGAGTTTGTAGGAGTCTGAAATAATATATTTTTATAATATGTTTTCGGTTCAAGGTTATGGATCCGGAAACTATTCAAGCACTTCTAGAGGCGGCCGATTCACTCAGCACTGGAATGAGGGCATTTCAGAGTGAATACAATACAGGGTATACTCCTGAAGAGTTTGAGAACTACTTGCTGAAATGTGCCGGTGAAACAGCAGATTCCAATCTCCAACTTGCTTGTGCGGAAGTGGTATGTCTTTTTTCTTTGCCTTTTTCATTTGCTAACTCGACATCTTCTTAACTTATCTCTACTGTTTCATCATCTTCAGTTTAAAATGATGATAAATATGATGAAGGCGGAAGGTGCAACATTCCAGGTTAATAATGAGATTATTCCTCTGTCAAGGAGGTCTCATTTTGAAATCTGTATGTTCCCACCCTCCTGCATATGCCATTCATCCAAACGCAGGTAAAGTACAGTAACCTTTTGCATAACATCTGTCTGCATATGAGTACGTTGTTGATTATTACGTGGAGTCTGAACATTCATATGTAAACAATTTTTAGAGTAATGTGTTGTATACTTGCATCTGATGCATGAGATGTTGATATCGCCACCACTATAAACATTTTTTAGAGTAATGTGTTTGTATCAGTGATTTGAACTATTATACAAAAGATGACCCTTTCGTATGTACACAGACTTATTGTTATCGCCGGAAAGATGACCCTTTTTATTTATGTTCAATTTCCGCTTATTTCAGTAGTCATTATGCACCTTTTTTGGACTATTGTGTTCAGAATTGTTTATTTACTTCTTAAAATACCTTATAATTTTTCAGATCATCGTATGTTTTCAATTCTGGGACCTGAAGTAGCAGCCCAAGCAATAGGGCCGTTGATGTCGAGGTACACCAAGTATGAGGATGTAAGTTTCCAATATCCTTAATCTTGTTTTTTGTTTCTTTTTACATGGGTGAGTTTGCTTTCTAATTTCTGACTTTTTATTAATCATTTTGTTAGGATTCTGGTGATGAGGCGGATTATGATTATGGTGATGAGGCGGTTGTTATAGTTTGTAACCTGAATGGTACTGTTAATTAGGCGGATTTTGTAAATATATTAACGGTAGGTGGATTTTGTAAATATATTAATGGATGGGTTATCGAAAATGTACGAAGACATCATCTTTGATTTCATTTTTTTCCGTTATGGTTGGCCAACATGATGTTGATTTTATGCTTTCTATTGGTCCCGATGATGGCTTTTATGGTATCTATCTTTACCATTCTTGTGAGGAAGTAAACTGCAAGTTTGGTACCAGAGAATGATCATATTTAGGAAACGTAGTCAGTCCTTTAGACTCTTCCTTTGGCGATATGGTTCATTGCGAACGCCTTCTTTTGTCCTCTCCTTTGTTTGATAGTATTAGGTTTGGAGTTACAATCTATGGTTGGTCTTAGGTGAGTGTCAATTGTGAAGAAATGCAGCTAATGTGTGTTGCTGTCAGTGTATTAGTAGTATGTCCTTGTCTTATGTTGTCAAAAAGAACATAATAAATTAAACTACATGATTCACCGGAAAATTTTATTTCAGGGTACCCGCCGCCACAACGTGCGGGTACCCTGATTGTTTATTGTAATCGTCGGATGATAGTAAACGATAATCCATCTTTTACATGGATGGAAGGTATCGGTATACAAGATGATTCAGGTGTTGAAAGACACATGTTATCGATTTGTTATCGCTCTTTTAAGACCATCAGCCAATGCCATGGTCACATTTACACCGACAAATGAGTGTTAAACACCAAATTAGACCAAACAAACCCAAATCAAAACTATAAATAGCATTGGTCACGAATCTAGACGGGATCTGTCTATTTGGGTCATATAGGAGCATGGGTCCGGGTCAAACACATCTATTTGTGTCATCCAACTTTTTTTTTTTTTTTTTTTTTTTTTTTTTTTTTTTTTTTTTTTAGTGAAAATTGTGTTCAGTTATTTTTTGATCCGCTAGACTAGGGATAGTAGTGGACATCTAATCTAATGGATATCCACCCGATCTACTCATTACCAATGGATTTGGAAACTACGTTTACGTAATTACACCAAAACCACATATATTGCTTATTCAAGCACTCAAAATTTTACCAATCAATGCGACTAAGCCGGTTTACAACAATGTTGCACCTTATTTGTTAATACAGTACTAGTTTGGTCGATCAACATCCAGCATTAACGGGTTTTATGATAACATGGGATTATTATTATTATTATTATTATTATTATTATTATTATTATTATTATTATTATTATTATTATTATTATTATTATTATTTATTTATTTTATTTTTACTTTTTTGGTTGTGACATTTACCAAGTCATGTATTTATGATATTGAGCTAGTAACTAGATAGAGTAACGATCACTAGCTAGAGATACAAGTTTTGAGCCTTGATATATTAAAGGGATAAGGGTGTGCTGCCCAAAAAAGTTATGACGTTAGTAAAGGAAGTTAAGTTAATATTCCAACTAACATCACCTAACTTCTTAAATGCAAACTTTGAAAATGATCTCTCACAGAAAATCCATATATATCTAACTTGATTTTGGTATTAATTTTATTAGAATGTAATCTTAGGATAATTTGCTCTAATTAAGATAGAATTAACCTTGATAAAAAAGTTATTTCTTAACAAAAGCAACCGCTATGGTTAGTAGTGCTAAAAAGACCAACCCGACTTGAACGTGAACCCAAAGACTTTTGAGTGAGGTTAGTCGGATTAGCTTGTTTCACTTATTCGGGTTCCGGTCAACCCGATTAACCTGAATACGATTTTCCCTTTGTATTTTTCAAAATTTACTCACAACTTAACCATGCATGTACATGGACGGACCTGATTGAGTTTAACCTGACGCGGATAAACTTGTACCCGACCAACAAAAAACTAAATAATGTAAAGTTCAAATACGTTTTTACCCAACCCGAATAAACCCAAATCTGACCAACTCTCCTGTATCCATGTTAACACCCTTAGTCACTGGTCACTACCCAATACTTCTCACTCAACAAAAGAAACTTCTTCAACCATCTTTATATTTTTAGTTCAAAGAAAATAATGGTACAAAATATCAGTAAATGTAAAATGGCAAGATCAACAGGTTAAGTCTTTAGATAACTTGACAAGGATTGCCACATTGTCACATTCAATGGACAAGATGAAAACAAACACACATCTCACAACAAATACAACTACATCTCTCTTTTATCTTATAAAAGAAACCTCAAACGCATCACTTTCTTCATCTCTTAATTCAGTTTTCTAACCACATCTCGACCATTATGAGTTTAATTTTTCATTAGCAATCTTGATGATGAAGACTAGTCATATCACACATGCCCAAAACCATTTTTCATTTCGGCTTTTACCTTTTGACACAAGTAACCAAGTTCACCATTTCAGGAAAAAAAAAAAAAAGTAACCAAGTCTTTTCTCTCATTATTGAAATAGGTGATCTTGGAAAAAAGGTAGTAACATCTTATTCTTTTTATAACGTGTATTGTTTTAAGTTTTGTGTTTTTCTATTGTTTAAAGACTTCGTTCATGTATATGTAATATACTTTGGGTTTGAACCTCCAGGAAGCGGATGTCATAGTCATGGGCCGATGCCTGGTCGAGGAAGTGTATGTCATAGTCACTCACAAAGGTTAGATCGGAATCACCACATGGCAACAATAAGATTTTCGTTCTTGATTCCTTTTTAAAAGTGGTAATACTCGAGGAATCCACTATTACTATGTTAAGACGTCAGTATGGACATAACATGTGGCCTTAGGTAATCTTTTTTCTCCTAGGTAAAAATTAAATGATAAAATTTTCAACGTTCTATCAATAAAAATATGGCTTTTCAAACTGTAACACACAACCCATTAGGCCCAACTATGTAGTTTTTGTATTTTTGCATATTTTTTAATGTAGTCTTTAGGTAGAAAGGCTTATGGAATGTGTTAACCAAGCTTTTTATTACTATCAACGACGAATCAGTGAGTGGGCCTTATAAGGAGAGTTGTCTTGGGAAGTTAGCTTATATCTCAACCATAGACGTTTTTTTTTTTTTTTTTTTTTTTTTTTTTTTTTTTTTTTTTTTTAACACTTCCGTTACTTTCATGGATAACTTTTAATGGACTATTTATTGACACAATGCAGGGATTTGTACAGTTTTTGCAAGCTCCTCAAAATGATGCTAGCCACTTGCTAGGTGTATAGCCGAAGGACGATTTCCACAGTTTTTGCAAGCTCCTGTAAATGATGCTTGGCGTATAGCCAAAGGATTCACACAAACTCTTTAAAACAAACCTAAGAAACAGTTTCTTCATTCTAAGTAGTAATGTTACCACTACTCATGGCGTGTTGTTTAGCTTTAAAAAGGAAGATCGGGGTGTATATAACTTTGGGGAATTCAGTTTTGATGATCCGCCCTTCTTTAACATCATAGTGTAAATATGATACTTGAAATTTGTTTGGAACCAATATATAAGCAGTGTAATGATATATAAGTATCATCATAGTAAAGTAAAGCATTTGTCACAGTATTGGCAAGAAGATTTATTCACACTACTCTATTTGTAACAGTTGTCACACTTTTTGAAAATTAGATATGCATAAAGAGGTAATCATAAAAGTGCGAGTAAAACTACACTTTTTCTCACACTCTATATAAAGTGTATGTGTAAATTAGACTTTTGCTCACACTTTTTAAAAAGTGTAGGTAAAAGTAAAACTATTACTTACGTTTTCAAAAAGTGCGAGTAAAACTACACTTTTTCTCACATTCTACGTGTGTGTATAAATTAGACTTTTGCTCATATTTTTTAAAAAGTGTGGGTAAAAGTAAGACTATTACTTACACTTTTTAAAAAGTGTGTATAAATTAGACTTTTGCTCACACTTTTCTAAAAGTGTAGGCATAACTAGACTTTTGCTTACATTTTATGTAAAGTGTGGGTAAAAGTTAAACTTTTGCTTACACATTTTTTTTAAAAGTGTAAGTAAACATGTACTTTTACTTACACTTTTTTTGTGTGTCATTAAAAATGGTGTCACCAAAAAGGCCTTTTTCTTGTAGTGTCTTATTCTCTTCTCAAACATGTCATATGCCTATGCATTTCATTTTTAACAAGTCAAATGTGACATTTAGCCATGGGTTTGTTGTTAGGCATCTAATCAACCCCAAAGCTTGAAAAGGCGATTATCTCAATAACTAGTTTTAAGAGGTGTTTGTCTAACCTTATTTAATAGGCTTACAAATTTATCAAAAAACTGGCATCTTATTTTTCTAGGCTTGCTTATCCAATCAAGCTTATGAGCTTATAAAGTCTGTAAGCTTATGTGGATAAGTTCATAAGATCAAAAATGAGCAAGCTCCCAAACCCATCAAATATGCTTAGACAAACAACCCTCTTGTTTTGATAAAAAGATATTCTGAATAAGCATTTTTTTACCTGCTTATTCTCAAAAAAGCAGCAATCCCAAACACATCTTTTATGCGATCCGAAAAAGTTTGTTTAGGCTCGGGTTAGGTTTGACATACACTAAGTGATTAATATATGCAATGGTTGGATTGGATTGGAGTCTTTATGCATTTTCATCATACGTGCTGTAATGCCTCCGTGATGTTGTTTAGATAAATAATGAGCATAAGCACAACTCATTTGCATCAACGGATAGTTAAAGGTAGCGGACAGTGTATATATGAGCATAAGCACGTCTCATTTGCATTTTACTATAACTTGTTTGATAGATCAGAGGTTTTGAACTAATTAGGAGTTTATGGTTTGGTTGCGCATACTCCCTTTTCTCACGAATGTTTGTTTATCATTCCAAGTAGTTGTTGGTAGGGGGGTCAAATGGGTTGACCCGACCCGACCCAAACCCGATAAGGCCTTATAGGGTCTGGCTGATTCGGGTCCAACCTAGCTTATCTGGTTTATCGGGTCAACCCGATAGACCCGATAGCCTAATAGGGTCGGGTTAGGGTTTTAGTTAGTTTCTTATCGGGTTATCGGGTCAACCCCGATAAGATATTGTGACATATTAACAAATCTTTGATTTTTGAACAAAAGCCCATTAACATACAACTCTTCTTTTTTTTTAATAAGTTTACTGCTATGCTTCTTTTCTTTCTTTATTGACATACAACACATCTTTTGCTAGTATACAACATTTCCAAACTCCAATTGAACGGCAACAGATAAGAGTCTAAATTCCTTGTGTGTTTAGTTAAAGTCATATCTTGTTCAGAGTTTGTTACTATCCATATTGAGAGTTTAGTGCCGAAATGTTATTCCCTGTGTGAGTTTAACTTCCATGCCAAAAATGAAAATGTATGATAGCAAGAATGCAAGATCATATACATGTTGTTGAAGCATAATTCCGTTAGGCAAGTCCGGACGGCTCACGTGCCATCCATCCTCGTTCCCAAGCCTTGAAGTTTGCTGCAATCATGAAAGAACCCGTGAGAAGGAGTCCCGAGGCCGGAGCCCCGGGACCACCCTTCGACGGTCAAGTCAGTGTTCTTCTATAAGTATGGAGGGATGAACCCTCTAATTGAGGGTTATTCTAGAGAGAGAAAGTAGAGAGAGGTAGGAGATCCCTCTTTACAACCAACAAGAGTAGTGTATTTATAGTACCTCGGTTACTGTAGATGACATCATCATGGGGACACATCCCCTTAAAACCTGGGTAGTAGGTATACGTGTGATCACATCAATAGGGAACATATTACCTGATGGTCAATGCGTTGTGTCGTTCTTCGTCCATGACCTTCGTCCATGTCGTTCGGCCTCTGCCGTCCTTCCTGTATCGTTCGGCCTATGTCGTCCTTCCTGTACCGTTCGGCCTCTGCCGTCCTTCCTGTACCGTTCGGCCTCTGCCGTCCTTCGTGTACCGTTCTTCCGGTGTCTTGATAAATCAGGTCTACCAGACCATATACGTCAACACATGTACAAATAAATTTGGTTTAATTATGCCATATATTCATCTATTAACAGATCGCTAACCTAGCATTACATAGCATTTGCTCCCAAAGTCCAACATCCCGTTCAATAACATTAGGAATTTTTTATTATTGGACATTTTTTTCCTTAACAAGTAACCTGAGAACCCGATAAACTCAACCCGATAACCCGCAACCCGATTCCTTATAGGGTCGGGTTGCGGGTTAGTTTTTATTTTTTAAAAACCCGATAGACCCTACCCGATAAGCCTCAAACCCAACCCGATAACCCGATTGACACCCCTATTTGTTAGGTCGATTCGATTTTGGACCTTCGCTCAGCCCTAGTCTTCATAGTCAATTTAGATAACATTTGTAGTAGGTCTCATAAGTATGACATATCATTCTAATGATAGGTTAGGTTTGAAGCACACGTGGTGCATTTGTTTTCGCCTAGTTTTGGGCTGAGATGTGAGATTCACTCACATTCGTTCTTCTTAATTATTTCTTAAAGTAATAAATTTATTTAAGGGCAAAACTAAAATAATAATAATAATAATAATAATAATAATAATAATAATAATAAATAAATAAATAAAATTTGATTAAAGGGATGCCACTATTTTCTTTTAGTAAAGTTAACTTCTCTTCAACCGAGTAAATTCCACTAAATTTAACACTTTGCAGAAGAGTATAATAATAATAATAATAATAATAATAAATAAAATTTGATGAAAGGGATGCCACTATTTTCTTTTAGTAAAGTTAACTTGTCCTCAACCGAGTAAATTTAACACTGAGAACACGAAACGATTTGTACGTCTCCATTTTGAAAGATACCATTCAATACTAGGAAATTTCCTCTACATTTACTTTTTACTTAATGGAGACTACAAAATCTATTGAGTTTTACCTCTCGTGTATTTGCAAATACTGTTGCATGACTCTTTTAATTAACAAATTCTATAAATCTTTAATGAAACATTGACTAAAATTTGCATCTTTGAATGAACATGCATGAAAAATATTTATAATGAAACATCAACTAAAGTTTGCAACTTCATAATATCGTGGTCGGTCGCCACCCAGTAAGCATCCCCCTGTATGAGACCTCCAACGAACAAACGTGGCCTCTTTGGGAAGATTTGGTCACGTTGTCGACCGAATTGTGTGAGTCTCTTTGTGTGTGTGGGTGTTTTGTTATTGATTTTTATGGTGTATGTTTTTTGTGGTGATCGTGGTCACTTTATTATAGACATTTTTTGTAATGCATTTTGTCTTGGAGAGAGAAAAGTAAATTGACGCTGAGGCACCAGAGATGACCGCGGTCAAATGCGGTCACCATTACAATTTACAAAGAGAAAAATGACTATAGTTTGCAAATTTGAGTTTTTTTTTTTTTTTTTTTTTTTTTTTTTTTTTTTTTTATGTAAAGTGGTTTTTTCTGCTGGTGTGTTGTAAAAATGTTATTGGCAAGGGTGTGTTTTGTTTTGTTTTGTGTTATAGGAATGTTATAAGGTAAAAGCTGACATGTCGTCGACTATAACTTGCGCATATGGTTTAGTGCACCTAGCTCTCTCTAAATAGAGAATTTTCAATGGGCTTTTCTATCTTGTGCCCTAAGGGCACATAATAAGAAAGAAAAAAAGACACATAAAAGACTCAGGGATCTGCAAAAAAAGACTCAGAGACTTATGAAAAGGCAAAAATTACACAGATGGACCATGTCCAAAGCATCTTATAAGCAGAGGACCCAAAATTTTAAATTTATCTTTATGGCCCGGTTGATCGCGAGTAATATAGACCAAAAACATCAACACGTGTCGTAAATATTTATATTTTTCTGTTTTTTTAGAATTTTTTTGTTTGTAACTTGTTATGAAATGATATTTTTTGTGATCTTTGTTCATGTTTTTAGTATATGTATAGGTTGTATAAAATTTTGTTGGTTAGGTGATTTACGTTCTCTTTGATGAGGGCTTGGCAACTAACTAATGATTGTCTTTTTTGGGTAAAAGATCAACGACCCGGTAAATATATTACTCCAAAAAATATTTAAGTACAACGGATATGAGTGAATCCCATATCTCAGCCCGTTACATAGGCAAAAAGCTTACATAACAAGATACTTCCTATTTCTAGACAAGAAAATAAAACCACTACCACATAATATTGAAAGACTCGGACAAAAATATAAACTACTTCCTACGACCTTGGAGATTAAAGCCATAAATGGCATTAAGAGCATCCAATTCCCCTGGAAGATCATAAATTTGCTTCGAGTAATCATCATAGTCATCAAACTCATCTTCACGCTCATGACCTCCACCAAAAAGATTTGCTGATTCGTCGAACGTGTTAAGAACCTCATCCTCATCACTATCAGAAACCACAACATTACCCACCTTAGAAAATGGGTTATCCCTCTTAGTGACAGATGCAAACGGAATAGGATGACCTTCATCATCCACAAGAGTAGTTTTCCCATCGATAAGTAGCTTTTCAAGCTTACTAATTTTCTCAACTATAGGAGTAGAACAAACTTCCTTAGTTCCCATTGAATCACTCACAAGCGGTTCTTGTGATATAGTACCAGTCTTAACCGATGCATCTTCATTAACTTCCATTGTACGGCCAACATCCACATCCATATTGGTTTCATAAGTAGGGATACCAAACGCATCCGTATCATCCATATTAAGAGCATCAAATTGGTTAGATGTAGAAATTTTAGTGCCACTAGAACTAACCACATCAGAAGTCTGCTTCTTAGTACCACCAACTTTCTTAGGTTCAGGAAGAGTCTTTTTGGGTTGATACTGAAACTGCTTACCCACAACAGGCTTAGTAAACCCCCTTGACCCGGAATAGTAGGACCGCCTTGCTTTCCTTTCTTCCTGTTGTTGACAGTCTTGAAACTATCATTAACAGACTTAGTAGGCTGAATAGGAGTTATAACAACTTTAGGACAGTCAGTCAGAGTATGACCAAATATCTTACACTTGTCGCAACGAGGTGGTTGCCACTCATATTCAACCCGTATCTTCTCAATAGTCGAACCCGAACCATCAAGTAATGGTATCTCAACAGTGAGGCTGTCCCGAAGCACCTCATCCGACTTCACTTCTATCATGCATCTAGCAAAACTACTACGGCCCCACGATTCCTTGCACATTTGGCTTGTAAAAGCATCCAACCTTTTGGGCGTGCCAATCAGTGTGGCAAGAAGACTAAGGCCATCATCAGAAAACATAGCAAGGGGGACATCATGGAATTTAACCCACACCGGTATGTTAGTCAAATCCTCTTTAAGTAGGTTTGTGTTCAAAGTCCATGGTTTAAGAATGATAGGAACATTTCTGATCAACCAAGGACCGTTTTCAAGCACATCATCAACACATTTCTTCGAATTGAATTTAAAGAAGAAGAACCCCTTAGCATTCATCATTACCTTTTGCACACCAAACTTAGCCCATGCATTGCGGACAAAGTAATCAACAACAGGAAAAGCAAGGCGTTGGCCAAGAAAGTAACCGTAAAGGGTATTCTCAAACCATGTATTCACCTCTTCCACTACTTTCATTGGAACAGAAAGGTCAACATCAACCTTCTTTTTGCTACATTCCAACCTCCGAAAATTAGACACATGTTTCTGTTGTTCATTAGAAGTAGCACCCGCATAAGAAACTAACTTCACTCCAGTACCATTAGTAGTACCAACCTTAGGACTACCAGAAGTTGCACTCGACAAAGGGTTACTTGTAAAATTAGCTTCAGCACCAATTTCACGTTGAATTTTGTTCATGGCATCATCAAAGTTCTGATTCGCATTAGCAAACAATTGTTCAACATTAGGCTGTTTAGAGCCTTCAGAGGTCGAGTTAGAATCATATGTACCATGAAGCTGCTCCACATCATCCAAAACAACCTTATCATTGTCAGTAATAACGTTACCAACATTACCAAGTGAAACCGGCTTCCCTTGATTTGGTAGTTGCTCCATGTTATCATCACGAGGTGATAGGGATCCCAACTCACGTAGAGGTGATGAGACATCGTCACCTAAACCAACCTTTTCTGCCTCAATCGAACCTCCTTGAGAATTACCATCATCTTGTAACATGGTTATACTAGGTGCAGAAACTGAATCCCCAACAACATCACTACCCTTAGAGGCAGCACCCATCAAGCTAGTAGAACCATCCGATGTGTTCTTGTTCTTGTGATTCAGAAACCCTTGCTTAATCATCTCTCAAACCCACACCACCACAACAAAGAAAAAAACAAAACCCTAACAACCAGTTATCACCACGACGAAACCCAGAACTCACGGCCAGTTATCACCACGAAACCCTAACTAACCAGTTAGGGTTTAAACGAAACACGCACCAAGATCTAACCGCCAACCATGATGAATCAATCAATGGAATTTAATGATGATCGGTTAAATAATAAAAAGGTTAAATCGAAGAGAAAGTAATGAATGATAGACAATCGAAGTAACCTTAATAGCAGGATCGCGATTCAAAGAAACACCCTAATGGAACAATCACACAAGGAACAGGAATCCAAGATGTATGATCGTATGATTGAAAAAGCGATTAAGGGATGTTAGTGTTTTTTTGAGTCGCCAGAGAGAGAGTCGACACGTGTCTCAAAGTGAGTCACGTGAGTGACAAATTGAGTTTGAAAAATGATAATTTGCAATCTTTGTACATGTTTTAGTATATGTATACGTTGAAAAGATTATTGTTGGTAGCGGGATTTGTTCTCCTTGATGAGATCTTCGCAAAGAACTAAATAGTGGCCAAAATGAAGTTACTATGAAGGAGATGTTGTGTCTCAAAGTGTCATATTAACTTGGTTTTAGCCACTATTTAGCTCTTTGCGAAGACCTCATCAAGGAGAACAAATCTCGCTAACCAATACTAATCTTTTCAACATATACATATACTAAAATGTGTATAAAGATTGCAAATTATCATTTTCAAACTCAATTTGTCAATCACATATATGACTCACTTTGAGACACGATACCTCATCCATATTAACTCCATTTTTGGACAATCATTAGTTCGTTGCGAAGTTCTCATCAAAGAGAATGCAAATCACCTAACCAAGAAAATTTTATACAACCTATACATATACTAAAACGTATAAAAAGATCACAAAAAATATCCTTTCATAACAAGTTACAAACAAAAAAACAAAAATATTTATTTGGTCGCAAAAATCATTTTGGTCCCGCTATATTTTTCGAGACCTGATGACAAAGCATTAGGGTGTTATTATTTTTTTTTTAAATTTTTTTCTAATTGTTTTTTATTAATTTTTTATTTTTTATTTACATTTGTTCTACTTTTGTTAAAATTGCAACACGTGTTGATGTTTTTGGTCTCGATATATTACTCGCGACCAATCGGTCCATAATGGAGTAAATTCCGCTAAATTAACACTTTGCAGACGTGTGTACAATGGTATATTGGTATCTAATGCTAGGAAATTTCCATTTTAAAAGATATCATTCAATGCCATGAAATTTCCTCTAGATTTACTTTCTACTCGATGTATTGAGCTTTTTTTTTTTTTTTTTTTTTTTTGAACGTAAATATGTTGAGTTTTACCTCTTTGGTATTTGCAAATACTGTCATGACTCGTTAAATTAACAAATTCTATAAATTTTTAATGAAACATTCACTAAAGTTTGTATCTTCGAATGAACATGTATGAAAAATATTTATGATGAAACATTGACTAACGTTTGCAACTTTATCAATAATCTATACTACTATATAATGCATTTGGGATTATTTTATAACTAGAAAGGCTTAAAATTCAGACTTTTCCTTACTTATTACGGAAGGATTTCAAAATTAATTGGTTAGGAAGCATGTTGGTTAGGAAGCAAGTTGGTTAGGAAGTTTGTTAGAAAGCAGGTTGGTTGTTCAAACTAAAATTATTTGTCTTAATTATCTCTACCATCTCTACTTATAACGAATAAAAATAACTAAATGTGTAACCAAATAACCAAATAACGCAAAGTATAGTAACAGGTACCCACCGCCGCCTTGCGCGGGTACCGTTCTAGTACTATATAATGCATTTGTGACTATTCTATAATTAGAAAGGCTTAAAATTCAGACTTTTACTTGCTTATTATGGAAGGATTTCAAAGTTAGTTGGTTAGGAAAGAAGTTGGTTAGGAAGTTTGTTAGAAAGCAGGTTGGTTGTTCAAACTAAAATTATTTGGCTTAACCATCTCTATTTATAAAGCATAAAAACAACTAAATGTGTAACTGAATAACCAAATAACGCAAAATATAGTCACAAATACCTGCCCCCGCATTACGCGGGTACCGTTCTAGTAATAATATCATAGACCGACTTTGATTAGACCATGCCAAACATGGTTCAAAAGATGACACATTTTTAGTTCGATAATTTTCGACATGTTAGTATCAGGTCTATTTAATTTTTTTTATTAAAAAGCAAAACGGTGGCTTGAGCCTATGGCAACACCATGGCTGCACAAGCATCGACGTCAGAGGTGACATCGCCATTAAATTGACGCCGATATATATATATATATATATATATATATATATATATATATATATATATATATATATATATATATATATATATATATATATATATATATATTAGTGTAGAGTGAGTTTTTTATGGTGTATTATATGAAAGTTATTAGAGAGGTTATAAGGTACTCGCGCATATGGCTAAGTGCACCTAACTCTCAAGACGGGATCTTCAATTTAGTGAAACCGCAAGTAACAATTTACTCTGCATGAAAATAGTTTTTTTAGTACTACAGCTGTTGTTGAACTGCCATCTAGGGTTGCAGGCAATAGGTATGAATAAAAGGATGACTAAAAAAAAGCAAACACACTTTATGGTATCCAAATTCAAACCTCACATGCCTTACTTACACTTCCATTGTACTATCACAACTTTTAGAGCTTTATAAATTGATAAATTGTCATATCCATTCAACATTTCAATTTCTTTCTAGATACCATCTACTTTCATCGAATATTACACTTTATTAATACATTTTATCTGATCATTGAATACAATTTCATTGCATTTTTAGGCTAGATGGCAAGGACACACACAATTCACCTTACACCTCAGCGTCACGTCAGATTTCTCTCTTCTCTCACTCTCACTCACCTCCCTCATCTTTTAGTAGGGAAGGTAGTCACCTTGGTCACCTTAACTCATTTTTTCTAATACTTACAAAATTAAAAACGTAAACGTAAACATATAAATACAAAAACGTAAACATACGAAATAGAAAACTTATATTCATAACTTAAAAACATTACGCAGACTTCACAAATTAAAAATAATACATTAAAAACTAGAATTAAATAATACAAGGCAATTTTTCGACCAAATCGGCATGAAGGTTTTGATGCATTTGATGTGATCTGATGTACCTCGTAACTTTTTGCATTTTTTCATCGGATCGTATAGGGTCATTCGGTTGATGTGCTTCCTCTGTGTACCATTCAGGAGATATTGCCTTTTTTTTTATTTGTCTTTTCGAATCATGTTACGTAATATGATGCAAGTATACATCATATTAATTATTCGTTCTTTTTTCATGATTTTTGTGGGAGTGGCAAGTACTGCCCATCTCTTCTACCAAACACCAAACACCCGTTCTATATCTTCTATGCCGATTCTTGCATTTACTTATACCTTATTCTCTTGTGGTCATCATCTGCTAGTTCTGGAATCATTTTAATGAGTGTTGCGAATTCCGGATATATCCCGTCAACAAGATAGTAACCAAATGGGTAAGTTACCCCGTTTGCAACAAACGGAATCTCCGGTGCTATTCCTTGTTTAAGATCGTTAAATAAAGGGGATTGATCAAGAACATTGATGTCGTTGTTCGCCTCAGAAACACCAAAAAGAAAACGTGCCATATCCATACGTCTTGAGACGCAACAACTTCTAGCAAAATGAACAGATTCGAACAATGATCACGTCTAACATATTGCCCTTTGTATGCATTAGGACAACCAAAACACTCCTAATCTGTACAGTCAAGGCTTTCTATCATCCCTGGAAACCCGTGCGTTTCTTCGTGATGTCGATAAAGTTTTACGACATCAGTCATAGTGGGTTTCCTCAAATACTATAGACCAAAAATTTCTATAACTGGCTTACAAAAATTATCAAGACATCGACGAGAAGTTTTGTCACCCATCTGCAGATATTCGTCTAAAGCATCAGGAGTCGCGCCGTATGCCAATTTACGAATTGCGGAGGTGCACTTCATCAAAGCTGAAATGCCTTCTTTTTCGGTACAATCAACATTACTACTAAAAAATGGATTATGAATAGTTACCTCCCGAACTATTCAGTTGAAAAGAGATCGAATCATTCGGAACTTCTTTCAGAAAGTACGTGCATCCTAGAACGGCTTTTCAGTAAAATAGGCGTCGAGTAAACGGTCATGAGCACCATAATGATCTCGTTTAAGGCGTTTTATAAATTTTGATTTTCGTCTATTTTTAATAAACGACACTGCTCTGCAATAAAATTCATGTTCCTACTTTTTATTTCTTGTTCTTCTTCTGAATCGGTGAACATAATCATATCGGAATTCTCGGAATTTATTTTAAAAATAGGAGGAATGAGATATATGTTGTTTGATATGATGAAGTTAAGAAATAGTGAGTTTGTGTTTAAAAAATGGTGAAATACTGAGTATTTATAAGTTAAAAAGGGGTAGTGTGTAATTTTTTTTAAAGCATGCAATGGCTACAAATGAGAAAGTGTAATTTTTTTAAGCATGTAACGGTTAAATAGTTCAATGGGCCCTACAAAAATTACAAACACAAACAAGCTGAACCGGTCACCTATTTTCTCCTTGGAGTGTGTAACTTGCGCGTGAATGGAACAATAGGGCAAGAGGGTGGCGCGTGAATGGCAACTCACCTAGTTCATTTTGCCCCCTTTGCCGAGTAGCCTTACATAAAGTAAAGAACCTACTAACTTTCAATTTCTTTTCCCCTACTTTCATTAATTTCTTATAGGGACTTCGAGAATCATTGAAAATATCTTGATGATTATGATTTATTATTGAGTAAATTACATAAATGGTCACTATGGTTTGTCCATTTTTCACATTTAGTCACTGAACTATTTTTTTTGACGTACATGGTCACTGAAGTTTCAAATCATTACAGATTCAGTCTATTTCATTACATAAATGGTCACTGAAGTTTCAAACCATAGTGACCATTTATGTAATGAAATTGAAACCTTAATGACTGAATGTGTAACGATTTGAAACTTCAGTAACCATGTATGTCAAAAAAAAATTTCAATGACTAAATGTGAAAAAATGGACAAACCACGATGACCATTTATGTAATTTACTCTTTATTATTTTGTTGTTCTTTTTTGAGTAATAGGTTTAACCCGGTAAATTTGTTACTTCAAAAAACAGGTACATATGATGTGAATAAATCACATATCTTAGCCTGTTATCGGTTTTATTGTTCATACAGTCACTTGTGTTCTTCCTAAAATTGGTTTGGAATGAGTTAACACAAAGATGACTTTTTGCTTATTCTTGTCATTTCATTATATGAGTATGTTATACAATTAGGATGTCTTGAGAAGAAGCCCGAACACTTGAGCACATATATGGTGGTTGGAGTTATTCTTTTTGCCTCCTTTTTATATGGAGATCAGTTTATATTTGTCTTTTTCATAGTATCGAGAATACAAGAGGGTGCATGTTGAAATGCATCATGGTCTAACACCATTTGAAAGTTGTTGATTACATTTGGTTTTCGTGTAAATATTTAGGACGTTTTTAGATTGGAGCTTAGGCACTTTTAAATACCCGCGTAGTACTCCGTGCTTACTAAAAGATACAACAAGAATGCAAGATCACATACATGTACAAGTAAATTTGGTTTAATTATGCCATATATTCATCTATTAACAGATCGCTAACCTAGCATTACATAGCATTTGCTCCCAAAGTCCAACATCCCGTTCAATAACATTAGGAATTTTTTATTATTCGCCATATTTTTTTTCCCTTAACAAGTAACCCGAGAACCCGAACCTAATTCCTTATAGGGTCGGGTTACGGGTTAGTTTTTATTTTTCAAAAACCCATTAGACCCGACCCGATAAGCCTCAAACCTGGCCCGATAGCCCGATTGACACCCCTAGTTGTTGGGTCGGTTTAGTTTTGGACCTTTACTTAGCCCTAGTCTTCTTAGTCAAATAACATTTGTAGTAGGTCTCATAAGTATGACATATCATTCTAATGATAGGTTAGGTTTGAAGCACACGTGGTATATTTGTTTTCGCCTAATTTTGGGCTGAGATGTGGGATTCACCCACATTCGTTCTACTTAATAATTTTTTGAAGTAATAAATTTACGAAAAAAAAAAAAAAAAAAAAAAAAAAAACTAATAGTAAAAAATAATAATAATAATAAAACGATTTGATGAAAGGGATGCCACTATTTTCTTTTAGTAAAGTTAATTTGTCCTCAACCGAGTAAATTTCACAATTTAACATTTTGCAGAAGAGTGTACAATGGCATCTAATTGCAAATTAGTGTCAGAAGTGTGTACACTGAGAACACCAAGGAGTTGTACTTCTCCATTTTAAAAGACCATTCAATGCTAGGAAATTTCCTCTACATTACTTTTTACTTAATGGAGACTACAAAATATATTGAGTTTTACCTCTCGTGTACTTACAAATACTGTTGCATGACTCTTTTAATTAACAAATTCTATAAATTTTTAATGAAACATTGACTAAAGTTTGCATCTTTGAATGAACATGCATGAAAAATATTTATAATCAAACATCGACTAAAGTTTGCAACTTCATAATATCGTGGTCGGCTGTACGAGGCCTCCAACGAACAAACGTGGCCTCTTTGGAAAAAAATTGAAGATTTGGTCAGGTAGTCGACCCAATTGTGTGAGTCCCTTTTGTGTGTGTGGGTGTTATGTTATTGATTTTTGTGGGGTATGTTTTTTGTGGTGATCGTGGTCGCATTATTATAGACATTTGGTAATGCATTTTATCTTGGAGAGAGAAAAGTAAGTTGACGCTGAGGCACCAGAGGTGACCGCAGTCACATGCGGTCACAATTACAATTTACAAAGTGAAAAAATGACTATAGTTTGCAACTTTATAATATCCTGAGAGCTAAGCAGCCATAAACATGAGGAACACATTAGTTTGCTACATTAAAACTTTTGATATTTGAATGGCGCCAAATTTGAGTGTGTGTTTTTTTCTTGTTTTATTTATTTATTTATTTTGTGTAAAGTGGTTTTTTCTGCTGGTGTGCTGTAAAAATGTTATTGGCAAGGGTTTGTTTTGTTTTGTTTTGTGTTATTGGAATATTATAAGGTAAAAGCTGACATGTTGTCAGCTATAACTTGCGCTGGCTTAGTGCACTTAGCTCTCTCTAAATAGAGAATCTTCAATGGGCTTTTCTATCTTGTGCCCTAAGGGCACATGATAAGAAGTCAAAAGAAACACATAAAAGACACAGGGATCTAAAAAAAAAATACTCATAGACTTATGAAAAAGCAAAAATAACACAGATGGACCCTGTCCAAAGCATCTTATAAGTAGAGGACCCAAAATTTGAAATTTACCTATATGGACCGGTTGGTCGCGAGTAATATATCTAGACCAGAAACATCAACACGTGTCGTAATTAAAAAAAAAAAAAAAAAAAGAAAAAAAAAAAGCCTAACAAACTAATGCTTGTTCATCATGTCTTGAAGAATATAGCGGGACCAAAATAATTTTCGCGTCCCAATAATTATTTATGTTTTTCTGCTTTTTTGTTTTGTTTTTTTTTTTTTTTTTTTAGATTTTTTTGTTTTGTTTGTAACTTGTTAAGAAATGATATTTTTTGCGATCTTTGTTCATGTTTTTAGTATAAGTATAGGTTGTATAAAATTCTGTTGGTTAGGTGATTTGCGTTCTCTTTGATGAGGGCTTGGCAACTAACTAATGATTGTCTAGAATGGAGTTAATATCGATAAGTGAGTCACGTGAGTGACAAATTGAGTTTGAAAATGATAATTTGCAATCTTTGTACTTGTTTTTAGTATATGTATACGTTGAAAAGATTATTGTTGGTTAGCGGGACTTGTTCTCATTGATGAGGTCTTCGCAAAGAGCTAAATAGTGACAAAATGAAGTTACTATGAATGAGAGATATTGTGTCTCAAAGTGTCATATTAACTTCGTTTTAGCCACTACTTAGCTCTTTGCGAAGACCTAATCAAGGAGAACAAATCCCGCTAACCAACAATAATCTTTTCAACGTATACATATACTAAAACGTGTACAAAGATTGCAAATTATCATTTTCAAACTCAATTTGTCACTCACGTGACTCACTTTGAGACACAATACCTTATCCATATTAACTCTATTTTGGACAATCATTAGTTCGTTGCGAAGCCCTCATCAAAGAAAACGCAAATCACCTAACCAACATATACTAAAACGTGTACAAAGATCGCAAAAAATATCATTTCATAACAAGTTACAAACAAAAAAAAAATCTAAAAAAAACAAAAGCATATATATATATATATATATATATATATATATATATATATATATATATATAGTTATTTGGTCGCGAAAATCATTTTGGTCCCACTATATTCTTCGAGACCTGATTTAACACTTTGTCGACGAGTGTACAATGGTATCTAATGCTAGGAAATTTCCATTTTAAAAGACAATGTTCAATGCCAGGAAATTTCCTCTAGATTTACTTTTTACTCGATGGCTAGACACTAGAATATATATTGAGTTTTTTTCTCTTTTATTTTTTATTATTTTTTTTAACAAAAATATATTGAGTTTTACCTCTTGGGTATTTGCAAATAGTGTTGCATGACTCTTTAAATTAACAAATTCTATAAATTTTTAATAAAACATTCACTAAAGTTGTATCTTTGAATGAACATGTATGAAAAATATTTATGATGAAACATTGACTAAAGTTTGCAACTTTATAATAACTAGACGAGTACCCGTGCATAGAAACGGGATTTTATAGCGACAGATAGTTTATTTATAAAAAAAGTTCATAGGTTATAAGCGAAAAATAATAAAAGTTTGAAGATTTGGGAATTAAACATAATGTTTTGAAACCCGGTTCGACCCGGGTGGTTCAACTGGTTGAACCGTTTCGGTCGAAAAACGGGTTTGAAGCGTCCCGGGTCAACCCGGTTTGTGTTTTAATTGGTTGCATTTAATTTGGTATATATGTTTTTAATTGGTTGTACAATGTGAATAAATCATTGTACTTTTAAGTAATGGATAATATTTTGAAACCCGGGTGGTTCAACCGGTTAAACCGTTCCGGTCGAATAATGGGTCGATTTAAACCGGGTCAACTTGCTAGGTTGGGTCGAAAATGAGTCAAATTAAACCGGGTCAACCCGCCGGGTTTGAAACGTCCCGGGTCAACTCGATTTGTGTTTGAATTGGTTGTATTTAATTTGTAGATATGCTTTAATTTGGTTGTATAATGTGAATAAATAATTGTACTTTTAAGTTTGGGGTGTTTTAATAAGAGTATTAATTACATTACATTTTATCTCTCATTTGACCATTGTTGAAAACTCAACATTTCACTTTTGACTATTTTTCCATTATAAGTAGTATAGATATAGATATCATAGACCGACTTTGATTAGATCATGCCAAACATGGTTGAAAAGATGACACATTTTTAGTTCGATAATTTTCGACATGTTAGTATCATGTCTATTTAATTTTTTACTAAAAAGCAAAACGGTGGCTTGCACCTATGGCGGCGCCATGGCTGAACAAGTATCGATGTAAGAGGCGTCATTGCTATTTCAATGGCGCCATTTTTTTTTTTTTTTTTTTTTTTTTTTTTTTTTTTTTTTTTTTAACTGTAGAGTGAGGTTTTTATGATGTGTTATAAGAAAGTTATAACAGAGGTTATAAGGTACTTGTGCATATGGCTAAGTTCACCTAGCTCTCAAAAGACGGAATCTTCAATTTAGTGAAACCACAAGTAACAATTTACTGTACATGAAAATAGTTTTCCGGTACTACAGTTGCTGTTGAGCTCCATCTAGGGTTACATGCAATAGGCATGAATAAAAGGATGACTAAAAAAAATAATAAATAAAAAATATCACAACTTAGAGCTTTATAAATTGATAAATTGTCATGTCCGTTCAACATTTCAATTTCTTTCCAGTTTCCAACTACTTTCATCGAATATTACACTTTATTAGTACGTTTATCTTATCATTGAATAGTACCATTTCACTGCATTTCTTAGATAAAGTAAAGAACATACTAACTTTCAATTTCTTTCCTCCTACTTTCATTAATTTCTTGTAGGGATTTCGAGAATCATTGAAAATATCTTGAAGATTATGATTTATTATTGGTTTTTTTGTTCTTTTTTGAGTAATAGTTTTAACCCGGTAAATTTATTAATAAAAAAACAGTAAGGTACATATGATGTGAATAAATTACACATCTTTGTTATCGGTTTTGTTGTTCATACGTTCACTTGTGGTCTTCCTAGAATTGGTTTGGATCGAGTTAACACAAAGATGACCTTTTGCTTATTCTCAACATTTTCATTTTGTAAGTGTGTTATGCGGTTAGGATGTCTTGAGTAGAAGCCCGAACACTTGAGCACATATATGGTGGTTGTAGTTATTGTTGTTGCCTCCTTTTTATATGGCGATAAGTTTATATTTGTCTTTTTCATAGTATCGAGAATACAAGAGGGTGCATGTTGAAATGCATCGTGGTCTAACACCATTTGAAAGTTGTTGATTACATTTGTTTTTCGTGTAAATATTTAGGACGTTTTTAGATTGGAGCTTAGGCACTTTTAACTACCCGTGTAGTACTCCGTGCTTACTAAAAGATACAGTTAGATTGATTATTATGTCTACTTTTCACCGGTGATTAGCCTTGCATTAGGCCATTCGTAATCCAAGAAAAGTATGTATAGTTAGAATATATCTTTTCTCAGGTTCGTTTTAGAGAGATTTCACAATGAGAAAGATCACAAAAACATGTACAAATCGTGTTTAATCCCCAAATTCATAAACTTTAATTATTTTACGTTTATAACCCATAATTTTTTTTATCACTACAACTATCTACCGCTATAAAATCTCATTGCTATGCATGGGTACTCGTCTATTTAAACGGGTCGCGTTCGGGTTAAGATTTACTGGCGGGTCAGATTAGCCACCTCTAAACATTCATGAACTTCCTTGCCACCTCCCCACCTGAATTGCCACCTCTAAACATGCATGAACTTCCTTGTCTTCCGGTCAGATTAGCCCCAACTACCAAGATATCAATGCTTAGAAGAAAATGTATAGTGGGTTATGGTACATGGAAGTCAGTAAAGTTTCACCAAAATTTGTCCTAAGGAAACAAAGTTTCATTTTGTACTTCTAGGTTACTGAACTTTAGGTAAGCATACACTTTGAAAATTCAGTGTTAGTCCGAGTAATCTAGATGTATATTTTTTGATAAGTTCAGTAACCTGGGTGAACAAAATTCAAAGTTCAATAACCTGAACATTCACTTTTTTAAGTTCAGTTACCTGAGTGAACAAAGTTTCAAAGTTCAGTAACCTAGAAGTACAAAATGAAACTTTGTTTCCTTAGGACAAATTTTGGTGAAACTTTAGTGACTTCCGTGTACCATAACCCAATGTATAGTTACTGCATTAGAAGAAAAAAAGGGTATGTTAACACTTATTATTGACATGACTATACAAAACAGAGTTAAGATCCCTCTAGACACTTTATTATCCATAGACCCGATGAACCCATCCTAACCATCCATTCCATTTTAATCCAAAGGCTGAGATCAAATCTGGCATGTTCATATCAAAGGCAAAAAAGTCCTACTATACAAACAAAAAATAACACGTTACTTTCATTTTTTCTAAATAAAATTAGGGCAAAAACTACATACACAAATACACTCACGATTACACCTTTAAATCATTATAAATTATACTCCAATTTCACCTTCAAATCATTATCACAGATTGTCGATCGTTAAAAAACATTGACTTTCATCAAATTTTGATCGATTTAACCATTAAAAAAAATGATTTGGTAAAAAAAAATGGATGATAATCAGTTAAATGAATTGAAGCATAAGACACTTGTCAACATTTAAAGGATGGGGAAAAGTCATCCAAGTCACCTGGAGCATTTAGGGATACACACTATGGGTGCGACCGCATAATAAAGAGAATTGACTCTTAGGCTGAGAGCAATGGAACGGATGTAATCGGTCGAGCGTCTCATTCAACCGATATCAATATCGATTGTCTCCTCTGTGGACACTAGTTCGAATATCGGTCGAGATTGGCAAAAAACAACAACTGGTTGACAATACAACCGATATTTGTTTCTTCTTGCAATTCAAATAAAGTGGTGTTGTATGAAATATTGAAATGAATATCTGTTCTTGTTTTATGTCAAGGTATTTTATAACATTATCCTAGCTCGGCTCTTCATAATATCAAGGTACTTTAATAGTATAAATATTTTGATGTATAATAAATTTTTGAAATGAATGTCTATTAATAAAAGGTGTACTTATATGGTTTGGTGAAAAAAAAAAAAAAAAAAAAAAAACTTTACCACTTTACATCTCTATATGCAATGTTTAAATTTGAAAGTTTACGTTTTTATATTTATATATTTGTTTTTTTTAATGTTTGAATTAAAAAAAAAAAAAAAAAACAAAAAAAACAAAAAAACCGTCGGTCACCACTGTGGCACTTGGGTCATGTCTGGTCGCTGAAGAGAAAAAACTGACCTGGCAGCCGGAAAGTTGGGTCAAGTTGGTTACCGGTGTGTAGGGATGAGCATTTTGACCCGAATCCCGGAACCGTACCGGTACCGTACCGAAACGGTACCGATCCCGATATACGGTACGGTACCGACACTACGAAATAAGGTGAAAAAAATCGGGACTATTAATTCGATACGGGACCTGTACCAAATTGGGAAATTCTCAAAAAAAAAACAGGGAAAACCCAATTTTCCGGTACCGATACCGATACTGATACCGGTACCGGTATCCGATTCCCGTTCGGTACGGTACCGGTACCACTAATTTATGCTCGGGAAAAAATCGGTACCACTAATTTGGTACACGATCGTTACTGTGCTCATCCCTACCACTGTGCCAGCCTTAGAGAAAGCATGTCTAGTAGCCTATTTATAGTTAGTCTATGAAAGCATGCCTCTTGTAGCCTATATAAAGTTAGTCTGAGAACCCCTTAACAACTACAGCACTCGGGAACTATAAATTCACAAAAAGAAGCCATGAAATTCCTTGTCCTGATGTGGGCAGTATTTCAAATGTTTTCGTTTACAGCTTCTGATACAAATTCCACCACTGAATCCCATACCCTCATTAACTCTACCAACCTTGCTAAGCGAGGCTGCGACAGCCGATGCGGGGACTTAATTGTTCCCTACCCTTTTGGTTTCGGCAACAACTCAGAGTGTTATATAAATGAGGAATTTCGCATCTACTGCAACACTTCTGTAAACCCTCCAAAGGCCACTATTTATGAAGGCGAAGACGGCTACAACTCGATCAAATTGATATCTGATTCCACCATCCGGCTTTCCAATCAATTGGCGAGCAAGTGTTGTTCTCCAAATGGCATAATAGACAATGGTATGCCCTGGATGGAGTTTTGTGACAGGCCATACAGCTTGTCGAAAGTTAACAAGTTCACAGTTATTGGTTGCGATGGTTCTGCTTTCCTGTTCAAACTGATCGAACAGAACCGAACATGGATATATGAAGATTGGTCTACTGGTTGTATGGTCTTTTGTTCGGGGGTGGTTGTAACCGGGGAATTTCCTGTAGCCGGGGAATTTCCTGTAGCCGGCGAGTGTACAGGAAATGGTTGTTGTCAATCACCCATAGCCCATGGCATAACCGATTACGTAATTGGGTTACATAATTCAAGTTTATATGATGATTTCGTCTGTAAGGGGATTTTTAATCCTTGTACATACGCCTTTGTTGGTGAGGAGAATGCATTCAAGTTTAAGGGTGTTGCTGATTTAAATGACACTAATTTCAAAAAGAGGATCGAGGATACTGTGCCGATAGTGTTTGAATGGGCTATTGGTAATCTGAATTGTTCTGAAGCCAAAGCAACAGATGGTTATGCCTGCAAATCAAATAGTATATGTGTTAACTCTACAAGCCCTCGTGGTGGGTACCGTTGCAAATGTAAAGATGGCTATGAAGGAAATCCATATCTTCCTCCTGGCTGCCAAGGTACAATCAATAAACAAAAGTTATATCATTGCTTAATCACTTTATCGAATCTCTATTTAAAGATTAAAAACACAGTAAATTACACCCTTCGTTCCTCATGTTTTACCATTTTTCATGTGGAGTCCTTTTTTCGAAATAATTACGTCAAATATCCTGTACGTAGCTATTTAGTTTTCAGATATTTTAAAAATCTTCAGTTATATTAATGGACTAATCAAACTTCTCAATTTTGTTGGCGTAACAAAATTGTGTCGTATAATTGGTTAATTTTCTCCAAATTATATCTTAATTGTCACACAAAACGTGTTTTCTTTTATTACATGCATGAAAAGTGACTTGTTATAGGCAAGTCTAGATTACTTTAATATGGAACTTGAAGTGTACTTGTCCCAAAACATTTATTCTTCAAGTTACTAAAGTTTTTTGATTTGTTCTGTTTTATCCCACCTATTTAATTTCCCTTTTCTATTCAGACATCAACGAGTTTGCGAGACCATAAAAGTGTTACTTTAATATAGCACCGTTTTCTAATAAAAAAAACTTAAATATTGTGACACCTTCTGTGTGACACCATATAGGTCTATCAAAAACAACATTTTCCTTGTAGTGAAATTTAGTGTTATAGATTACGTATTTAGCTCTTTATGATATGTAATAATAATGATTCCCTAATTTAATTATGTTGAAGATTAACCAATCATGGGTTGTGTTCCTTTTTTGCTAGATATCAATGAGTGTGAACGAAAGGAGGATTTTCCATGCAATGGAACTTGTATTAATACTCCCGGGAACTACACATGCAGACGTTCTACTACTGGATATTCAAAATTTACAACAATCATATTTATTTTAGGTAATTCTTTGATTAATGCATGCGTAACCCAATGAACCACAACCCGTTTTGCCTTTCGATCACAAATATATTGAACGAATACTGAGCACAAAATGATTAAGGAAAGATAAACGCGAATTAAATAAAAGGAAGACACGATCAATTGGAAGAATTTCTATTATTTTTTTTTATTATTATTTTTTAACCTACAATACTTGTTTATAAATAAAATTCTTCTTTGCTTTTTAAAAATAAAAAAAGTTAATACATTCAAAAAGATAATATAAAATTCTTCTTATGTTAAAGATAACATAAAATTCTTCTTATGTTAGTTTTGTTGAGTTTACATGCTAACTACTCTCTTTCATTCATATGAAAAAGAAATACTGTTAAAGTCTTTGCAAGTTTTGTTAGGACTTAGGTGGGTGTCATGGAATCATGTGACATGGGTGATTGGTCGTTCATGCATGGCTTTAAAGTTGAAACTAGTAAAACTAGTAGAGTTTTTTTTTATTTTTTTATTTTTTTTTTATTTTTTTTTAATAAATGGTTTAATTTTTAAAGTAGTTTGCAAGTATGGGTTACTTCAAAATTCTTTTTGTGAAAATGGGTTAGTATACTTTGGGACCACTTTTTAACTTCATTCATGAATGCCAAGTCATTTTTAAATTTTGGTTTATTATCCCTTACTTTAAGAAATATGTATGTGCCTCCCTTGAATTAATAGTTAAAAATTGAAGTAAATTGACTAAATTCATCAAAGCCAGTGAGTGATATTTTTGATTTTTTCATTGTCAATTGCTTACATTCTTTGCGTTCTTTTGTATAAAGCTTTTATTTACAACTAAAACAAGGAACTGGAAACTGGAAACGGTTCGATCGTACGTAGAACGACACATGATCATTAAAGTATTTTATGTCTTTTGTGTGAGTTGTAGTTTAGAGCAAAAATTTGAATACATGTCACTGCTAAATGGAGGTGAAAATGCATTTTATATCCTTTGTGTAGCTTTTCTATACCAAGATTCGATACAATTTAAAGTATTTGTGTGGATTTTCAACCAAGATTCGGTACAACTTATTCTATTTAGTCTTTTTTATTTAAGCATGTAGTTTTTTTAATATGCATGCTACTACTCCATTAGTTTCTTTTAAGATTCCCAACACTCCATTAAAGTAACCTATGTTTGTAAACAACTATAAAAATAGAACAATTTATACCAAAACCTCAAAACTAGTACCAATAGTTTGCTCACATCTAGCATAACTTTTGGTAAACATGTTTAAGCTCACAACTATCATATTCATTTAGGTAATTCTTTGATGCATATATGATGTATATGGTCACAAATATTTTGACACCAAATAATCTTTTCCACCATGATTTGTTACGCTATTTTTACACAAAAGCAGGTGCAAATTGCTTAAGTCTCCTATGTTCTATAATATGATGCAAACGTAAAACATTTGTTTGTGCAGGTATTGCACTAGGCATAGGGATACTAGTTTTATCAATTGGTGCATACAAACTAATACAAAAGAGGAAGGATAAGAGACGTAAAGAGAAATTCTTCAAAAGAAATGGTGGTTTGTTGTTACAGCAACAAACATCAAATGGTGAACATGCAACTCAGACAACAAGAATGTTTACTGCAATAGAACTAGAAAAAGCAACTGACCAATACAATGGAAATAGAATATTAGGCCGAGGAGGCCAAGGAACAGTGTACAAAGGAATGTTACCAGATGGAAAAATAGTAGCAGTAAAGAAATCCATGTTGGTAGATGAAAGTCAAGTTGAATCATTTATCAACGAGGTATTTTTACTCTCCCAAATTAGCCACAGAAATGTGGTGAAGTTGCTTGGATGTTGTCTAGAAACAGAAGTTCCAATTCTCGTTTATGAATTCGTGTCAAATGGAGATCTATGCCAATTCATACATGACGAGAATTATGAGTTTCCTACTTTTTGGAGTATACGACTACAAATTGCTACAGAAGTAGCACGAGCTCTTGACTATATGCATTCTGCAACCTCCGTTCCGATATATCATCGAGACATAAAATCATCCAACATACTTTTGGATGAAAAATTCCGAGCGAAATTATCAGATTTTGGAATATCCAAGTCCGTCTTGGGTGATCAAACTCACTTGAGCACATTAGTCAAGGGGACTTTTGGCTACTTAGATCCTGAGTACTTTCAATCAAACCAATTCACTGAAAAAAGCGATGTTTATAGCTTTGGGATTGTTGTACTTGAGCTTTTAACAGGGAAAAAGCCAATATATTCCATAGGACCTGGGGAATCGAGAAGCTTGGCAACATTGATTCTATCAACCGATGAAAGGCTTCTTCTAGAAAATGTTGATAGCCGAGTGTTGGATGGACCAGAAGAGCAGCTTGTAGCAGTTGCTAAGCTTGCAAAAAGATGCTTGAATATGAACGGGAAGATGAGGCCAACGATGAAAGAAGTTGCAATAGAGTTGGAGGGAATAAGATCAAGTCACTAAATAAAATGAATCTACTGTTTATTTTGTATTAAGCTTGTAGAATAAGCCAGATTGGAGCTAGCTATATGTCTATGTGGATGACATTATTATGTTCTTAAGTTCTTAAGTTGGTCTTTTGTGATTTTTCATACCGAGTCTTTTTAATATATGTACCTGTATTTGTAACTATATGATGTGTGTGCACAATGATTCATTTCCGGGCCTTTTGCTCATTGTTCAAAGTCAGCTAGTAATAACAATAATACTGTTAAACATTTATGGTTGAAATGAAAATAAAATGAAGAAGACCACAAGTAGAGAAGTGAAGTCAAATGGTTACATTAAAATTTAGACACTTTCATTTGTAATAACAATAAATCACACAATCACTATAATTAGACACTTTCATTTGTAATAACAATAACAATCACAATAACAATGAAAATATATTTTGCGTAAAAAAAAATAGTTCTAGTTACTAAAGAAGCATGTTTTAGCTCAACATAGCAAGATTCAATGTTTCAATTTCATTAATTTACATTATACTAATAATTTTGGGCCTTTAATTTTGAGCTTTATACACTAAGCTAAAAGGTTCAATATAATTTTTCTTACTGAGGCTTGTATATTATCAGTTAAAGATAGCCCAACATGGCAACAAGATTATACTCAAAGTCACCAATGGATTTATTACTGTTTGCACTGGGTTTAACACTTTTACTGCAAAAAAAAAGATTATCGAACTATAGACCGATTCTTAATTAACGTATCATATCGCTGTTTGCATTGCCGTTGTAGGAGGTAAACCATGTAAATTTTCATACTAGAATCGCTACAATGGTTAACTTTTCTTTAACGACTATGGCTTGCAAGAAAACTTCAGGATATTGAAGCAACTGATGAATGGTCAATGGGAGTTGATTTGTACACCAACTTTTTTTATTCTTGCACCACATTTTGTGCATTACGGTATTGTACTGTGTAGTCTCTGTGCATTGCAGTGGTGTATAAAATGGTGTGTTTATCAAAAAAAATGGTGTGCGAATCAATCCCATGATCATATAAAATGATCGTACAATTGGAATTATCATTACCAGGTGGAAATTCACGTTGATTTTTTTTTTTAATAACTTTTCATATATAAATTCACTCAACACATGTATATTAAAGATATTTCTCTCATTAACATCAAATACTAAATGTACTACAGTAACATAGATCAATCAATGTCATATTGAACTTTTAATAGTATTTCGTAATTAAGAATGAATAAATTCTAACTACGTGTTAACTATTGTAGTCTGTATTAAGTATAAATTTATAGTATACAATGATTTACTAAGATTTGTCAACGTTATTAAGCATTCCTTTAATTACTGAAAGTTTTGTTTTTCTTCGTTTAGATAGTCAAGTATGGAGTAGGAAACTAAAAGCACACGAATAATTATAAACCATGGTCACTATACGCCATAACATAATAGTAGTTGGGAAACTATTGGATTATTGGTGGACTCATGATGGATAAACTTCCAAAATTTAGTTTAACAATCAACTTAACTACTTCTTGTGTAAATCATAAGATTGCTAATGTACAATATAAATTTGTCACTACGTAGACATAAATCCATGAATTTCCTCATTTAAATTTCCTAACATATGTTTAGAGGATTTTTATAATCAAAGTTTTAAGTGTATTGTGTAATGTTATAAGTTACCAAATAGCACAACTGGGCTGAAGCTTACTTGCAAGCCCAGTCCATCTTTTAGTTCTCACAAAGCTCATAGCAAATTAGCAATTGAATTTGACTATTGACTGTCATCGGTTACAACTTACAAGTCCCAAGTCGACCCCGCCAACAGCACTGACCAATGTGGTGCTGTTGGAATCCTTGATATCGCATGGACCTTTGGGGGGCATGACATTTGTCCTTGTTTATTGCACTATATGCTGGTATCTCAGGAGGACACATCAACCCTGCTATTACATTCGGTCTGTTTTTGGCTAGGAAAGTAACACTACCAAGGACTTACTTATCATAATTATGGCGCTGGTGCTTATGAGCTTGTTGAAGGTTACAGCAAAGGAACCGGTTTGGGTGCTGAAATCATCGGTAACTTTGTTCTTGTATATGCCGTCTTCTTGGCTACTGACCCTAAGAGAAATGCACGCAACTTCCATGTCCCCTGTAAGTACTAATTATTTTATGTTACTACAACACTTCTAGTCAATTGTTATATGGTGTTATTATTGATGACAAAGTCTAACTATTGTTTGAATTAATAATTAAAGGTGTTGGCACCCCTTCCTATCGGATTTGCGGTCTTCATGGTTCACTTAGCCACAATCCCAATTACAGATAGTATATATCCTCTTTCGCAGTAGCAGTAGCAATGCCATGTTCATTCAAAACCATGCATCAATAGGACATAACATAGGAACTCGACCGACTTCCGATTACTATATAATAGTTAGAAAATACAGAATACGATCTGCAGTGTCATAGCATATCAAAAGTTCAAACATTTAGGGGGCGTTTGGTTCGCCGTAATCCATTGTAATTGGATGTAATTGTAATTTGATTACATTACGTAGGCTGTTTGTTTCGCAGAATGGAGAGAATTGTAATTCAGATTACATTACGTAGGCTGTTTGGTTTGCGTTGTAATTGTAATTCAGCCATTACAATTACATCAATGGAGGTAATTCAGATTACATAGGATATTGGATGGAAAGTTTTGATTACGTTGTAATTCAGAATTATTATTATTATTATTATTATTACTATTATTATTATTATTATTATTATTATTATTATTATTATTATTATTATTATTATTATATAAATAATAAAATAATAATATTTATATAATAATAATAAATAATATTTATTATATTAATATTAATAATAATAATAATAATAATTAATAATAATAATAATAATAATTAATATAAATATTAAAATAATAATAATTATTTTTTTTATATTTATATAATAATTATAATGATATTTATAATAATAATAATAATTATTATTATTTTTATTATTTTAATAATAAAACTAATATAATAATAATAATAATAATAATAATAATAATAATAATAATAATAATAATTAATATAAATATTAAAATAATAATATTTATATAATAATTATTATTATTATTATATTTATATAATAATTATAATATTTATTATTATTATTATTACTTTTTTATTATTTTAATAATAAAAATAATAATAATAATATATTTTTTTATTTTTATTATTTCAATAATAATTATTATTATAATAATATTTATTATTATTATTATTATTATTTTTATTTTTATTATTTTAATAATAAAAATAATATAATAATAATAATAATATATTTTTTTATTTTTATTATTTAATAATAATAATAATAATAATAAAATGTTATTATTATTACTTTTTATTATTTTAATAATAATAAAATAATAATAATAATAATAATAATAATAATAATAATAATAATAATATTAAAAATAATAATAATAATAATAATAATAATAATAATAATAATAATAATAATAATAATAATAATAATAATAATAATAATAAATTAATATTTTTATTATTATTATTATTATTATTATTATTATTATTATTTTTATTATTATTTATTTATTTAATTATTTATTATTATTATTATTATTATTATTATTAAGTTTTTTTTTTTTTTTTTTTTTTTTTTTAAATCTTTTGAATTACAATTACGTTGAGATCCAACCAAACAAATTGACAGAATACATCAATTACAATTCCAACACATTACAATTACAACACATTCCAACTCTTTGAATTACAATTCATTCAAATTACAATTCCTTTGACAGATTACAATTCCTTTCAAAACATACTACGAACCAAACGCACCCTTAGGGTGAATTATATTCATGCCTTAATTAACGGGCGAAAACGTAAAAAAAGGCGAAAACGTAAAAAAATGGACGAAAAAGTAAAAATACGGCCAAAAATGTATAAAACGTGTAACACCCCCAAAATTTGATACAGCGGAAGACTCACAAGCTTTCGGGGTGCTACGGGGATTGGTATCCATTCAAAGTCATGAAAGAACGAGATAAAGTAAACATAAGAAAAACACAACCAAAACGGGGTTTAAAGTTTACATTTATCCCAAGAATTCTCCAAAATAAGGCCCAAAAGAAATAAACATAGGTCCACAATAGTTATCAGAGTTTTAGAAATATAGATCCATAACCGGTGCCATTGCCAAGCCTCCAATCCCAAGCATCCATAGAGCCTCACTTAATTACCTGAGAAAACATGCTAAAAGTCAGCTTTCGCTGGTGAGATCATAGGTTTAAATTCATAATTCAATATAGTGGACATACATGCAAAACGCTTGCTAGCTAGACTAGGGCTCAATCATCCAACCAAAATAATCCAACCAAATCAAATCATCCCTATAGGTGCACGCTATAGCTCAAATCAATCCAATCAATAGCTTACCTAGCTCAAGTCTAGGCCTCGCTCTATAATCAATCCAATAGCTTACCTAGATCTAGTCTAGGCCTCGCTCAATATGTACGCGTAAGGATACGACATACCCAACATTCGTAAGGATACGACATGTTCAACTTACCTAGATCTAGTCTAGGCCTCGTTGTTTAGCTTACCTAGCTCTAGGCTAGGCCTCGCTCTATAACCAATTCAATAGCTTACCTAGTTCGGGACTAGGCCTCGCTCAACAACCAAATCAATAGCTTACCTAGCTCAAGTCTAGGCCTCGCTCAATAACCAAATCAATAGCTTACCTAGCTCATGTTTAGGCCTCGCTCTACCTAGTTCTATAAGCATAGCAAGTTTTGAAATCAAAAAGCGATAATAGTCCACATAAAACATTTGCACGTTTCTCACCCCAAGTATTGAAAACAAAGTTCAAGAGTAAAAGTGGGGCTATGACTCACCTCAAGTCCAGCAAATCCTCAAAAGAAACGATAGAAGAAAGACGTAAGTAATCTCAAGCAACTCATGTAACGGCAACTACAGACACGGCACTTCCTAACAATATCAAACTCGTTCAGAAATCATTTCCTCAAAATCAAATATTCCCATTCCCGAACGTATTCCATTTTACTTTCCAAAAATATCCATTTCTCGAATTAACTTCATATTAATTTGAAATTCGACGTTTGGTATCCATATGGGTGGACGGTCGACACAACTCAAACCAAAAAGCCACAACAAACGAAATAAATAAACTAACTATAGGTCTAATGTTAGCCCAACATATTATTTAAATAATTATCGAAGCTTATCAAATCCGTCGATTTGGTAATCTCCCATATTTATTTACGTAATATATCGTTCCAAGATTATACCCAACCTAAAGCACATAGCACAAAGAATTCTATTTGGCATATATCGTAGTCCAATAAATTCCCTATCTATATCGTCGAATCGGCCAAATTCCACGAGATACATAGTAATTTATTACCCTAAAACATATACCACAACCTATGGGCGTCGTGGGATACGATGCCCATTAATATACTCATTTTATATCGTCAAATAACTCGATCTAGTCCGTCGATTAAATAAGTCACTTGATATATAAAATGTTTATATTAATCGTCATATATCCGTGACAACACAAAAGTCACAATATAAAGCCCACTTGGACTTTAAAGAACCACAACTCGTATAACTCAATAAGTTTCTAAATTTATAAAAATCACGTTTTAATTATTATTTACCCGACTTATGATTTCGCCATTATTTATAGTTATTATTTATAACAATATTCCGACATTTATTACACTACTTGCATAGTATAATAACTATCGTTATATTATTATACGTTTACTCGTGCTCGTATTATTATTAATATACGCATTTATATATATATATATATATATATATATATATATATATATATATATATATATATATATACGTTTATCACGTCTATATACGTATATAAATGATTATATTATTAATAATATTATTACGAGTATTATTTTTAATATTTGACTTTTAAATATTTATCGAGTCATAGAATTTGGTCACATGTCCGAGTCTTGACTCTCGGCTCATATTCCAAGTCCAACATAAGAATCAAGTCAAAATAAATCAACTCCGTCCAAATCAATCCCATAACCACGTGCTACAACATGAGGGTCCGACTACGGCACCCAACTAACCTATCTCCGTCATCTAATGACCGTCTCACAATCGGTCCCCACAACAATTCGTCAACACAACTCCAAAATCATAATCATCCCACTCTCGGCTCCCGAGCAATAACAACAAGACCCAAGGTAAATATGCCTCAACACAAACAATAATAACCACAAGAAGAGTAAGTATCAAAAATCATATAAGGTCACCAAATATTTCATGTCATCCGGGTCGATTACCACAACCAACCCCGAGTCGAGGGACTCATTTGAGTCTCGGCTCACACATGAATCAAATAGGGTCATACCCGAGACCATTATGGTCTCGGCTAGCTCTCATGAGCTCGATACCAAACCAAACCGACCCCAAGGGTCACGGCATCATTCCAATAACATCAAGACCACAATAATCCTTGGCCAAGAATCGGCCAAACCAAGCGAAGGCATCACCACACCCTCGACAACAACCAAAATACAAAACCATGGTCAAAAGCTCTCCCAAGCTCAACAATGAGGTAAGCCGAGAGCATGAGGCTCTCGGTTTCAATTCGACAACCTCCAAACTCAAGAACCCGGATACCAAACAATCAAAACATTTCATTTTCTTTAACAAGCCACTTTCCTTCATGTTAATAACCGAAACCCAAATGAAGATTTTTAGATTCGTGACACATCGGTCACGTTTTCACAAAAAATACGAGTGAATACTCGTCTCACCTTTGATTCTCGAGACCCAATACGTATCAAAATTCAAAAACAATAAGATGGTGGTGATTTTTGGTGATTTTGAGATGAAATAGGAAGGGTATAGAGCGCGTGTGGTAGTAGATCGGATAGAGTAGGTGATGGGGATTCGAATGGTGGTGTTATTTTTGACGGGGGAGCGGCGGTGAAGGTGGTGGTGGCCGGAAAAACGAGCGGCGGCTAGGGTTGTGAGATGGGGGAATATTGAGAGAGAGAGAAGAGAGTGAATATGGTTGTGTTTGTGTGTTTTTGGTGCCAGGCGACAAGACCACAAGGACCAATGTAGTCTACTCTTTATTAAAAAAAAAAAAAAAAAAAAAAAAAAAAAAAAAAAAAAAAAAACTTTAATTTTTTGAAATAATAAAAATGTGTTAATATTATTAAGGTTAAGGTGGTGAAGTAACTTGGTGTAAAATACACGGACCAATCCCGAAACCTTAATTAACCAATCAACTTTCTCAAACTAAACTCGTTCCAAAAATAATAAAATCCGATCCAATAATAAAATATAATTAAAATTGTTAGGTTAACCTAGTGCCGGAGTCAATGTAGTGCCAAAATAACGATCTCAAAATAAATCATCACGAACGAATCAAATCAAACCATAAATAAATAATCGATTCCCATAAATATCGTACGATTAAAAATCACGTACCAACATTCGTAAAATATCTCGTCACAATAAACTTTTCAAATATTCCAAAATCATAACTTTAATGTAATGCGGGTTTATCTAAATGGCTCCCTAATTTGCCAGTTGTCACATCCTCCCAGCCTCAGAAGAAACCCGTCCCGGGTTTCTCTCGGAACAATCCGTCTACGAAGTAAAAAGCTTCAGATATCTCTTTCGAAACTCATCCTCACGTTTCCACGTGAATTCTGGTCCATGCCGCGAATTCCAACGAACTTTGATGAGCGGGATGCGACTTCTCTTAAGTCGTTTGAACTCTCTATCCAATATCTCAATCGGCTCTTCCACAAAATTAAAACTCTCATCCACACGAATATCCTTGATTGGTATAACTGGCGTCTCCTCCGAAAGACATTTCTTCAGATTGCTAACATGAAACACATCATGCACTTTATTTAATTCCATTGGCAATTCCAATCGATAAGCTACGAGTCCAATTCTTTCTAAAATAAGAAATGGTCCAATGTAGCGGGGATTTAGTTTCCCACGTTTCCCAAAACGTATCACACCCTTCCAAGGCGAGACTTTCAGCATTACTTTGTCTCTAACCTGGAATTCTAGGGGTTTACGCCTCTGATCGGCGTAGCTTTTCTGCCTATCTCTAGCTGCTTGCAGTCGATCTCGAATTTGCGTTACCTTCTCAGTAGTTTCCAAAATAATCTCAGGGCCTGTGAGTTGGCTATCTCCAACTTCTGCCCAACCAATAGGTGAACGACATTTACGACCATACAAAGCTTCAAATGGTGCAGCCTTAAGACTTGTGTGGTAACTATTGTTGTAGGAGAACTCCGCAAGGGGTAGATATTTCTCCCAGCCTTTACCAAAGTCTATTATACATGCACGAAGCATATCCTCAAAAGTCTGAATGGTTCTCTCACTTTGACCATCGGTTTGGGGGTGATATGCAGTACTCATATCAAGTCTCATCCCCAAAGCGGTTTGAAGTGATCGCCACAACGCTGACGTAAAGTGGCTGTCGCGATCAGAAATAATCGATATCGGAACTCCATGACGAGAAACAATCTCCTTCACATACAATCTCGCAAGTTTATCCACACTATCATCTTCACTAATCGCCAGGAAATGAGCAGACTTAGTCAAACGATCCACAATTACCCATATAGCGTCGCAACCGCTAGCTGTCCTTGGTAATTTGGTAATAAAGTCCATCGTAATCCGCTCCCATTTCCAAACCGGGAGTTCTGGCTGCGTCAATAATCCTGACGGTCTTTGATGTTCTGCCTTAACCTTAGAGCAAGTCAAACACTTGCTAACATACAACGCTATATCTACCTTCATATTTGGCCACCAATATAACTTTTTCAAATCCTGGTACATCTTGTCGGACCCAGGATGAATAGAGTACCTTGACTTATGTGACTCATGCATAATCAACTCTCGAATTCCTCCATACAATGGTACCCAACTTCGCTCTCCAAAACATAATACTCCATCAGAACGCTTGGCAAATCCCTTCTCATTTCCTGCCATCCCAAATATGTTTTCAACAGCTCGATTCTCTGCTTTTAACGCTTCCGTTTGAGCTTCTAATATTTGAGACGGTAATGGCGATACGATAGTCATTCCTAATGACCTAACTCGTAACGGTGGGATCCTCTCCTTTTGACTAAGAGCGTCAGCAACAACGTTTGCTTTACCCGGATGGTAGCGAATTTCACAATCATAATCGCTTAGCAACTCAATCCAACGTCGCTGTCTCATGTTGAGATCTTTTTGGTTCAAAATGTGTTGTAGACTTTTGTGGTCAGTAAACACTACACACTTGGTTCTATACAAGTAATGTCTCCATATTCTCAAAGCAAAAACCACAGCACCTAACTCCAAATCATCGGTGGTGTAGTTCTTCTCGTGCTTCTTGAGCTGTCGGGAAGCATAAGCTATCACTTTCTCTCGTTGCATTAACACAGCTCCTAAACCTTTATGAGAAGCGTCACAATAAACGACAAAGTCCTCGTTACCTTCGGGTAACGCTAAGATAGGAGCACTACACAACATTTCCTTAAGTAACTGAAATGCTTCCTCTTCCTTATCTCCCCATTCATACTTAACACTCTTTTGAGTCAATTTGGTCAACGGTTTTGCTATCTTCGAAAATCCCTCAATGAATCTTCGGTAATAACCGGCTAATCCCAAAAATTGACGAACTTCTGTTGGGGTCGTAGGTGCAGCCCAATCTTTTATTGCCTCAATCTTAGCGGGATCTACATGAACTCTTTGTCTATCAATCACATGACCCAAAAATTGAACCGTCGGAATCCAAAATTCATATTTCGAAAACTTGGCATACAGTTTCTCCTTCCTGAGTAATTCTAAGATAAGTCTTAGATGCTCCTCATGCTCCTTTTCATTCTTCGAATAAATTAGAATGTCATCGATGAACACAATCACAAACTTATCTAAGTAAGGCTTACACACCCGATTCATGAGGTCCATGAATACTGTCGGTGCGTTAGTCAACCCAAACGGCATCACCTGAAACTCGTAATGCCCGTAACGGGTTCTGAAAGCCGTTTTCGGAATATCTTCCTCGCGAACTCGAAGCTGATGATATCCGGATCTCAAATCGATCTTCGAATACACACTCGATCCTTGAAGTTGATCGAACAAATCGTCAATCCTCGGTAACAGGTATCTGTTCTTCACCGTTAACTTGTTCAACTCTCGATAATCAATACACATGCGAAATGATCCATCCTTCTTCTTCACAAATAAGACCGGGGCTCCCCAAGGCGAAGAACTTGGTCTTATGAATCCCTTTTCGGCTAACTCCGCTAATTGCTTCGACAACTCTTCCAATTCAGTAGGTGCAAGACGATAAGGCGCTCGTGCTACAGGTGCAGCACCAGGTATCAACTCAATTTGAAATTCCACTTGTCTAGTAGGCGGAATTCCAGGCAAATCATCGGGAAACACATCCGAAAAATCATGAACTATAGGTACATCTCCAATGTACCTTTCCTTTTTCTCCTTCTCTCCTTTCTTAGAAATTTGGGCTAAGAAAAAGCAACTTCCTTTTTCCATTAGTTTCGGCAACTTAGTGCAAGATATGACCGCTAATCTAGATGGGCCTCTCAAATCCTTTCTATCTCCTGGTATGTTCAGAATCTCCTTGCCGTAAGGCACACGCACAATCTTCTCATCACAAATTATATGAGCACGATACTTCGACAACCAATCCATACCAATAATGACATCAAAACTGCCTAACGTGACGGGTAGAAGATCTATGTTGAAAGGACGATTCAGAAAGTTTAACGTGCAACCGCGAATGATAGTCCTAATCCTCTCTATGTTCCCATTAGCTAACTCTACATCATAACCAATTCCTAAGGCCATCGGGGGTTTCTCTAGCAATGGTGCAAACTTAGTGGATACAAAACTCTTATCGGCACCAGTATCAAATAGTATGGAAGCATAACGATTATTGAGAAGGAACGTACCAGTAACGACGTTCGGATCTTCTCCTCTCTCGTTCCCAAGTGCATACACTCTCTGATGCGTGGGAATTGCACCAGGCTTTACCTCTCGAGGGATCTCGAGAAGCTTACAACCCCCACCAGGCAGTGTACCTGATCGTTATAGTATAGTATAGTGACAAGTACCGGGGGATTGATCGTTCAGCTTAGGAATAGTGTCGCTAGGATTAGAAGACCTAAATACTAGTTCTAAAGGTGAGGGATGATTATTTTTGTATTTTATATTTTTTAGAAAGCAAGTAAAAATCTCGGGTTTGAAGGATTTGGGTGGAATTAGTTGCTAGTCAACTAACCCAATACTAAAGATGCAATCAAAATAAAATACTAGAAATGAAAATAAACTAAATTATACTAAAGTTGTGAGCAGTAAATGGAGAAAATGTGTTTACTTAGATTTCACTACTCCCTAGACATCTTTTACACGTTAATTACTTGTTATAATTGCATGGATGACGGATCGTATTCCTTAATACCATTCATGGGGTGGCATACTTAACTCCCCAATTCCATGAGCTCTTATCTCCTCCTATACCAAGCCCAGCACAACCATAGGGATTATAAACAGTGGCTCATGCATTAAATACAACCAATAAAGACCTAGTGCGCGTCGGTTCATGTTTCTTAAGACGTTCAAGCATGTTACCAATTGGAGATCTGCCAGTTTTCTTAAACCTAACATATAAATCATTCATCCAAGACAAGTATAAATAAGTAATCAACACATAATTAACATCTAGGTTTCATTAGATCCAAGCAAATACAAGATAGATCTAGCCTAGCATGATGGAATTAAGACAAGAACAAGATATAGACAACCAACACATAGACATATTGATTGAATTAAAAGAACACTTATCTTAATTACACATGAAAGGTATCAAGGGCTTGGAACCCTTGAAAAACCTGTAAAATTCGCACCAAATTTGTACTTAGGGTTTCTCCAAAACTTCTCTCTTTTTAATGTGAAAATTAGAAAACTATATATAGGAAAAGGGGTCTGACGGCGTCAAGACTAAACTTGTGACGCCGTCACCTCGCCGCCAAAACTCTTCTCGGACTGCCTTGATCTACATTTGACGCCGTCATGTGATAATCATTTCCAGGCCGTCATGACTTTTACTCTTGACGTCCTACTTCGTGACGCCGTCAATTCTCTACTGGATCGTCATGGAATTTTGCTCTTGACGCCGTCAGGATGTTACTCTTGACGCCGTCACCTATTGTTCCCAGCATGGAAAATTAAGACTTTGGCGTTTTCTTCACTTTTATGCTCCAAAAACGTCCGAATTGCTTCCTTTTCCAGATTTCTCTCCCAAAGTACCTAAAATCACAAAATGAACGATTTAGGGCAATATTTGATCAAATAAATTCAATTCCGGGCTTAAATGACCCCCTAAAAACGGATCATTTTTCGCCTCATCATATACCCTTACACTTGAGATTTGCTTGTCCTCAAGCAAATGCGCTTTTATTCTAGTCAAAATACAAGTTAGGGGTCATTTAACACTAATATGAAAGTAATTACAACAAATAATCGTTCCACTAAAGACCAATAGACAAGCATGGAGGTCATACACTAGCACCTCAGAAATAGTGTTTAGATACTCACATCTCTCGGGTGTAATAAAGTGTAAATTACAATATGGAAACGGAAGATATCTCTCACTACCTGTCATAGCAAAATAGATTACCATATGCTTGGGAAAGGATCAAACCTCCACCACATGGCGTAAGCACCTAGGATAAACTATCAAAGAGGTATTTTAAAAGGTTGTAACGTTAGGTGTAGGGATATGAAATACACGGTTTTGTTGGATAAAGGAAGTTTTACTGGTGGCGAGTTAACAATCTTGGTCAATTACATGTATAATATGGCGTTGCTAAGCCAAGACTAGACTCGACTTAAGCTAATAAATGAAAAATAATAAAAATAAAAAATGAACATAGAATAAAAAGGGATGGTAGTCCGTACGTTTTTTTTTTCTTTTTCCTTTTTCTATTTTTTTTTTTTTTTTTTTTTTTTTTTTTGCATACACTCTTACCCTACCATCCAAAATAATACATCATAGGGAATGAACACTCCCCTTACACTTGAATCTTTACATACTTTACATTAAACTAATCTAATGACTCGAATTAAGAAAAATCAAAACACTTGGAGTACTTTTAAGATTACCGTACATATGGGGGTAATAATATGATGTTCTTCCCCATTACTCCATAAAATAAGTACTTACCCATGAGTCACAATCGTCCCAAAACAATATGTACAAGGATATGACTCGACTTAGCAACCATGTAATCAATTAGATAGTTAACTTAGGGTTTAACAAATAACAATAATGCACTAAAAATGAGCGCATACACGGAAGGCTAAGGCGATTTGGGTGTACATTTAAGTGGGGTGTAACAAATTCTTCCTTTAAGTAAGATGCTTAAAGTTAGAAACGAAAAGATAGGCTCGGAGGGGTGTACTAGGGGTTTCGTGTACTAAAAATGAGTACAATGCTAAGGGTGTGGGAAAAATTAGTTGACTTAACTAGCCAAGTAATATGACTTAAATGGTCAAGTAATTATGATACGGGTTTAACACAAGGGTGATCCTAATGCCTCTTATCATGTAGTAAATCCTACTACACGAATGTAGTCTCACTAGCGGTCTCGGGATGCATCACTAACGCAAGTTCTAGAATCTAAATGCTACCGGTACACTCGTAAGCACTAATAATAAATGCTTTTCCTATCAAATCTAAAGGCGAACCTCACATATTTGGGTGGAAAATTTTTCTGAATATACGGTTATGTGCTAGTCATACAATCTCCTATCCATGAGACGCTTGCTATGGCTAAAGTTTCACTCCTAAATGTTGTAAAAAATTTTAAATTTGGCGCTAAAATTGCACTAACAAGTATTTCTCGTAGTTTTATTACACATCTACCATTAAACAAAACAAACTCAAGCGAAAGTGCATTTGTAAGGTATCATCTTTTTACCCTCCCCTTACACTTAAGATGAACATTGTCCCCAATGTTCAAGTAAAGAATGTAAAAGTTAAAAAGTAATAAGAATGAAATCAAATACTCCCCTGATTCGCTCGGTATGGATAATGAGGTGGCCAGGTTAAATCTTCCTCCAAGAAAATGAACAATCAAAGCTTCCCTTCCAGAATATAAATCATCTTCTTGTCATACATAACATGTAAAACCTGATAAAATAGACAAGACAACCTCGCGTAAAATCGGGGGCATCCTATATAAGTTACTAAATCCTAGAAAACAAGATAAGATATAATGCTTGTGGAATGAAGTTTGCAGATCTCCTGTAGATTATAAAACTTAATAATTCACAAAAACCATAAGACTCCGTTAGAAAAACAAAACTGGTAAAATTTCCAGATTTTTTACACTTGACACCGTCAAGAGTAAACTCTTGACGCCGTCAGAAGTGACCTGCAGAAATTCTTATGTTAAGTTTCCGGAAAATTTCTGGAAAAACTTGGTCCTACTTCCTGGAAAATCCTGTAAAACTTCATTATGACTCAATACAAGCATTTGACTCTAACAAATACGAATATATATGTTCATTTAATATTGTGGAGAATCATGATCGGGTTGTTTCTTTGAAAACATATTTGGGGTTTCCCCTTACACTTACCTTTTGCAAAAATACTTTTAGGTGGAGTTAAGACTAAGCCAAAACAACAAAGTAAAGTATTTCCACTATTTAATTTAGAAACATGACCTACCAACAATAAAAATTAAGCATGCATACGGAAGCAAATAACAAACAAACAAACAAAATCAAACAAACAAAATGAATAACGTCACCATGAGAACCACTAATTATTTCAAAAAAAACGTAAACATGAAAATAAATTGTTCAAGGCCAACAGAGGCCGCATCCTAAGCTATTACAATACCAAATGTTTCAAATTAAACAACCATCAAATAAATTGTTCAGAAACAACAGAAATCAAGAGGAATCACTGGGGAGGAGGACCAAAGCAGTAGTCATAGCCAGGATGGAGGTGCCCGGTGTACCCGTAGGGAGGGTAGTCAGTCTCACGGCCGGGGAATGGGTCAATCTGCAGATGAGGCTCAAGCTGATCTTGGGTGGAGAGGTGCTGCATCTGGCGGATGGTGTGATCATACATCCAATCAAAGCGCTGGTCAGTGGTGGTCCGCCATGCGTCCATCTGGCCCATCCAGGCACCCTGGTGTGCCTGCCAGTCTCCCCGACTCATGTGTCGGTAGTAGTCAGTTGTCCCCTCCTCATAACCCTGGAACTGATGCTGCTGGGGCCCTACTTCATCATCAGCATCCTCCTCAACATCAGGCCCCCCTGCCTCATACCAGTTATAGGTCCCATTCCTCTCTAGCATCACAATGCTCATCTGCCTGAGGGATTTAGCCCTCACTACCCTACATGCCCCACAGTCGCTCAAGTACCCCATGATCGGAGGAGTAAGAAGATCGTAGGAACGAGCCAACCGGGTCACGAACATCCCCCCATACACCTTGTCGATATCCCTCTCACCCACACTGGTCTTCAAATAACTGGCCACCCAAAATGGGATGTTGCAGTAGACATCCGCTGAAAAGATGGTGTACAAGTAGAAAAGATCTGAAGCAGTGACACGATGAGTGGTGCCATGACGTCCTGACAGGCTGTATGTGATGCACCTGTGGACCAACCTAACTATGGGGTCCCTGATGGATGCTGCCCCAGTAGTCGAGGTGTAAACCCCGTCCCCTATGGTCGGCCAAAAAGTGATACACCTCATCTCACTCCTCTGAGTCTCCCCATGTAACAACCTCTGCATAAAAGTCCCATCAACCTCCTCCCTAGTATACAACCCAATCCTCCAACCAAACTCAGCGACTGAACATGACCGAAATTCTCCCCCTAGCCTAAAATATATAGTGGTGCCCCCACATCCGTCCTAGCCTCAGCCTGATCAAAATGGAAGGTCGCAAAGAACTCCCTCACCAACTCACTATACACTGTCTCTCTAATCCTAAACAACCTCTCCCACTGAGGACCCGCAAACCCATCAGTGTGGATCCTCTCCAAAAACGCAGCTTCCAACCCTTGGGCCCTAAGAAACTCCCAATCAACTACAGCCCCAGCATCAATGTGGTGGTTACAAAGTTCCGCATACTTGGTGGTGGCGCCAACAGTGTCAAACTCGCTCCAACTATGGACCAATTCTCCATAATTGACTCTTTGGGACCTAGAGGAACTGCCCCGATGTTGACGAGATCTTTTGCTCATTTTCCTGGAAAAAGGTAGAGTGAACGGAAACGGTTAGAACGAGAATTCTAATGATTTTCTTGCTGTCAGACACATATGACGCCGTCAGGAGTAGTCCTGACGCCGTCAGACTGATCAGAATCCGAATCATGCAAATGCGAGGGAAAAATCAATTTTCAAACTCTTAACCCATTACTTAAACGCTCCTTTAATCAGAAAACATGGGTGGGGGGTCAAAGAATCCGTGGCATGAGTGGCTTTCCCTAAACTAATGCACGATTCGAGTGGGATAACATAATCAACGGGTAACCCCATGTTAACAAATCACCAAATGGATGGCATTACGATTTGTTAGTGATGGGTCAAGAATGGGGTTTCGGGCGAAAGGGGTTTTCCAAATTGATGGATCCTAAGGACAATTGATCGAAAAAGAATGAAGAAAAATCACTTACCAAGTGAAGATTGGATGCGGAAGACGTCGAATTGAAGGGTGGAGATTCGGAGTGGTAGCAGCACTTTGGGTGAGATTTGTGGGGTATGGGTTGAAAGTGATTGGTTTTGGGTTAATATTGTTGATCCATCGAGCTGACGGCGTCAAGAGTTATGTCTGACGCCGTCAGATGCCCGTGTGAGGTGAGAAATGGAGTAATTCCATGTTTAGTCCCTACACTTTGTGTGAATAGCTAAACATTAGTAAAACTCATGAGTAGCTATTCCGTTAACGAGGTCCGCCAGGGTCGAACGTCTCATTACTGTCACGAAAAGAGGTAAGGTTGTAGAAGGGGTTGGGTGACGTTTTAGCTAAGTTGTAACCTGTGCACGGGTCACTGGAGTGTAAAAAGATATGTTGTTCCATAGAGGGTTTCAAATCAGTGGTGTTTTTGAGGTACAACCTCTTTACACCGGGTTTAAAACCAAAAGAACGTCTCTTGGATAAGTTCGGGAATGTGGTTCGCAAGCATCCAACGAGAATGTTATGGAATTGCGAACTCTTCTCTGCATGGGGATGCTCATGAGAACGGGGGGTAGCTAATGGTGAAGCACTTGGGGAAAATTTCTCGCTATCCTCTTCGTCAAACACCAAAGGGGTTGAAACCTCGAAGACTTTTTCAATTTTTTTAGGTACGGAATTTTCTTTGATCTTTTCTTTGACCCTTGATATGAATTGGTCTGCTAAATTCATAAAAGCTTTGTGAGTGCTTTCCATGCGTGCTTCTAGGTGCTGGATTTGTTTTTCCTGATTATCCATGAAGGTTACCATTATCCCTTCGAATTCCTCTTGTCGTGAACGTTCAGGAAAATTGTGGTTGATAACCGTATTCCTACGTAAATTAGGATTCCACATGGGTTCAGCAGCAAGCTTCTCAATACTCATTAATTCTTTTACCTGCTTCTCGATGCTTCCTAACAACTGTTCTTGGGTGGCATATGTGTAGTCAAGTTTTCCCTTGCTTGGGAACATCGGGTCCTCCCATCCTTCTTCTTCATATTGTGCCAACCCCTTAAGTACTTTCCAGCACTCGTCAATGCTAAGTCTATTTAGCCTGCCCTTGGTTGCATAATCAATGGCTCTCCTTGTTTGATAGTCAACTTTATCGTAAAAGATTTGGATCTGGAGCCATGGTTCGATGCCATGATGAGGGACTTTTCGGAGTAAGTCCTTGAAACGAGTCCATGCTTCATAAAGAGATTCATTTTGACGTTGTTGGAACATCAAGATGTCATTTCTAAGCTTAGTAGTTCTCCCCGGTGGGAAAAATCGAGCAAGGAACCGAGTGGTGAGATCATCCCATGTGGTGATGGATCCCGCGGGTAAACGCTCAAGCCATTGACTTGCTTGATCCCGTAGAGAGAATTAGAATAGGCGTAATCAGGTTGTCTCTCTAGTTGCAACATCTAGGTCTATGGAATCTACGATTTTGAGGAAGTCCTTAAGATGTTGGTTTGGATCTTTGGAACGAAGTCCATGGAATGCACATCCGCTTTGCACCAACCGGATGGTGTCGGATCGCAAGGGGGTCACATTGGCTCCGGTGAGCTCAATGGTGTTTCGGTAGCCTTGGTGGCTAGGTCGGGAATACTCTCCTAAGGTTCGGGGCCTAAGGGGTTCTAGTGGTAGGTTTTGTTGTGGTGGGATGACGGGTTCAAAGATGTTCCCGTTGTCCATGATGTCGGGTGGTTACGAACAAAGGCACAAAGAAATAAGATAGACTAAAGAGAACCTAAAAAATAAAAATAAAATCTTACTAGAAAGGAATCTAGCAAGTAGACCTAATAAAAAGAAATTCTAACCTAGACAATAACTATTCCCCGGGCTGCGGCGCCAAAAACTTGATGCGTGGGAATTGCACCAGGCTTTACCTCTTGAGGGATCTCGAGAAGCTTACAACCCCCACCAGGCAGTCTACCTGATCGTTGTAGTATAGTATAGTGACAAGTACCGGGGGATTGATCGTTCAGCTTAGGAATAGTGTCGCTGGGATTAGAAGACCTAAATACTAGTTCTAAAGGTGAGGGATGATTATTTTTGTATTTTATATTTTTTAGAAAGCAAGTAAAAATCTCGGGTTTGAAGGATTTGGGCGGAATTAGTTACTAGTCAACTAACCCAATACTAAAGATGCAATCAAAATAAAATACTAGAAATGAAAATAAACTAAATTATACTAAAGTTGTGAGCAGTAAATGGAGAAAATGTGTTTACTTAGATTTCACTACTCCCTAGACATCTTTTACACGTTAATTACTTGTTATAATTGCATGGATGACCAATCGTATTCCTTAATACCATTCATGGGGTGGCACACTTAACTCCCCAATTCTATGAGCTCTTATCTCCTCCTATACCATGCCCAACACAACCATAGGGATTATAAACAGTGGCTCATGCATTAAATACAACCAATAAAGACCTAGTGCGCGTCGGTTCATGTTTCTTAAGACGTTCAAGCATGTTACCAATTGGAGATCTGCCAGTTTTCTTAAGCCTAACATATAAATCATTCATCCAAGACAAGTATAAACAAGTAATCAACACATAATTAACATCTAGGTTTCATTAGATCCAAGCAAATACAAGATAGATCTAGCCTAGCATGATGGAATTAAGACAAGAACAAGATATAGACAACCAACACATAGACATATTGATTGAATTAAAAGAACACTTATCTTAATTACACATGAAAGGTATCAAGGGCTTGGAACCCTTGAAAAACCTGTAAAATTCGCACCAAATTCGTACTTAGGGTTTCTCCAAAACTTCTCTCTTTTTAATGTGAAAATTAGAAAACTATATATAGGAAAAGGGGTCTGACGGCGTCAAGACTAAACTTGTGACGCCGTCACCTCGCCGCCAAAACTCTTCTCGGACTGCCTTGATCTACATTTGACGCCGTCATGTGATAATCATTTCCAGGCCGTCATGACTTTTACTCTTGACGCCCTACTTCGTGACGCCATCAATTCTCTACTGGACCGTCATGGAATTTTGCTCTTGACACCGTCAGGATGTTACTCTTGACGCCGTCACCTACTGTTCCCAGCATGGAAAATTAAGACTTTGGCGTTTTCTTCACTTTTATGCTCCAAAAACGTCCGAATTGCTCCCTTTTCCAGATTTCTCTCCCAAAGTACCTAAAATCACAAAAGGAACGATTTAGGTCAATATTTGATCAAATAAATTCAATTCCGGGCTTAAATGACCCCCTAAAAACGGATCATTTTTCGCCTCATCACTCTCCCATGAGCAGCTCCGGCTTCCATACGTTGGTCCCTATTATCTTGCCGTCCACGATTTCCTCCAGCTCCACGGTTTCCATTATTGTACCCATTACCACCCGATCCTTGATTTCCTCGGTTCCACGATTCTCTACACTCATTCCTATAATGTCCCTTCTTTCCACATCCATAGCAAGTAACATTAGCCTTGTTCATAGTTTCAGGAGTAGCTTGAACCATAGCAAGTGGTCGAGCTCTACAATCCTTAGTTATGTGTCCCATCCTAGAGCAATTCTTGCACTTCACAGTACATCGTCCAGAATGATTCCTATAACATCGGTTACACTTGGGTGCATCTCCATTGTAGTTCTTCTTGTCTCCATCTCCCATAGCATAAGCTCTAGTAGTTGTTTGTCGCTTGTTTCGACGATCATTACCTTTAGAGTGATTATCCCTCTTCCTCTTTCCCTTCTTGTCTTTCTCAGCTTCTTCCAATACCAACGAGTCCATCAATTGTTGAGCAATAGTGATAGCCTCATGAATGTTTGCAGGCTTAGCAGAAATCACATCGTTCCTTGTAGCTACCGGCAACCCATCGGTATACCTCTCAATCCTTTGTGTCTCAGTCCTAACCATAACGGGGCAAAGTAAGGCTAACTCTCGATAACGGCGATTGTAAGTTGCCATATCGGTACCTTTCACTTTATGGTTCCAGAACTCAATTTCCATAATATCCAACAACCACATAATACCATAAAATAACAACCATCAACCATACAATAACGATCCAACATTGTTCCAACTACCAAAAACAGAAAGATAATAATCATTCCAACAAGACGAGTAATCAATGGAAAATACATCAAAATAAGATAACTAGCTTTTCTAACCGAACACTCCTCGGTTAAGAAAGCAACAAGATAACATAGCTCAAACGTCTAGCCACGCTGCTGGCGGAGGCTCCTCAACTCTTGCCTCAAGCCATCAAGATCTCTCCATAATGATCCTAACTCCACACTATGGGTGTCTCGGTCTCTCTTGAGGTCAGCCACCTCCTTCTCCAGCTCGACATTCCTTTGCCATAGCTTGCGGTCGGCCTCTCGAGCTGTAACAAAACCTCGCTGTAAACTATCGATATGCTCGTGAATCTCCATCAAACCTCGCCTCATCTCAGTAGTCCTGCCCACAACCACATTCATATCAACTCTCAGATCCGCTATGAACTCTCCAATAACCCTCTCAAGTCGATCAGATATGCGTGTAACTCTCTCACCAAGATCAGTAATCTGGGCCCACAACCTACCAATCTCACCTAACTCTGCATGCTCAGCAGAAACCTCAGAAGGTACATCCAACTCAACGGGACTACCAGGTGGCAACTCAAACAAAAATGGATGATCAGGTGAATCATGCTCAATCGGATGTATAGGTGAATCAGGCTCCTCAGCCTGAGCTGGCGGCACTAACAAATCATCATCATCAGGCATCTCCTCCTCCTGAGGGTCATCCTCCTCCTCAGGGTCATCATCATCACCCTGCTCAGCCTCCTGAGGGTCATCAGCCTCATCCTCACCCTCGTACTCCTCCTCCTCATCGGAAGAGTACCTCATCAATCGTCATCTCCTAACATGTGAACCATGTGGTGAAGGGGTAGGTGATCTAGGATGACGACGCAATGATGCAGGTGGCGCCTCAGACAGAAGAGAGTGAGCATCAATCTGTAAAGGTGGTGAAGTAGGGCGTACCGACATATGTGCCGTAGCTCGGTGGGCAAAACGTGGAGCCACACGAGCTAAAGCCTGATGAAGGGTAAGCTGCCTCGATGTACCAGGGAGCCCTAGAGAAGATGAGGGTCCCTGCGTAGATGCAGCAGGTGGTGCTAAAGTAGATCCTGTCGGTGTCACAGTAGCTGCATGCATGGCAACCTGGTAAGGGTCATCAGGAGCCATGGTGAACTGTGCTGGCAATACTTGTGTAGTAAGAATATCCTCAACAACATCGGGAGTACGGGAGGCCATAGTCTGTGACAACGGCGTAGGGTAGGTGTAAGTGTTTCAAAACAACTAAACCGCGAACTCAAAATACCATATCCAAAAATCATCATGTAATCAAGAAAGATTTAAAATACCGCATTACTAAAACCATTCGCAAAACAATTAAGCTATATAATTCCTCAAAACGCATATAATTCCTCAAAACGCCATCATATCACTAAATCAATAAACCTCAAAACCTCAAATCATCTCAAGAAATCCCAAATCTACTAATCATCTCAATAATCTCATAATACCTCAATAATAAACAATGATGCTTCGGCTTGGCGGGCTGGCGGGCAATGGTCGAGGATCGTTTTCTATAAAAATCGGTTATAGTTTAGGTGTCTATTTACCTAGTTCTCTATAACCTTGGCTCTGATACCAATCTGTAACACCCCCAAAATTTGATACAGCGGAAGACTCACAAGCTTTCGGGGTGCTACGGGGATTGGTATCCATTCAAAGTCATGAAAGAACGAGATAAAGTAAACATAAGAAAAACACAACCAAAACGGGTTTTAAAGTTTACATTTATCCCAAGAATTCTCCAAAATAAGGCCCAAAAGAAATAAACATAGGTCCACAATAGTTATCAGAGTTTTAGAAATATAGATCCATAACCGGTGCCATTGCCAAGCCTCCAATCCCAAGCATCCATAGAGCCTCACTTAATTACCTGAGAAAATGTGCTAAAAGTCTGCTTTCGCTGGTGAGATCATAGGTTTAAATTCATAATTCAATATAGTGGACATACACGCAAAACGCTTGCTAGCTAGACTAGGGCTCAATCATCCAACCAAAATAATCCAACCAAATCAAATCATCCCTATAGGTGCACGCTAAAGCTCAAATCAATCCAATCAATAGCTTACCTAGCTCAAGTCTAGGCCTCGCTCTATAATCAATCCAATAGTTTACCTAGATCTAGTCTAGGCCTCGCTCAATATGTATGTGTAAGGATACGACATACCCAACATTCGTAAGGATACGACATGTTCAACTTACCTAGATCTAGTCTAGGCCTCGTTGTTTAGCTTACCTAGCTCTAGGCTAGGCCTCGCTCTATAACCAATTCAATAGCTTACCTAGTTCGGGACTAGGCCTCGCTCAACAACCAAATCAATAGCTTACCTAGCTCAAGTCTAGGCCTCGCTCAATAACCAAATCAATAGCTTACCTAGCTCATGTCTAGGCCTCGCTCTACCTAGTTCTATAAGCATAGCAAGTTTTGAAATCAAAAAGCGATAATAGTCCACATAAAATATTTGCACGTTTCTCACCCCAAGTACTGAAAACAAAGTTCAAGAGTAAAAGTGGGGCTATGACTCACCTCAAGTCCAGCAAATCCTCAAAAGAAATGATAGAAGAAAGACGTAAGTAATCTCAAGCAACTCACGTAACGGCAACTACAGACTCGGCACTTCCTAACAATATCAAACTCGTTCAGAAATCATTTCCTCAAAATCAAATATTCCCATTCCCGAACGTATTCCATTTTACTTTCCAAAAATATCCATTTCTCGAATTAACTTCATATTAATTTGAAATTCGACGTTTGGTATCCATATGGGTGGAGGGTCGACACAACTCAAACCAAAAAGCCACAACAAACGAAATAAATAAACCAACTATAGGTCTAATGTTAGCCCAACATATTATTTAAATAATTATCGAAGCTTATCAAATCCGTCGATTTGGTAATCTCCCATATTTATTTATGTAATATATCATTCCAAGATTATACCCAACCTAAAGCACATAGCACAAAGAATTCTATTTGGCATATATCGTAGTCCAATAAATTCCCTATCTATATCGTCGAATTGGCCAAATTCCACGAGATACATAGTAATTTATTACCCTAAAACATATACCACAACCTATGGGCGTCGTGGGATACGATGCCCATTAATATACTCATTTTATATCGTCAAATAACTCGATCTAGTCCGTCGATTAAATAAGTCACTTGATATATAAAATGTTTATATTAATCGTCATATATCCGTGACAACACAAAAGTCATAATATAAAGCCCACTTGGACTTTAAAGAACCACAACTCGTATAACTCGATAAGTTTCTAAATTTATAAAAATCACGTTTTAATTATTATTTACCCGACTTATGATTTCGCCATTATTTATAGTTATTATTTATAACAATATTCCGACATTTATTACACATAGTATAATAACTATCGTTATATTATTATACGTTTACTCGTGCTCGTATTATTATTAATATACGCATTTATATATATATATATATATATATATATATATATATATATATATATATATATATATATACGTTTATCACGTCTATATACGTATATAAATGATTATATTATCAATAATATTATTACGAGTATTATTTTTAATATTTGACTTTTAAATATTTATCGAGTCATAGAATTTGGTCACATGTCCGAGTCATGACTCTCGGCTCATAGTCCAAGTCCAACATAAGAATCAAGTCAAAATAAATCAACTCCGTCCAAATCAATCCCATAACCACGTGCTACAACATGAGGGTCCGACTACGGCACCCAACTAACCTATCTCCGTCATCTAATGACCGTCTCACAATCGGTCCCCACAACAATTCGTCAACATAACTCCACAATCATAATCATCCCACTCTCGGCTCCCAAGCAATAACAACAAGACCCAAGGTAAATATGCCTCAACACAAACAATAATAACCACAAGAAGAGTAAGTATCAAAAATCATATAAGGTCACCAAATATTTCATGTCATCCGGGTCGATTACCACAACCAACCCCGAGTCGAGGGACTCATTTGAGTCTCGGCTCACACATGAATCAAATAGGGTCATACCCGAGACCATTATGGTCTTGGCTAGCTCTCATGAGCTCGATACCAAACCAAACCGACCCCAAGGGTCACGGCATCATTCCAATAACATCAAGACCACAATAATCCTTGGCCAAGAATCGGCCAAACCAAGCGAAGGCATCACCACACCCTCGACAACAACCAAAATACAAAACCATGGTCAAAAGCTCTGCTGGGAATTATTCTATCAGTTACCACGGCTAGTGAAGATATTACAACTGCAGAAGATTGTACTTGCAGTGGAAACTCATTACCACTGCAAGAACAAATATTACCACTGCTCACTTGTTAACTGTTAGAGAAACGCGCATTGATAAACATAGAAAAGATTTTGTGTATATCTTATTCTATTAGTATTATACTTATCTTGTACAAGAGGACTCCTTGTTGTATAAAAGGAGATCCTAGGTTATAGTTAGAATATCTTTCTAATATGTTTTCTTAGAGCTTCAAGGTGTAACCCTAGTGATATTCTAGATCACTCGTATTATTATTATTAATAATATTGGAGCTAGTTGTTTTGTTACATTCATTGTTCATACATACAATTGTTTCATTTACAATCAATCTTCTAAGTATCATTAAGTAGATTCCGCATACTAAGTGGTATCACTCAAAGTATCATTATTAACACAAGTTCAAGGTGTTACACGATCCAACAAGTGGTATCAGAGCAAGGCTTTGATATTTTGATTTAGAAGATCCTATGGCAGATTCAAAAGAAACAATGGAGACAGAAACAAGCCAATCAAACATTGCTGCAAAGCTTCCCAAGCTTAAAATTAAAGACTTTGAGATGTGGAGGCTTATGATTGAACAATTCTTTATGGTTCAAGACTACACATTATGGGAGATCATAATGTGTGGAAATTCATTCAAACCTGGTACAACTGTAGAGATGGTTGGTGACAAGCCAGTAACAAAAGTAAACACTGGTCCTGTTACTAATGAAGAAAGAAGCCAACTAAAGAATGATTTGAAGGCTAGAGGTTTGTTATTGATGGCTCTACCCAGAGAACAAATTCTGGGTTTTAGCAAATACAAGTCTGCAAAGACCCTCTTTGATGAGATCTGTGAAGTGTTTGGTGGTAATGACTCTACCAAAAAGACTCAAAAGACTTTACTGAAGCAGACCCATGAGAATTTTGGTTCAACAAGCAATGAATCTCTTGATAGCATATTCACAAGGCTACAAAAGATTGTTACTCAGCTCACTGCTTTTGGAATTGAGGTGGAAAAGGAAGACCTCAATCTTAAATTTCTAAGAAGTTTACCTGCTGAGTTTGATACCAATGTTGCTGTCTGGGAAGATAAGTCAGATCTTGAGACCATGAAGCTTAATGATGTGTACAATAACTTCAAAGTTATTGAACAAAGATTAAAGAAAGCTGGCAAGTTAAAAACAAGTTCTGCAAGTGTAGCACTCATATCATCATCAAGTAATGATAGTTCAGATGATGAAAGTGATAGTGATGATGACAGTGGTAACATGATTGTTTCCACTGGTAATGGAAATGTTTCCACTAGGAACTCAAAGAAACAGATTGCAGGACTAAGTGATGCTACTTTCTATGCCTTTATATCATGCCATGTGGGTGGTTCAATCCTCAATCATGAGGACTTGGATCAAATTGAAGAAGATGATATGGAGGAGATGGACATCAAATGGCAGGTGGCATTACTTAGCTTAAGATCAAAGAAGTTCTGGAAGAAGACAGGGAGAAAGATACATATAAGTGGTGATGAGACTGTAGGTTTTGACAAAAAGAAGGTGGAGTGCTATAATTGTCACAAGAAGGGGCACTTTGCAAGAGAATGCAGAAAACCAAGGAAATCTGACAATAAGTCAACTTGGTACAAGAAGGAAAAGAACAAAGAACCTACAACAGAAGAGCCAAAGGTGCTATTGGCTATTGATGGAGTGAGCTTTGATTGGAGCTTTATGTCTCAGAATGGAGAAGATGATTCAGAATCTGCAATGATAGCCACTGAGCATGCACTCATGGCTTTCTCTGACTCTGAGGTATATACTGATAATGCTTGTTCTAAAAACTGTAAGGCTGTAAAAGAGTTAGAGATCTCTAAAACAAAATATGATGAACTGATGCTAGATTTACATCATACTAATTATAATTTAGCAAATCATAAAAGAGGTCTAGGTGTTTTAGAAAAACAGATAGAGCATTATAGGGCTAATGAATCTAAGTTCACTGATGACATTGCTGTTTTAAAAAGAGACTTAGATTTTTACGTTGAAGTAAATAAAGCTCTTAGGGAAGAGATTGAAAAAGTTAAAAAGGCTAGTGAGAATATTCAGATTACTAAGAAAACACTAGACCATCAATCCAAGAGCATTGACAAAATTTGGGAAGCCCAAGTTGTGAGCAAAGCTAAATCAGGTCTTGGATACAATTCTGTTCCACCACCTCTAAGAGGTGTTCCAGCACCTCCTGGCATTGACCTAGCTCACACAGGCTTAGAAGAGTTTCAGGATCCACCCATGACCTATGGACCAAAATTTGTTAAACCAGTTGAAACTGAAAAGGTTCAGGTTGAGGTTGAGACTTTTGATAGTGCTAGTGACTCATCTCTTAAAGATGAATGTTTGAATGTTGAGTCTAAAACTAGTGTTACTGAAGATGTTAAAGTTGAGGAAAGAAAAAGTATTCCTGAAGAAATCAAAGAGAAGCCTAGGACACAGTCAAACCACACTAGGCCTACTACTAGATATGCAGAAATGTACAGGAATAGGTCTAAATCTCCTAGAGGGAACATGAGAAGTTGGAATCATGTTAAAACTAGGCAGTTTGGTAGTGACTTTGTGTTCAACAATAAGGCTTGTCATATATGTGGTAGCTTTGACCATTTAGCTAAAGACTGTACCTACCACATGGGAAGAAGGGAAGTATTTGTGAATACTAGGGTGAATGGACATAATTCTAATAAAATAACTCACCCAAATCCCCTAAGCAAGATGGTTCCCAGGTCTGTTATGCTTACCACTGGCATTAAACATGTTTCCACTGCTAGACCAGCAGTTACCACTGCCAGAAGTAATAACAGAGTTTATCCTAAGTCCCCTGTCACTTCTTTTGTTAAATCTTATCAAACAGGGAAAAAGACTTATTTTGAAAAGAATGATCACAAGAATCACATGTGGAGACCCAATTTTTCTAACCCAGCAGTTTCCACTGCTAGGCATGCAGTTACCACTGCAAGACCAAATGTTTCCACTGATGTTCATAAGAAAAGGGTAAACTTGGGAAAAGCTGTTAAGGCCTCAGCTCGTTGGGAATGGAAACCAAAAGGAACAACAAACAATCCCAATGGTGTATCAATGACCTTTGATAGATACAATTATATTGATACACGAGGCAGATCCAAGTCATTTGTGGCTTGGGTCCCCAAAAGGTACTAATTTCTTTATGTTGTGTGCAGGGACAATCAAAGATTACTAATGATTATGAATGACTTGATAATATTTTCTGAGTTTAACTAATATGTTTTCAAGTTGTTTGGTATATGTCTGTTCTGCAAATGTTAATGAGATTGCAAGAAGTGTGTTACAGTCACCATGAGGTGTAGCCAAGGAATGTGGTCAAACAAGCTGAACATAGTTTCTACTGCAAAGATAATAATGCTAAAGGTCTTACAATGTTGATTAAATTAAGAAGATCTTTTCATTCATTCAAAGACACATGTTACAGCTTACATTCAAAGTTCCAACTGAATTACAAAGACCATTCCTAAAACATTTGGCTAATTGTAAACTACTAGCTTCTATCAATTATTTCACAATACTTGAGGCTATGACAAGTACAATGAAGAAGCTGAAGATGAAAATGGAAAAAAAAGAGAAGAAAGACTATGAAGATGCTCAAGTACCAAAGTCAAGAAAATACTCAAGAACTTTGGTACCTGGCAACATTCCTCAATCATCTACTTCTGCTTCTCCTTTCCCTTATGTATGATCTGAGCTTTCTTGCTCTGTCCAATATGTTCTTGATGAAGAAGACAAGGTTCTGGAGCAGGAATATCCAACACCAAGGTTGATGATGTTGGGAGAGATGGATCTCTCTTACTTGATCTTGTTTGGGATCTCTCTGGTGTGGAAGGAGGAAGAAAGGTTGGATCTTCATTCTCTTCCTCTGAAGACTCTTCATCAGATGTCCAGATGAAGGGAGAGACAAGCTCTCTCTCAGCAGGATTCGGATCATGGCTTGATTCACCCCCTATGTGTGCATTCCATTGTTTTTCTTGCACATCCCATCGTTTCTCCATCTCTCTCTTATAGTCAGAATCTTCAAGTCCCCATGGATATGGTGGTACATCTTCCTCTGATGTTGGAACAGAAGAGTGTTGATCAGAGGACTCAGGGTTTGATGACATGGTTTTGGAAGAGAATTGGATTGATTGGGATATTAGGGTTTGAAAGATTATTGGTGACTGAAATGTGATGTTTGGAGGAGGTTAAATAAGCCAAGGTTAGGTGTTATGCTAATTAATGAAGGATATTTACTTCCATCTGTTTTGGTTGGTTTGAGAAGTAACTGTGGTTTGACTTTTGTGAAGATATTTTTGTGTATAGTAACTTGGTTAAAAAGTTACTTGAGTTAATCTTTGTGGGTTAAGATGAGATTTATTTTGTATTTTAGAATACAACCTATATCATTAGAGTAATAAGGTGTGTATCTTAGACACACAACAAATGGTTATTGATTCACCATGTCTAACCCACATAAGAATCAGCTAGTCCATAAGCAAACGGCTTCTGGTAAAGACTTATCAAATCCGTTGATAGCTGATAGTTTGCTAAAAACTATGATATGAGCAGCAAATTTTACATGTTTTACTTACCACTGCTCTTTGAAATTTTGTTGATTTTTACCACTGCAAGTTCACCGTTTCCACTGATAGTGTAAATTTTACCACTGGTGAACTAGCCGTTACAACTGTGTGTCAGTAATCTTATTTTTACTAGCCGTTGCAAATATAACTGTCTTTCCTTATTAATAGGGTAAAATTTTTGGGAATTATCTACTTACCAAATTATATTTATTCTTTTCTAAAGATAAATCTTTCTAAAGATAATTCACCATACGCGTTTTTCTCAAAACCCTATTAGTATAAATTGATTTTATACGGCTTGCTTCTTATTCACGATTACTAACACTTTTATCTCTCAAATCACAAAATCATGGTGTCTCTCAAGTTTGCAGATGAACACAATCAAGTGGCTTACCTACAAAAGTCAAACGACAAGAGTGGACCTATTTTTCATCAGATTGTGGATTTCCTAAACACAACTCATATAAGGTATGCCTTAACTATGAATCCCACAATCTTTGTTTCTCAAATCAAACAGTTTTGGAACTCTGTGGAGTCCATCACCCTTGAACAGGGAGACATACATGAATCTGTGGAAGCTCTTAGAGCCACAGTGGATGGGGTAACTATTGATGTTACTGAGTCATCTTTAAGGAGAATTCTCCAATTAGATGATCTCAATGGTATCATCACCTTACCTAATTCAGACATATTCAAATACATTGCTTTGATGGGGTATGATACATCTGACCAAAAAGTAACTTTTAAGAAAGGATGTTTTTGTCCCCATTGGAGATTTTTGATACACACTCTGTTGCATTGCCTAAGTCCTAAGAAAACTTCTTATGAACAATTTGGATCAACCATGGCTTACCCTTTAGTTTGCTTGGTTTCTGATAGGACTTTCAATTTTTCAAGGTTTATATTTAATAACATGAAAGGCAATGTAACAAATTCATACAAATTTTTGATGTATCCAAGGTTTGTGCAAGCAGTGTTAAATGAATTTCAACTGCAAAATCATAATAGGATTTATGACACTCCATGTCTTAAGCCAAAAGTATTTCAAAATATGTGTAAGGCTTCAGACTTTTGGAATGGAGTAATTCATCCTCTTTTACCAAACATGCTTGCTAAGATTTCACAGGTACAGGGTGAAGATGCAACAATCCCAGTTGTATCCCATCACACACCCACTATTATTGTTCCACAAATTCAACATATCCCTGCTGTAACTCACACTTATGAGAGAAGGTCTAAACAGCCAACTTCTTTCATCTCAACATTGCATGTTGCTGAGCCTTTTGGTGTAGGCACAAGCAGTGGTGGTTCAAGGCTTCAATCTAGTCCAACTAGAGAAGAGCCTGAATCAATGCCTTATGATTCACCTCTCCCAACAGGTAACACAGTTGGAAGTGTTGAAGGCAGTGTGACACTCACTGAATTGATGGAATTATGTACCAAATTAGTCAAACAGATTCAAACTCTGGAGAAAGATCTGGCACAGACCAAAGTACAACATGCCACAGAGTTGAATCTATTGAAGGCTGAGATTCAAAAGTTGCAGGCTGAAGTTGAGAATCTCAAGAAGAGAAGACATGTTCAAGTTGTGGTTTCTTCCCCATCATCATCACATGATGGTCTTTCTGCAGGTTCTGGTTATGATTTGGGAACTTCTTCCAAACAGGGGAGGAAAACAGATGCAGAAATTAAGGGGAGGAGTACTAATTTTGAAGATATGAATGCTCAAGCATATGATGATGTAGCTGAGATTGAGGGGAGGAAGTTGGATAAAGATATGGTTATTGAAATTGCTCAACACTTTTCCACTGAAGCAGAGCATGTTACCACTGATCACATAATTTCCACTACAAGTGAAAAAGTTACCACTGATGTTCCATTACTTACCACTGCAGAGGAAGATGCTGCCAGAAAAAGATCAGTTAAAGGTAAAGCAATGGTGCTTGATGCAGAACAAGTTCTTACAAGGAAGATTTCTAAGAAAGATCAAGCTCAAATTGATTTTGATGCAAGATTAGCAGAACAATTTGAAGCTGCAGAAAGAGAAAATATGAAGAAGCAAAAGGAGATGGATGTTGCTAGTTTTATGGAAGCACAGAGGCTAGGTAAACTTGAAGAAGTAATGGCACAACCACTCTCAGTGATTCCACCAACCATCTTACATGAGAAACCCCCTATGTTCTCATATGTGCCATCAGATGAAGAAATTGAGCATATGATTAAGCATGATCCAGTTGTAAAGAAGAAAGCTATTGAGCTTGTTGCTAACAAGACTTTAACTGAAGAACAAAGAACAGCTCAGTTGATTGATTTCATTCAAATGAAGAATCAACAAGCACTGGATGAGATTATTGGAAACTTCAGAAAAGGTCAAAAGAAACAAAGACAACCTACAAAGGCACAGATCATTCATGAGATGAAAGTATATTGCTGCCATGTTGGAACCTGGAAGATGGCTGATTTCAAAGGTATGTCTCATGAAAGAATTGAAGGTATCTACTACAGAATTAAAAGGCAAGATAGTACCTTCAGACCTATTGATTTTGAAGAAGTTGAAAGATTCAAACAAAGTAAAAGGAAAGCTTCAACAGTTGAAGATCATGTCACCAAAAGAATGAAAGTTCCTCAAGAGAATGAATCTCAATCTGAGAAATGTGCAGAAGATCTACAGAGTGCAATTATCATTGTTGAAGAAGAAGATTTCTATCCAGATCCTTTACAAACAAAGCATCAGATTATTGATTGGGAAGTGTACACAGCAAAGAATTTTGCTCCCACTTGGAAAATTATAAGATTGGGAGGAGAATCTTCATCATTCATTCAGTTTGAAGATCTTCTTAAAGCATGTGACAGAGATGATCTTGATACTCTTTGGAAGCTTGTAAATGAAAGATTCAAGGCTGATACTCTCAAGGATGTGAAAGAAATGCAGCTCTGGGTTGACTTAAGAAGATTATATGAACCAGATCTTAGTGATAAGTATTGAAAGTTCAATTCATCAAACTTGAATACTACATGGACATATTTTGATAAATGTGAGGTTCATCATGTTTCTACAACAAATAAAGTGGATGTGTTTATGTTTGCTGAGAAGGAATATCCACTTAGAACTACAACTCTTTCTGCAATGTTGATGTCAAAGTTAAGAGTTTATGCAGATAATGAGAAAGTTAGAGCTTTGATTCAGAAGATTAAAGATCAATATACAAGAGCTGATAAAGGATTAAGAAAAACAAGATAAGTGTTTGGAAGAATTTCCATATCCTCAGGTTTATTGTATACTTGAAGAAACTTATTGATTTACAAATAAATCATAAGTTTAGGGGAGGATTGTTGGGAATTATTCTATCAGTTACCACGGCTAGTGAAGATATTACAACTGCAGAAGATTGTACTTGCAGTGGAAACTCATTACCACTGCAAGAACAAATATTACCACTGCTCACTTGTTAACTGTTAGAGAAACGCGCATTGATAAACATAGAAAAGATTTTGTGTATATCTTATTCTATTAGTATTATACTTATCTTGTACAAGAGGACTCCTTGTTGTATAAAAGGAGATCCTAGGTTATAGTTAGAATATCTTTCTAATACGTTTTCTTAGAGCTTCAAGGTGTAACCCTAGTGATATTCTAGATCACTCGTATTATTATTATTAATAATATTGGAGCAAGTTGTTTTGTTACATTCATTGTTCATACATACAATTGTTTCATTTACAATCAATCTTCTAAGTATCATTAAGTAGATTCCACATACTTAGTGGTATCACTCAAAGTATCATTATTAACACAAGTTCAAGGTGTTACACGATCCAACAAGCTCTCCCAAGCTCAACAATGAGGTAAGCCGAGAGCATGAGGCTCTCGGTTTCAATTCGACAACCTCCAAACTCAAGAACCCGGATACCAAACAATCAAAACATTTCATTTTCTTTAAAAACCCACTTTCCTTCATGTTAATAACCGAAACCCAAATGAAGATTTTTAGATTCGTGACCCATCGGTCACGTTTTCACAAAAATACGAGTGAATACTCGTCTCACCTTTGATTCTCGAGACCCAATACGTATCAAAATTCAAAAACAATAAGATGGTGATGATTTTTGGTGATTTCGAGATGAAATAGGAAGGGTATAGAGCGCGTGTGGTAGTAGATCGGATATAGTAGGTGATGGGGATTCGAATGGTGGTGTTATTTTTGACGGGGGAGCGGCGGTGAAGGTGGTGGTGGCCGGAAAAACGAGCGGCGGCTAGGGTTGTGAGATGGGGGAATATTGAGAGAGAGAAGAAAGTGAATATGGTTGTGTTTGTGTGTTTTTGGTGCCAGGCGACAAGACCACAAGGACCAATGTAGTCTACTCTTTATTAAAAAAAAAAATTATTTATTTGAAATAATAAAAATGTGTTAATATTATTAAGGTTAAGGTGGTGAAGTAACTTGGTGTAAAATACACGGACCAATCCCGAAACCTTAATTAACCAATCTACTTTCTCAAACCAAACTCGTTCCAAAAATAATAAAATCCGATCCAATAATAAAATATAATTAAAATTGTTAGGTTAACCTAGTGCCGGAGTCAATGTAGTGCCAAAATAACGATCTCAAAATAAATCATCACGAACGAATCAAATCAAACCATAAATAAATAATCGATTCCCATAAATATCGTACGATTAAAAATCACGTACCAACATTCGTAAAATATCTCGTCACAATAAACTTTTCAAATATTCCAAAATCATAACTTTAATGTAATGCGGGTTTATCAAAATGGCTCCCTAATTTGCCAGTTGTCACAAAACGGTCAAAAACGTAAAAAATAAATAAAACGAAAAAAACGATCAAAAACGTAAAAAAACAGACGAAAACGTAAAAAATAGACGAAAACGTAAAAAACAGATGAAAACGTAAAAAAAACGAATATTGAGAAAGAGATGTAAGGTTTATGGAAGAAGAGACAAGAAGTGAAAGCAGAGGTAAGAAGTGAAAGATAATGTCTGAAATTTAGAAGAGGAAAGAAGTGAAAAGAAGCACTTATGTCTGAAAAAAAACAAATAAAAACCTCTGCCCTCCTGCAGACAAAAAAAACGAAAAGAAGGAAAAAGAGCTTATTGTGAAAAAACAAACGACACCTAACACTTACTGTTGACATGACTATACACAACAATGTTAGCTAAAAAAGCATCCAATGTAACATGCAATACTCATACTATGTATTTCTAGTACACCGATATCTTTTGAAACATGAGTCTATAACCCTTGCATCTTTTGAAACATTAGAGTATTAGACAAGTACAAAAAGCATTGATCAAACCAACCCCTCCTTCCTGATATATTTATTACTAAACCCTTCCCCCATCTAAATCCCAACTTTTCACAAGCATATCTACTTTACTTTGTTGTTTTCTTACAAGCTGTGGTCTCAAACATCAAATCTGCCTCTAGATCTAGTAAAATTTGAACGAGTTTTTTCCATCTCCAAAGCGGTTCTTAGAAAAATTTTAAGGTGAGTTATTATTTTTATTTATTTATTTTTTTACAATTGGCTTTAAGTTTAAACTATTTCTGTTTATGATATAGATCTGCTTTTGCTGGCATGTTAATCAAAGTTGGAATAATTCGTTTTGTGGTCCATTTAGTCGATGTTTTCTTAGAGACGACGATGTTACATGTTTCTTCTGCCACGATTCCTCTGTTTAAAATAGTTAACGTCAGGTATAACTTTCGTAATCTCTTTATTTTTCATGGTTCTTATATTTTGGGTGACTTTATTTTCTTGTTGTTTGTTCAAATAAAGATAACTAGGATTTCTTATATTTAGGGTGATTATCTGGTTTTGAGAGTTTCCTTATTGTGATTGTTTTACTCAGTGTTTTTTGAAATCCATGTCGACCCGGCCGGGTTAACCAGTTCGACCGGTTCCGGCCAAAAAAAGGGTAAAAAAAACGTGGGTTTCTAAAATCGGGTTAACCGGTTAGACCCGCCGGGTTTTGAGTGACCCGGGTCAACCCGGTGCCTGATTTTGTTTTTTCAAAATTTTTTAATAAAAACCCGGGTTGACCCGGCGGTCGAAGCGTTTGACCCGGTCAAAAATAATAAAAAAATAATAAATTGAAAACCGGGTTGACCCGGCGGTCAAACCGGTGCCCGATGACTCGACCAAGTCGATTTCGAACCCGGTTTTCAAAACATTGGTTTTACTGCCTAAATCTCCTTTGATAGGCTAAATTGCCAAAAACTCAAATTATTGTGTTTAATTGTTCATTTGCTTTATACAGATTTATACATGGGCACCGGAAATGCTATACTCCTAGCTGCCCATGTATTAAGTGCTTTTGGTCCTCGCCGTAGTAGGCGAATCATCACATTTCTAGGTGGAGCGGGCCTGGTTCTGTGAGTATTCTACTCTTGTTATCTTGTTGATTGTTAAGTAATTTTTTCTGAGATAAAAACTGGTTTTTAGATTGCACCAACAGAATTGTCCAAGGCTGTCCGTTGTCACAGAGATCTTGAGGAACGTACAACTCCTTTGTTTGACAAAGCAAAGCTGTTTTACAAAGAGCTTGTTGAATTACTTGTCCCCAATGAATGTGCTCTCGACGTTTTTGCTTGTGCTCGCGGGGAGGTTAGGTTTATTTATCTCACTCCTTTTGTCCTATATAATTGTTCCTTTCACAAAATCATTTCCATTCAAACATGTTTTTGGTGTTATGTAGTATAGAACGAATACCAGATATGTTTGGTAGCCCATAAAGCAGTATGGATACATGGTTGACGTTAAAAAAATAGCTAAATAGTTCGATGGCTTCCATCTACATTATCCCAAAGAAAAGTGTTGCGAAGTTGACCTAAAAGTTTATTTGTAATTTATTAACTCTAGGTTGGACTAGATGAGCTTAAAGTTGCTGTTGAAATAACCGGAGGACTTGTTGTTTCTTTAGAAAGCTTTTGCCATGGTCCTTTTTCGGCATCCATACATCGTGCTTTCGTGTGCAATAAGGCGGCGTTCGTCTATCAGCAAGGTACGGTTTGATTTAACTCTTTCCATCTAGGATATTGTATGGCGTTATAATGGTAATCTGGTATTGGAATCTTTGCTTCTCGATTTATGGCTAATTTTTTTTCTTTCAGTTTCATGTAATGCATATACAATAAAGCTTCTGCCAATCAATTAATTTGGAGTCGTTTGGTTTAACTGAGTTAATGTTTTGTATGTGAATTTGTTGTATATATTGTTGATGTTTATTACTGTCTCCCTGTGTTTATGCTAAATCTTGATTTACGAACTGTGTCTAGGATTTTGTTAGGTGTTTTGTGTGATGTAGAATCCTGTTAAAAGAGGGTGTTTGTATAACCTTATTTTTTAGCTTTCGGCTTATGCTTATTAAATCATTTTTTCGGGCTTATTTTGAAATTTGAGGCTTATAAGTTTCAAAATAAGCCGGAGAAAATAGGCTTATAAAACATAAGCTCGTGTGCTCAAAACTAAGCTTAAACTAACACCCCCTAAATGTTTTTTTATTCTCATGTATGTTTGTTTATCGTTGCAAATGATTGTGGGCTAATATATGCTGGTTCTTCGTTTTTTATTTTATGAATCTGCTTTCACGTTTTTACAAGAACGTGATGTTTTATTTCAACTATAATATGATGAAAAGGTTGTTCATTTGATGTTTTAATTTTGGTCGTTAGTCCTTGAAGTTGATCCAAATCTGTGTATAGTCCCTACTTTTAAGAAATATCGCCACTAGTCCCTGGTATTTCAGTTTTAAGAGGTGTGTTTGGATGGAAGTGTATTGTGTGTGAGTGGTTTAAACGGTGTTTGGATGTGTATGTAATACAAACACCACTTTGCTCTCATACTTAACAAGTTACTTAATGGTTGTTAGTTATTTGGATGACCGGCATATCAAAACTGAGACATGGGGGACTGATGGCGATAGTTATGAGTTCAGTATATAAACTATATAAGAAATAGTTTTTCGATTGTGCTTATGTTGTAAATAAATGTAATAAGACTTGAGAAGTTTTTAATCCAATCCATTTATAATGGGTTTTAGGTTGGTTATGATGGTAAAAAAAGTAGTTTTAGTTTCGTGTTAGATAAGAACTTTGAAATAAGCATGTTCTTACCGAAAAAACAGAAAAAATAAGCAATCAAATAGACGTTTTAGTTTTAGTGTGCTTAACTGCTTATGCCTTATTAAGTCATAGTTGAAGTCAATGGTTTTTGGTTAAGGCCGTCAATCTATGTGAACCAAAAGTGAGAAGTTTCGTTTTGTCTAGGGTTACGTTCGACGTACACTAAGTAATTAATATCTGCAAAGATTGGATTGGATTCAAGTCGTTAACCATTCACTATCATAGACACTGGCTAGACTGAGTTTGTATGAGTCTGAACTTTTTGTATGTATCGATATCCAAATGGTTTTTTCGTTATAACACAGATAAATAATGAGCATAAGTATAAGCATGTCTCATTTGCATTTACGGACCGCTGTTTTGTATTATAGATTAGTACTCGCGTAAGCGGTGACGATCCATGTAAAATCTTGCTAAATTACAGTCGTTTATTGTGTTTATTGTACTGCTGATTGCTGAATATGGTTTTGAACTGATTAGGAGTTTATGGTTTGGTTGCGCATACTTGTTTTTTTTTTTTTCACGAATGTTTGTTTATCATTGCAAATGATTTTGGTTAATGTATGCTGGTTCAGCGGCTCTTCTCTTTTTATTTGATGAATCTTTGGTCAATTTTTTGCGTTCTTACAATAATATGATGTTTTTTGTTTTTTTTTTAAATTCTAAATTGATGTTTTTTTACTGTATATGACGAAAAAGGTTGTTCATTTAATTTGATGTATCAATCTGAATTGAGTTTGTAGGAGTCTGAAATAATATATTCTAATAATATGTTTTCGGTTCAAGGTTATGGATCCCAAAACTATTCAAGCACTTCTAGAGGCAGCTGATTCACTCAGCACTGGACGTCCAGAAATTTCAGATGCTAACACCCGCAGACAGCTTCTCGCTAACTACAGTAGGGTTCCTGTCAGACGCGACGGGAACCACTTCTTTTGTGCTGCATCCTACAGTTTCTGGCATACTGAAGCCTATCACATGTTCTTTCGTGAAGCCGCTGTAGCGAGAATGAGGACTACTTGCTGTAGTTAAGAGTGAATACAATGAAGGGTATACTCCTGAAGAGTTCGAGGACTACTTGCTGAAATGTGCCAAATTTGGCGAAACTGCAGATTCCAATCTTCAACTCGCTTGTGCAGAAGTGGTATGTCTTTTTTTCTTTGCCTTTTTCATTTTCTAAATTTTGTTAACTTATCTTTACTGTTTCGTTATCTTCAGATCAAAATGAAGATCAATATGATGAAGGTGGCAGGTTCTACGCTCGAGGTTCATAAGGAGATTATTCCTCGGTCAGGGAAGTGTCATTTTGAGATCTATATGTTCCACCCTCCCGCATATGCCATTCATCCAAATGCAGGTAAAGTACAGTAACCTTTTGCATAACATCTGTCTGCGTATGAGCTGTTGATTATTACGTGGAGTCTGAACATTCATATGTAAATAGGCTGATATCCGCCACTATAAACAATTTTTTGAGCAATGTGTTGCAACTGTGATTTGAACTATTATACAAAAGTTTAAAGTCTTTTGTATGTACAGACTTATTATTATCGCCTGAAAGATGATCCTTTTTATTTATATTCAATTTCTGCTTATTTCAGTAGTCATTATGCACCTTTTTTGGACTATTAGTGTTCGGGATTGTTTATTTACTTCTTAAAATACCTTAATTTTTCAGATCATCATATGTATACAATTCTGGGACCTGAAGCAGTAGACCAAGTATGGCCCTTGATGTCAAGATACACCGAGTACGAGGATGTAAGTTTCCAATATAATATACTGACTTTTTATTAATCATTTTGCTAGGATTCTGGTGATGAGAAGGATTATGATTTGTGATGTTTTACTAATCATTGTCGGTTGTAATAGTTTGTAACCTGAATGGTACTGTTAACTAAGGCGGATGTTGTAAATATATTAATGGTAGGTGGATTTTGTAAATATATTAATGGTTGAGTTATCGAAAATGTATGGAGACATCCTCTTTGATTTCGTTTTTAACGTTGTGGTTGGCCAACATGATGTTAATTTTATGATTTCTATCGGTCCCGATGATGGCTTTTATGGTATCTATATATCTTTACCATTCTTGTGAGGAAGTAAACTGCAAGTTTGGTATCGGAGAATGATCATATTTAGGAAACGTAGTCAGTCCTTTAGACTCTTCCTTTGGCGATATGGTTCATTGCGAACGCCTTCTTTTGTCTTCTCCTTTGTTTGATAGTATTAGGAGGTTTGGAGTTACAATCTATGGTTGGTCTTAGGTGAGTGTCAATTGTGAAGAAATGCGGCTAATGTGTGTTGCTGTCGGTGTATTAGTAGTATGTCCTTGTCTTATGTTGTCAAAAAGAACATAATAAACTAAACTACATGATTCATCAGAAAATTTTATTTCAGGGTACCCGCCGCCGCAACGTGCGGGTACCCTAATAGTTTATTGTAATCGTCGGATGATAGTAAACGATAATCCATCTTTTACATGGATGGAAGGTATCGGTATACAAGATGATTCAGGTGTTGAAACACATGTTATCGATTTGTTATCGCTCTTTTAAGACCATCAGCCAATGCCATGGTCACATTGACACCGACAAAGTGAGTGTTAAACGCCAAATTAGACCAAACAAACCCAAATCAAAACTATAAGTAGCATGGGTCACGAATCTAGACGGGTTTTGTCTATTTGGGTCATATAGGAGCACGGGTCCGGGTCAAACACATCTATTTGTGTCATCGAATTTTCACATTTTTTTTATTTTTTATTTTTTTTTTTATTTTTTTTTAGTGAAAATTGTGTTCAGTTATTTTTTGATCAGCTAGACTAGGGATGGTAGTGGACATCTAATCTAATGGATATCCACCCGATCCACCCATTACTAACGGATTTGGAAACCGCGTTTACGTAATTACACCCAAACCACATATATTGCTTATTCAAGCACTCAAAATTTTACCAATCAATGCGACTAAGCCGGTTTGTGACCAATATATACAACAATGTTGCAGCTTATTTGTTAATACAATACTAGTTTGGTCGATCAACATCCAGCAGTAACGGGTTATATGATAACATGGGATTATTATTATTATTATTATTATTATTATTATTATTATTATTATTATTATTATTATTATTATTATTATTATTATTTATTTTTAAAACCATCACTTTTATGAGAACCATAAAAATTTATATAAAATTGGATGAGAGTCTAGACACAAGCTGTGCTCCCACTTCTTTCTGAATACAAAAGCTTATTATTATTATTATTATTATTATTATTATTATTATTATTATTATTATTATTATTATTATTATTATTATTATTATTATTATTATTATTATTATTATTATTATTATTTATTTATTTATTTTTAAAACCATCACTTTTATTAGAACCATAAAAATTTATATAAAATTGGATGGGAGTCTAGACACAAGCTGTGCTCCCACTTCTTTCTGAATACAAAAGCTTATTATTATTATTATTATTATTATTATTATTATTATTATTATTATTATTATTACTTTTTCGATTGTGACATTTACCAAGTCATGTATTTATGATATTGGGCATTAATAGTAACTAGATAGAATATCGATCACTAGCTAGAGATATAAGTTTTGAACCTTGATATATTAAAGGGTTAAGAGTGTGCTCCCCAAAAAAGTTATGACGTTAGTAAATAAAGGTAAGTTAATATTTCAACTAACATCACCTAACTTCTTAAATGTAATAAGCAAACTTGCAAATGATCTCTCACAGAAAATCCATATATATCTAACTTGATTTCGGTATTAATTTTATTAGAATGTAATCTTAGGATAATTTCCTCTAACTAAGATAGAATTAACCTTGATAAAAAAGTTATTCCTTAACAAAAGCAACCGCTATGGTTAGTAGTGCTAAAAAGACCGACCCGACTTGAACGTGAACCCAAAGACTTTTGAGTGAGGTTAGTCGGATTAGCTTGTTTGGCTTATTCGGGTTTCGGTCAACCCGATTAACCTGAATACGATTTTCTATTTGTATTATCTAAAATTTACTCACAACTTAACGGTATCACGAAGGACCTGATTGAGTTTAACCTGACGCGGATAAACTTGAACCCGATCAACAAAAAACTAAATAATGTAAAGTTCAAATTAGGGGTGAGCATCGGGCCGAATCCCGACCCGTCACTACCCGTCCCGACTAATCCCGAAACCGACAACGGGGAAAAACCCAAAACCGACTACCGACCCGAATTACTTGGTTCGGTTCAGTGTCGGTTGAGTCGGGATCGGTCGGGATATTGGTTTGTTTTTTTGGTTTTTGTCCCGTCCCGACCCGTCCCAAAAACCGACTATGTGAAAAATCGAAACCGACTCCCGACCCGAGAATAGTCGGTTCGGGATTTGGGATGTTCGGTTTCGCTCGGTTTCAGTCGAGATTTGGGAATCGGTCGATTTTGCTCACCCTTAGTTCAAATACACTTTTAACCAACCGAAATATACCCAAATATGTTGTATCCATGTTAACACCCTTAGTCACCGGTCACTACCCAATACTTCTCACTCAACAAAAAAAAACTTCTACCACCTAGAATATGCAAATAATATGCCCATAACTCATCACTCCCTCCCCATCAACCATCTTAATATTTTTAGTTCAAAGAAAATAATGGTACAAAATATCACTAAATTTAAAATGACAAGATCAAAAGGTTAAGTCTTTAGATGACAAGGATTGCCACATTGTCACATTCAATGGACAAGATGAAAACAAACACACATCTCACAACAAACACAACTACATCTCTCTTTTATCTTATAAAAGAAACCTCAAACGCATCACTTTCTTCATCTCTTTCATCTCTTAGTTCAGTTTTCCAACCACATTTTGACCATTATGAGTTTAATTTTTCATTAGCAATCTTGATGATGAAAAGTAGTCATATCACACATGCCCAAAACAATTTTTCATTTCGGCTTTTACTTTTCGACACAAGTAACCAAGTCTTTTCTCTCATTATTGAAATAGGTGATCTTGGAAAAAAGGTAGTAACATCTTATTCTTTTTATAACGTGCCATTATATATTATTGTTTTTAAGTTTTTTGTTTTTCTTTTATTTAAAGACTTCGTTCATGTATATGTAATATACTTTGGTTTTGAACCTCTATGAAGCGGATGTCATAGTCGTGGGCCGATGCCTGGTCGAGGAAGTGTATGTCATAGTCACTCACAAAGGTAATACTCCTTTTCAAGAGTGGTAATACTCGAGGGATCTACTATTACTATGTTAAGACGTCAGTATGGACGTAACAAGTGGCCTCAGGTACTCTTTTTTCTCCTAGTTAAAAATTAAATGATAAAATTTTCAACGTTAAGTTCAATAAAAATATGGCTTTTCAACTGTAACACACAACCCATTTGGCCTAACTATGTAGTTTTGGTATTTTTGCATATTTTTTAAAGTAGTCTTTAGGTAGAAAGGCTTATGGAATGTGTTAACCAAGCTTTTTTTTTAATATCGAGTGGGCCTTATCAGGAGGGTTGTCTTGGGAAGTTACGTTATATCTCAAACATAGGCATTGTTTTGTCCATTTTTTTAACACTTTCGTTGCTTTCATGGATTACTTTTAATGAACTATTTATTGACATAATGCAGAGATTTGCACAGTTTTTTTGCAAGCTCCTGAAAATGATGTTGGGTGTATAGCCGAAGGACGATTTCCACGGTTTTTGCAAGCTTCTGAAAATGATGCTTGGCGTATAGCCAAAGGATTCACACAAACTCTTTTAAACAAACCAAGAAACAATTTCTTCATTCTCAGTAGTAATGTCACCACTACTCATGGCATGTTGTTTAGCATTAAAAAGGAAGAACAGGAGTGTATATAACTTTAGGGAATTCAGTTATGATGATCCGCCCTTCTTTAACATCATACTGTAAATATGATACTGTAATAAACCAATATGAATAAGAATTTTGAAATAAATACCTATTAAAACATTTCTTAAATATACAAAAATAATTTGTTTAATTAATTTTTGTAAAAATGTTGTCACATTTTTTAAAATGTAAAGTGTAAGACAAAAAATTATTTTTTTTGATCATCCATCAAGTTTAATGTTTATTTGTTCATATCTTTAGTGATTTACATCAAAATTTCCGAATAATAACTTGTTTACGTTTATTTTGATGTAAAATGTTTTTACATTTTTTTATTATCAAAACATAGAGAAGTGGAAAACCCACAAATCATTTTTATAATCCCTATAAGCCGACAGCTCGGCTCGGATCGGCGTGTGAACAGTTTCGGCTCGATCCGTGGCTTGACATTGCACCCAAGTCATCTTCCTCCCTAGAGCCGACCTGCCAACCGGATGCTTCAAGTTACACTTCAATGAACGTTATGTAGTATAATACATAAAGTTAAGTAGATATTTGTGATTTGTATTTTTTAAAAAACTTAAAAATACTTATTATAGAGTTATGATCAAATAAGAAAGAATAAAAAAAAATAAGAACGATAAGAAGTAACCACAACCACATATTCTAGATGCACATACAAAAATAGGTGTACCTTCATTTAAATTTTCTCTACCAAATTAAAATGTGTTGGTAGAATTACTTTTTACTCTACTCATTTTAATTATTTTTCTTATTAGATCGTTTCCCGTATATAATGTATTTTGTTACGAGAAATGATTGTGAAACTAGAATTTCAGAATTATGTTATGTGGTGGACCGAATTAATCACATTTAGTAGTGCTCTTATGTAAATGGGATACATGGACCCTCTTAATCAATGATTTATTGCTAAATACGAACAAAGGAAGCATCACAATTACTCGTATCAAAGTTTAGAATTCTTTTAGTATATTAATAGGTAACCTTCTAGTAAAGTTAATTTTTCCACAACCGAGTAAACTCCACTAAATTTAACACTTTGCATAAAAGTGTACAATGGCGTCTAATGCTAGGAAATTTCCTCTAGTACTTTTTACTAAGGGTTGTGTTGACCGGACCCTCCCTACCATGGGGGGTCCACCTATTTTTTAGTAAAATGCACACATTTTAAAGCAGACAGTACAGGCGATGGCAGCTCAAACCTTCCACAAACCCTCCCTATGGGAGGGTCCGGTTATCCCATGCCGTTACTAAATAAATTTAACACTTTATAGACCACTGAGAACACGAAACGAGTTGTACGTCTCCATTATTTTAAAAGACAGCATTCAATTGTAGGAAATTTCCTTTAGTTTTACTTTTTACCCGATTGAGAAACACTACAAAATCTATTGAGTTTTACCTCTCCAGAATTTGCAAACACTGTTGCATGACTCTTTCAATTAACAAATTCTATAAATTTTTAATGAAACATTGACTAAAGGTTGCAACTTTATAATATCAGGGTTTAGCTGAAAAAATATGATTAAGACTAGTCGTAATGTGTGGTCAATCTTGTGGTCGGTCACCACCTTGAACGCGTCCCTCACCCACTGCGAAACCTCCAACGAACGCGGCCCCTTCGGAAAAAATTGAAGATTTTGTTGGGTAGTCGGCCGAATGCTGTGTCTCTATGTGTGTGTGGGTGTTTTTTATTGATTTTTGTGTGGTATGTTTTTTGTGGTGACCGCGGTCGCCTTATTACGGGCATTTGGTCAGGCATTTGGTCTTAGATATAGAAAGTTGAATTGGCGCTAAGTCAGCACGGGTGATCTTAGTCACCTACGGTCACCATTACTACTAGTCTATTATAAGAGAGAAAATGACTAAAGTTTGCAACTTTATAATAGCATGAGAGCTAAGCAGCCATAAACATGAGGAACACATCAATTTGCTAAGTTAAAACTTTTGACACGATAATTATGCGTGTTGAATATTTATCTTTTTTTTTTAACGACAAATTTTATTAACTAGCAAGATGCTAGAAAGAACATTACAAAGATATCAATTGAGGATTTTTCATCCAACTCTCCAAAGAAAACAAACTATTACATCTACTAGAACACTATATTATATCATCAAAAATCACATAACATCTCGGAGGGTTCACTGCAAAAATAGTTTGGTTCTTGAACGCCCAAAGATGCCACCAGGCTATGTAAAAAACTCCTTCCAAAATTAACTTGAGTCTAGATGGGAACCGAATACCAGAAAACCAAGCAACCCAATCTTAAAAGGACAATAAGTCATGCCAATCCAAGTCCCACCAATGACAAATCCTGCGAAAGACAAGCGGTGCAATATTACATCGAAACAAGATATGATGAATATCCTCTAGAACCAAGCCACATATCAGGCACAGAGAAGAATCCAAAACCACTCCTCTACGAATAAGATTATATCTGGTTGGACAAAAAAGTGTTTGGGCTAACCCAACCAATTCAAATATATATGTTTAGATCCGTTACTGAACCTATTCAATCACCAACATTTTGCCACCTTCAAACAATTTGATTTTTTTCAACTCTTATCATTGATAATTATGTTGTAAAGGGGGTTAGCATTGTGTATTGCTCTCACAGTTTATGAAAGGGAAGAAGAGGGATTGAGCAAATGACACGTGATCAAGATCCTATACTATGCTAAGGGGTATGCATAGGCATTGGCTAATTTATCGAGACTAAAAGCATATACTTTATAATGGCGGATAATTTATTAATTTTTATTTACTCTTATCGGATTACCATTCATTTTTGTTGTTCTTTATTCACTATATAAATATTTTACGATGTTTGTAATTCATAAACCGTTACTTAATTTATTCATTAAACACTTTTACAGCCATTTTATTTACACGCCTTCGAAAGCTAGTGTGTGTGTATATATATATATATATATATATATATATATATATATATATATATATATATATATAATTGAACAATACTACAATTTTCATTAAGAATAAATAATTAAAAATACAATATAAAAAACCTTACATAATTACTTTGTTAGGTCAATATTTTCGAAAATACTATAATAATATTCGTGAAACACATTTTGATGACTAACATATGTGTCCTCCCATCCAGATGCGTTTTCACTTTTATATGTAATTAAAAGTGGATGAGTTAACGGTAATAGGCAACATTAGCGTAGTGTAATACACCGTAAAATCCCAGGTCATTTATTAATGCTAATTATCAACATTATTCTTAACTAAGCCATTTTTGCGGGCTAATTTAAATTTTTACATGAGACACTGTTTGTTTGAACACCCGAATGTTATGAACACCGTTTGTTTAACACCCGATTATGTTTTGTCACCCGATATCACCCGAATGTCACTCTTGGATATCACCCAATGAGGTTAAGCACCGGTAACTCCCACTTGCGACCCGACACCCAAATTAAACAACGAGAACTTATTAATATATATATATATATATATATATATATATATATATATATATATATATATATACGACACTATGTATATATTAATTATTATTACTATATATATATACGAGAATATATATATACACCGTTTAAATATTTAAGGTTTTCACAAACCGACACCGACACCGAGATATATTTCACAAATTTTACGAACACCGACACCTCTCTATTTTTTGGGCCGAGTACACCCCAAGCCCACACGGTTTCTTTACTCTTATTCCACTTGGGCCGAAACACTCATAAGCCCACAGGTTTTCTTTTTCTTTGATTCGTTTGGGCCGAAACTATCACAAGCCTACCTCTACTAATATTTTACTTCACTTGGGCTGTACAATTTCCCCAAGCCCGTATGGCTTATTGTGTTGTCTTTTTCCCCTTGCGTTGTATACCACCCGAAGCAAAGACCAACTCCTTTTACATTTGAATTTTACACATGCTTGTTGCTTGGTTTCCTCAAACACGACACAACCTTACAACCCTCCCTTTGACTTTGAACCATGCGACAAGGAACCACCATGTTGAGCCGTCAAACCCTTGGTCACTCGAATTACCCACGCTAAACCCTTTACCCATGGGATCGGATGTTTCATTAACCAAAAACATGTTCCTTAAACTAATCTTTAAAGTACTGTGACAACTGGCAAAATAGGGAGCCGTTTTATAAAACCCGCATTACATTGAAATTATAAATTTAGAATTTTTGAAAGTTTATGGTGACGAGATATTTTTCGAACGTTGATACTTGATTTCGATCGTATGTTAATTATGAGGATTGATTATTTATTTATGGTTTGGTTTGATTCGTTCGTGATGATTTATTTTGAGATTGTTATTTTGGCACTACTTTGACTCCGGCACTAGGTTGACCTAACAATTTTAATTATATTTTTATGGGTTCGGATATTATTATTATTTTGAAACGGGTTCGGTTGGAGAAAGTGGTTTGATTATTTAAGGTTTCGGGTTTGGCCCGTGTGTTTGCATTTGGCTACTTAGCCCACCTTACTCACCCTATTATTATTATTGTTTGATAAAAAGAATTTTTTTTTTTAAATTACACTAAACCGTCCTTGTGGATCCGGTTATAGCACACAACCCACACCACACCCTCACCATTTCACTCTCTTCTCTCTCTCTCAAGTTACTCATCCCACAAACCCTAATACCCCTTAGCCGCCGCCCCTTCAATCGGCAGCCACCATCTCACCGCCACTCCCACATCAACACCACCACCACAAATCGAATCTCCATCCTCTAATCTACCCAATCTACTACCACACGCGCCCTAAAACTAAATTTTTCAACTCGTTTTATCACAAAAATCATCACCAACTTTATTGTTTTTGAAGTCTCTTCACGATTTGGTCTTGGGAATCAAAGGTAGGACGGGTTCGACCCGTATTTTGGTGAAAATGTGACCAAGGGTCACGGGTTTGATTATTTTCTTTCGGATCTATGGTTAAAAACATGAAATACTAGTGGGTTTTTGATAAAAACATGACATAAATCGAGTTTGGTATCCGGGTTGTGTTTATTTTCGATGGGTCGAAGTGAACCCGAGAGCTTGTGCTCTCGGTTGGTATTAATCTCGGTTTTGGTTGTGGATTTGTGATGATTCTTGATCTTGGGCTCGAATTGGTGATGTTTGGTTATCATTTTGTGATCTTTAGTCATTCTTGGTTGTGTTTGGTTCGACCTTGTGGTCATTTGGTATTCGGCCGACACCCATGGGGGGGGGGGCTGTTGGGTCGAGAGGCTCGAGCTAGAGCAAGCCGAGACCTAATGGTCTCGGGTGGGACTCACGCACCTTGTTTCGGGTATAATATTGACCCGGGTTGACTTGGTAAATCAACCCGTAATTGTTTATGTTTTCGGTTGTTATTCATACTTGCCGAAGTATTGATTTTGTTGTGGTTATTATTTTTGGGCCATGAGTTTATTATTTTTGAACTTGAAGTGGTATATTGGAATACGAGTTATATTGGAGATGTGTTGTCGAATGTGGAACTTGGGGACCGATTGTGAGACGGTCATTAGATGACGGAGATAGGTTAGTCGGGTGCCGTAGTCGGACCCTCATGTTGTAGCACGTGGATATGGGATTGTTTGGACGGAGTTGATTTATATTGTGATTTGATTCTTATTACTTTGGACTTGGACTATGAGCCGAGGGTCATGACTCGGACATGTGACCAAATTCTATGACTCGATAAATATTTAAAAGTCGATATTAAAAATGATACTCGTTATAATATTATTAAGAATATAATCGTTTATAAACGTATATATAGACGTGTTAAACGTATATATATATATATATATATATATATATATATATATATATATATATATATATATATATATATATATATATATATGCGTATATTAATAATAAAACGATCACGAGTAAACGTATAATAATAAAGCGATAGTTATTATACTATGAAAATAGTGTAATAAACGTCGGGATATTATTATAAATAATAACTATATAAATAATGGCGAAACATAAGTCGGGTAAATAATAATTAAAAATGTGATTTTATTTATAAATTAGAAACTTATCGAGTTATACGAATTGTTGGTCTTTAAAGTCCAAGTGGGCTTTATATTGTGACTTTGTGTTGTCACGGATATATGATGGTTAATATAAACATTTTATATATCGAATGACTCATTCTAGATCGAGTTATTTGACGATATAAAATGGGTATATTAATGGGCATCGTATCCCACGACGCCCATAGGATGTGGTATATATTTTAGGGTAATAAATTACTATATGTCTCGTGGAATTTGGCCGATTCGACGATATATATAGGGAATTCATTGGACTACGACATATACCAAATAGAAACTTATGTGCAATGTGCTTTAGGTTGGGTATAATCTTGGAACGATATATTACGTAAATAAATATGGGAGATTATCAAATCGACGGATTTGATAAGCTTCGATAATTATTTAAATAATATATTGGGCTAACATTAGACCTATAGTTGTCTTATTAATGTTCTTTGTTGAGGCTTTTTGGTTTGTGCTGTGTCGACCCTCCACCCGTATGGATACCAAACGTCGAATTTCAAATGAAAATGAAGTTAATTCGAGAAATGGATAATTTTAGAAAGTAAAATGGAATACGTTTGGGAATGGGAATATTTGATTTTGAGGAAATGATTTCTGAATGGGTTTGATATTGTTAGGAAGTGCCGAGTCAGTAGTCACCGTTACGTGAGTTGCTTGAGATTTCTTACGTTTTTCTTCTATCGTTTCTTTTGAGGATTTCTGGACTTGAGGTGAGTCATAGCCCCACTTTTTCTCTTGAACTTTGTTTTCAATACTTGGGGTGAGAAACGTGCAAATGTTTTATGTGGACTATTATCGCTTTGTTTATTTATTTCAAAACTTGCTATGCTTATAGAACTAGGTAGGATTAAGCGAGGCCTAGTCCCGAACTAGGTAAGCTATTGATTTAGTTATTGAGCGAGGCCTAGTCCCGAACTAGGTAAGCTATTGGATTGGTTATAGAGCGAGGCCTAGACTTGAGCTAGGTAAGCTATCGATTGGATTGATTTGAGCTATAGCGTGCACCTATAGGGATGATTTGTTTTGGTTGGAATATTTGGTTGGAATATTTTGGTTGGATGATTGAGGCCTAGTCTAGCTAGCAAGCGTTTTGCGTATATGTCCACTATATTGAATTAAGAATCTAAACCTATGATCTCACCAGCGAAAGCTGACTTTTAGCACATTTTCTCAGGTAATTAAGTGATGCTATGCGGATGCTTGGGATTGTAGGCTTGGCATTTGGCACCGGTTATGGATCTATATTTCTAAAACTCTGATAACTATTGTGGACCTATATTTATTTCTTTTGGGCCTGACTTTGGATGATTTTGGGATAATGTAAACTTTAAAACCCCGCGTGGTTGCATTTTATTTTGTTTACTTTATCTCGTTCTTTTATGTCTTGTGTTTGGATACCAATCCCCGTAGCACCCCGAAAGCTTGTTGAGTCTTCCGCTGTATCAAATTTTGGGGGTGTTACAGATTGGTATCAGAGCCAAGGTTATAGAGAACTAGGTAAATAGACACCTAAACTATAACCGATTTTTATAGAAAACGATCCTCGACCATTGCCCGCCAAGCCGAAGCATCATTGTTTATTTTTGAGGTATTATGAGATTATTGAGATGATTAGAGATTTGGGATTTCTTGAGATGATTTGAGGATTTGAGGTTTATTGATTTAGTGATATGATGCGTTTTGTGGAATTATATGCGTTTTGAGGAATTATATGTGTTTTGAGGAATTATATGGCTTAATTGTTTTGAGAATGGTTTTAGTAATGCGGTATTTAAATCTTTCTTGATTTTATACGATTTGGAATTATATGATGATTTTTGGATATGGTATTTTGAGTTCGCGGTTTAGTTGTTTTTGAAACACTTACACCTACCCTACGCCGTTGTCACAGACTATGGCCTTCCATACGCCTGATGTCGTTGAGGATATTCTTACTACACCGGTATTGCCAGCACAGTTCACCATGGCTCCTGATGACCCTTACCAGGTTGCCATGCATTCAGCTACTATGACACCGACAGGTTCTACTTCAGCACCATCTGCTGCATCTACGCAGGGACCCTCATCATCTTTAGGGCTCCCTGGTACATCGAGGCAGCTTACTCTTCATCAGGCTTTGGCTCGTGTGGCTCCACGTTTTGCCCACCGAGCTACGGCACGCATGTCGGTACGCCCTACATCACCACCTTTACAGATTGATGCTCACTCTCTTCTGTCTGAGGCGCCACCCACATCATTGCGTCGTCGTCCTTGATCACCTACCCCTTCACCACATGGTTCACCTAGTAGGAGACGACGATTGATGATGTACTCTTCCGATGAGGAGGAGGAGTACGAGGGTGAGGATGAGGCTGATGACCCTCAGGAGGCTGAGCAGGGTGATGATGATGACCCTGAGGAGGAGGATGACCCTCAGGAGGATGAGATGCCTGAGGATGATGATGTGTTAGTACCATCAGCTCAGGCTAAGGAGCCTGATTCACCTGTACATCCGATTGAGCATGATTCACCTGATCATCCGTTCTTGTTTGAGTTGCCACCTGGTAGTCCCGTTGGGTCGGATGCATCTTCTGAGGTTTCTGCATAGCATGTAGAGTTAGGTGAGATTGGTAGGTTGTGGGCTCGGATTACTGAGCTTAGTGAGAGAGTGGCACGTGTATCTGATCGACTTGAGAGGGTTATTGGAGAGTTCATAGCGGATCTCAGAGTGGATATGACTGTTGTTGTGGGCAGGACTACTGAGATGAGGAGAGTTTTGATGGAGGTTCATGAGCATATCGATAGTTTATAGCGAGGTTTTGTTACAGCTCGAGAGGCCGACCACAAGCTATGGCAAAGGAATGCCAAGCTGGAGAAGGAGGTGGCTGACCTCAAGAGAGACCGAGACACCCATAGCGTGGAGCTAGGATCATTATGGAAGGATCTTGATGGCTTGAGGCAGGAGTTGAGGAGCCTCCGCCAGCAGCGTGGCTAGTTGCTTGGATTATGTTGTCTTGTTGCTTTCTTAACCGAGGAGTGTTCGGTTAGAAAAGCTAGTTATCATGTTTTGATGTATTTTGTTCAGTATTCGTCTCTTTTGGAACGATTAGTACGTGTTGTGTTATCCAGTAGTTGGAACGATGTTAAATCGCTATTGTATGGTTGATGGTTATTAGTATATGGTATTATGTGAATTTTGGGTGTTATGGAAATTGAGTCCTTATCCGTTTATTGATGTTCCATGGTGTATTGTTGCTATTCTTTCCGTGACTTGGCTTCGTTGATTTAATTCTTGTTGAGCATATGATAAGTCCTATCGGGGACTTACGAACTTGTATGATGTTTCAGATCAATGGCCCCACGAAGAAACCCTGTTAGAGCTACCAGAACTGGACCTGCAACGGCTACCCCTAGTCGTCGAGGACGCCGTCCAGCTCGAAATGTTGAGACCCCTACTCCTGATAACCTGGACACTACTAACCGCAACAACAGGAATCAAAACGTTGATGTTCAGGGAGACGATGATCATGTTCCACCTAATGCACCTACTGTGGATCAAGCAATGATCAATCAACTTGTGGAGCAACGAGTTGCTGAGCTACTAGCTGAGTCAAATTATTCCAACAACTCTGCTGGAACTTTTCCACCTGTTCGCGCTAATAGATGTAACTACAAGAAGTTTAAGATTTGTGGACCTATTGAGTTTGGTGGAACTGAAGGAGTGGTTTACTTGGTTAGGTGGATTGAGAAGACTGAGTCAGTGTTTAATGTCAGTGGTTGTGCGGAGAACACGAAGGTAAAGTTTTCTTCTTTTACTTTCAAGGATGAAGCCTTAACTTGGTGGAACAATTACCGTAACTTGGTTGGGAGTGATGTGGCTTATGCTATGACTTGGGAGCAATTTAAGTCTTTGCTGATTCAGACTTACTGCCCAAAGAATGAGATTAAGAAGTTGGAAATTGAGTTCTGGAACCACAAAGTGAAAGGTACCGATATGGCAACTTATAATCGCCGTTATCGAGAGTTGGCCTTACTCTGTCCCGATATGGTTAGGACTTAGACCCAAAAGATTGAGAGGTATACCGATGGATTGCCGGTAGCTACAAGAAACGATGTGATTTCTGCTAAGCCTGCAAACATTCATGAGGCTATCACTATCGCTTAACAATTGATGGACTCTTTGGCATTGGAAGAAGCTGAGAAGGATAAGAATGGAAAGAGAAAGAGGGACGATCACTCTAAGGGTAATGATCGTCGAAACAAGCGACAACTAACTACTACAGCTTATGCCATGGGAGATGGAGACAAGAAGAACTACAATGGAGATGCACCCAAATGTAACCGATGTTACAAACATCATTCTGGTCGATGTACGGTAATGTGCAAGAATTGCTCTAAGATGAGACACATAGCTAAGGATTGTAGAGCTCGACCACTTGCTATGGTTCAAGCTACTCCTGAAACTATGAACAAGGCAAATGTTACTTGCTATGGATGTGGAAAGAAAGGACATTATCGGAATGAGTGTAGGGAATCGTGGAACCGAGGAAATCAAGGATCGGGTGGTAATGGGTACAATAATGGAAACCGTGGAGCTGGAGGAAACCGTGGATGACAAGATAATGGGGACCAACGTGTGGAAGCTGGAGCTGCTCATGGAAGAGTGTATGCACTTGGGAACGAGAGAGGAGAAGATCCGAACGTTGTTACTGGTACGTTCCTTCTCAATAATCGTTATGCTTCCATACTATTTGATACTGGTGCCGATAAGAGTTTTGTGTCCACTAAGTTTGCACCCTTACTTGAGAAACCCCCGATGGCCTTAGGAATTGGTTATGATGTAGAGTTAGCTAATGGAAACATAGAAAGGATTAAGACTATCATTCGTGGTTGCACGTTAAACTTTCTGAACCGTCCTTTCAACATAGATCTTCTACCCGTCACATTAGGAAGTTTTGATGTCATTATTGGTATGGATTGGTTGTCTAAGTATCGTGCTCATATAATCTGCGATGAGAAGATTGTGCGTGTGCCTTACGGCAAGGAGATTCTGAACATACCAGGAGATAGAAAGGATTTGAGAGGCCCATCTAGATTAGCGGTTATATCTTGCACTAAGTTGCCGAAGCTAATGGATAAAGGAAGTTACCTTTTCTTAGCCCAAATTTCTGAAAAAGGAGAGAAGGAGAAGAAGGAAAGGTACATTGGAGATGTACCTATAGTTCGTGATTTTTCGGATGTGTTTCCCGATGTCTTGCCGGGAATTCCGCCTAATAGACAAGTGGAATTTCAGATTGAGTTGATACCTGGTGCTGCACCTGTAGCACGAGCGCCTTATCGTCTTGCACCTACTGAATTGGAAGAGTTGTCGAAACAATTAGCGAAGTTAGCCGAAAAGGGATTCATAAGACCAAGTTCTTCGCCTTGGGGAGCCCCGGTCTTATTTGTGAAGAAGAAGGATGGATCGTTCCGTATGTGTATTGATTATCGAGAGTTGAACAAGTTAACGGTGAAGAATAGATACCCGTTACCGAGGATCGACGATTTGTTCGATCAATTTCAAGGATCGAGTGTGTATTCGAAGATCGATTTGAGATTGGGATATCATCAGCTTCGGGTGCGCGAGGAAGATATTCCGAAAACGGCTTTCAGAACCCGTTACGGGCATTACGAGTTTCAGGTGATGCCGTTTGGGTTGACTAACGCACCGGCGGTATTCATGGATCTCATGAATCGGGTGTGTAAGCCTTACTTAGATAAGTTCGTGATTGTGTTTATCGATGACATTCTGATATATTCGAAGAGTGAGAAGGAGCATGAGGAGCATCTAAGACTTATCTTAGAATTGCACAGGAAGGAGAGACTGTATGCCAAGTTTTCGAAATGTGAATTTTGGATTCCGACGGTACAATTTCTAGGTCATGTGATTGATAGACAAGGAGTTCATGTGGACCCTGCTAAGATTGAAGCGATTAAAGATTGGGCTGCACCTACGACCCCAACAGAAGTTCGTCAATTTTTGGGATTAGCCGGTTATTACCGAAGATTCATTGAGAGATTTTCGAAGATAGCAAAAATGTTGACCAAATTGACTCAAAAGAGTGTTAAGTATGAATGAGGAGATAAGGAAGAGGAAGCCTTTCAGTTACTTAAGGAGATGTTTTGTAGTGCTCCTATCTTGGCGTTACCCGAAGGTAACAAGGATTTTGTCGTCTATTGTGACGCTTCTCATAAAGGTTTAGGAGCTGTGTTAATGCAACGAGAGAAAGTAATAGCTTATGCTTCCCGACAACTCAAGAAGCATGAGAAGAACTACACCACCCATGATTTGGAGTTAGGTGCTGTGGTTTTTGCTTTGAGGATATGGAGACATTACTTGTATGGAACCAAGTGTGTAGTGTTTACTGATCACAAAAGTCTGCAACACATTCGGAACCAAAAAGAGCTTAACATGAGGCAGCGACGTTGGATTGAGTTACTAAGCGATTACGATTGTGAAATTCGCTACCACCCTGGTAAAGCAAACGTTGTTGCTGATGCTCTTAGTCGAAAGGAGAGAATTCCACCGTTACGAGTTAGATCATTAGGAATGACTATCGTGTCGCCATTACCAACTCAAATATTAGAAGCTCAAACTGAAGCATTAAAAGCAGAAAATAGAGCTGCTGAGAACATATTTGGGATGGCAGAAAATGAGAAGGGATTTGTTAGACGTTCTGATGGAGTATTATGTTTTGGAGAGCGAAGTTGGGTACCATTGTATGGAGGAATTCGAGAGTTGATTATGCATGAGTCGCATAAGTCAAGATACTCTATTCATCCTGGGTCTGACAAAATGTACCAGGATTTGAAAAAGTTATATTGGTGGCCAAATATGACGGCAGATATAACGTTGTATGTTAGTAAGTGCTTGACTTGCTCTAAGGTTAAAGCCGAACATCAAAGACCGTCAGGATTGTTGACGCAGCCAGAACTTCCGGTTTGGAAATGGGAGCGGATTACGATGGACTTTATTACCAAATTACCAAAGACAGCAAGCGGTTGCGACGCTATATGGGTAATCGTGGATCGTTTGACTAAGTCTGCTCATTTCCTGGCAATTAGTGAAGATGATAGTGTGGATAAACTTGCGAGGTTGTATGTGAAGGAGATTGTTTCTCGTCATGGAGTTCCGATATCGATTATTTCGGATCGCGACAGCCGTTTCACGTCAGCATTGTGGCGATCACTTCAAACCGCTTTGGAGACGAGACTTGATATGAGTACTGCATATCATCCCCAAACCGATGGTCAAAGTGAGAGAACTATTCAGACTTTGGAGGATATGCTTCGTGCATGCATCATAGACTTTGGTAAAGGCTGGGAGAAATATCTACCCCTTGCGGAGTTCTCCTACAACAATAGCTACCACACAAGTCTTAAGGCTGCACCATTTGAAGCTTTGTATGGTCGTAAATGCCGTTCACATATTGGTTGGGCAGAAGTTGGAGATAGCCAACTCACAGGCCCTGAGCTTATCTTGGAAACTACTGAGAAGGTAACGCAAATTCGAGATCGACTGCAAGCAGCTAGAGATAGATAGAAAAGCTACGCCGATCAGAGGCGTAAACCCCTGGAATTCCAAGTTGGAGACAAAGTGATGTTGAAAGTCTCGCCTTGGAAGGGTGTGATACGTTTTGGAAAACGTGGGAAACTTAATCCCCGCTACCTTGGACCATTTCTTATTTTGGAAAGAATTGGGCCCGTAGCATATCGTTTGGAATTACCTATGGAACTGAGTAAAGTTCATGATGTGTTTCATGTTAGTAATCTGAAGAAATGCCTTTCAGAGGAGACACCAGTTATACCGATCAAGGATATTCGTGTGGATGAAAGTTTAAATTTTGTGGAAGAGCCGATTGAGATAATGGATAGAGAGATTAAAAGACTCAAGAGGAGTCGTATTCCGCTCATCAAAGTTCGTTGGAATTCGCGGCACGGACCGGAATTTACGTGGGAACGCGAGGATGAGTTTCGAAGGAAATATCCGAAGCTTTTCACTTCGTAGATGGGTTATTTCAAGAGAAACCCAGGACGGGTTCCTTCTGAGGCTGGGAGGATGTGACAACTGGCAAAATAGGGAGCCGTTTTATAAAACCCGCATTACATTGAAATTATAAATTTAGAATTTTTGAAAGTTTATGGTGACGAGATATTTTTCGAACGTTGATACTTGATTTCGATCGTATGTTAATTATGAGGATTGATTATTTATTTATGGTTTGGTTTGATTCGTTCGTGATGATTTATTTTGAGATTGTTATTTTGGCACTACTTTGACTCCGGCACTAGGTTGACCTAACAATTTTAATTATATTTTTATGGGTTCGGATATTATTATTATTTTGAAACGGGTTCGGTTGGAGAAAGTGGTTTGATTATTTAAGGTTTCGGGTTTGGCCCGTGTGTTTGCATTTGGCTACTTAGCCCACCTTACTCACCCTATTATTATTATTGTTTGATAAAAAGATTTTTTTTTTTAAAATTACACTAAACCGTCCTTGTGGATCCGGTTATAGCACACAACCCACACCACACCCTCACCATTTCACTCTCTTCTCTCTCTCTCTCAAGTTACTCATCCCACAAACCCTAATAGCCCTTAGCCGCCGCCCCTTCAATCGGCAGCCACCATCTCACCGCCACTCCCACATCAACACCACCACCACAAATCGAATCTCCATCCTCTAATCTACCCGATCTACTACCACACGCGCCCTAAAACTAAATTTTTCAACTCGTTTTATCACAAAAATCATCACCATCTTTATTGTTTTTGAAGTCTCTTCACGATTTGGTCTTGGGAATCAAAGGTAGGACGGGTTCGACCCGTATTTTGGTGAAAACGTGACCAAGGGTCACGGGTTTGATTATTTTCTTTCGGATCTATGGTTAAAAACATGAAATACTAGTGGGTTTTTGATAAAAACATGACATAAATCGAGTTTGGTATCCGGGTTGTGTTTATTTTCGATGGGTCGAAGTGAACCCGAGAGCTTGTGCTCTCGGTTGGTATTAATCTCGGTTTTGGTTGTGGATTTGTGATGATTCTTGATCTTGGGCTCGAATTGGTGATGTTTGGTTATCATTTTGTGATGTTTAGTCATTCTTGGTTGTGTTTGGTTCGACCTTGTAGTCATTTGGTATTCGGCCGATACCCATGGGGGGGGGGGGGTGTTGGGTCGAGAGGCTCGAGCTAGAGCAAGCCGAGACCTAATGGTCTTGGGTGGGACTCACGCACCTTGTTTCGGGTGTAATATTGACCCGGGTTGACTTGGTAAATCAACCCGTAATTGTTTATGTTTTCGGTTGTTATTCATACTTGCCGAAGTATTGATTTTGTTGTGGTTATTATTTTTGGGCCATGAGTTTATTATTTTTGAACTTGAAGTGGTATATTGGAATACGAGTTATATTGGAGATGTGTTGTCGAATGTGGAACTTGGGGACCGATTGTGAGACGGTCATTAGATGACGGAGATAGGTTAGTCGGGTGCCGTAGTCGGACCCTCATGTTGTAGCACGTGGATATGGGATTGTTTGGACGGAGTTGATTTATATTGTGATTTGATTCTTATTACTTTGGACTTGGACTATGAGCCGAGGGTCATGACTCGGACATGTGACCAAATTCTATGACTCGAAAAATATGTAAAAGTCGATATTAAAAATGATACTCGTTATAATATTATTAAGAATATAATCGTTTATAAACGTATATATAGACGTGTTAAACGTATGTATATATATATATATATATATATATATATATATATATATATATATATATATATATATATATATATATGTATATTAATAATAAAACGATCACGAGTAAACGTATAATAATAAAGCGATAGTTATTATACTATGAAAATAGTGTAATAAACGTCGGGATATTATTATAAATAATAACTATATAAATAATGGCGAAACATAAGTCGGGTAAATAATAATTAAAAATGTGATTTTATTTATAAATTAGAAACTTATCGAGTGATACGAATTGTGGGTCTTTAAAGTCCAAGTGGGCTTTATATTGTGGCTTTGTGTTGTCACGGATATATGACGGTTAATATAAACATTTTATATATCGAATGACTCATTCTAGATCGAGTTATTTGACGATATAAAATGGGTATATTAATGGGCATCGTATCCCACGACGCCCATAGGATGTGGTATATATTTTAGGGTAATAAATTATTATATGTCTCGTGGAATTTGGCCGATTCGACGATATATATAGGGAATTCATTGGACTACGACATATACCAAATAGAAACTTATGTGCAATGTGCTTTAGGTTGGGTATAATCTTGGAACGATATATTACGTAAATAAATATGGGAGATTATCAAATCGACGGATTTGATAAGCTTCGATAATTATTTAAATAATATATTGGGCTAACATTAGACCTATAGTTGTCTTATTAATGTTCTTTGTTGAGGCTTTTTGGTTTGTGCTGTGTCGACCCTCCACCCGTATGGATACCAAACGTCGAATTTCAAATGAAAATGAAGTTAATTCGAGAAATGGATAATTTTAGAAAGTAAAATGGAATACGTTTGGGAATGGGAATATTTGATTTTGAGGAAATGATTTCTGAACGGGTTTTATATTGTTAGGAAGTGCCGAGTCAGTAGTCGCCGTTACGTGAGTTGCTTGAGATTTCTTACGTCTTTCTTCTATCGTTTCTTTTGAGGATTTCTGGACTTGAGGTGAGTCATAGCCCCACTTTTTCTCTTGAACTTTGTTTTCAATACTTGGGGTGAGAAACGTGCAAATGTTTTATGTGGACTATTATCGCTTTGTTTATTTATTTCAAAACTTGCTATGCTTATAGAACTAGGTAGGATTAAGCGAGGCCTAGTCCCGAACTAGGTAAGCTATTGATTTAGTTATTGAGCGAGGCCTAGTCCCGAACTAGGTAAGCTATTGGATTGGTTATAGAGCGAGGCCTAGACTTGAGCTAGGTAAGCTATCGATTGGATTGATTTGAGCTATAGCGTGCACCTATAGGGATGATTTGTTTTGGTTGGAATATTTGGTTGGAATATTTTGGTTGGATGATTGAGGCCTAGTCTAGCTAGCAAGTGTTTTGCGTATATGTCCACTATATTGAATTAAGAATCTAAACCTATGATCTCACCAGCGAAAGCTGACTTTTAGCACGTTTTCTCAGGTAATTAAGTGATGCTATGCGGATGCTTGGGATTGGAGGCTTGGCATTTGGCACCGGTTATGGATCTATATTTCTAAAACTCTGATAACTATTGTGGACCTATATTTATTTCTTTTTGGCCTGACTTTGGATGATTTTGGGATAATGTAAACTTTAAAACCCCGCGTGGTTGCATTTTATTTTGTTTACTTTATCTTGTTCTTTTATGTCTTGTGTTTGGATACCAATCCCCGTAGCACCCCGAAAGCTTGTTGAGTCTTCCGCTGTATCAAATTTTGACATGAAGATGTAGCCCCCAAGCCCTTACAATTCGACTTGACAACACAAGAGAAGTGAGACAACATTGTCGAGCAAGACAAGACCTTTCGAAGAGATGTTGTGTCTCTTGGAGACATCGAACCACCCATGAACTCGCTATATAAATCACATTAAATGCTACAAAACTCACACACTCCCAATTCCTCAAAATTTCTAAGTCAAACACACTATTTCTTTCGGTTGTGTTACTGTCGAGAAGGAGCAAGGAAGACACGAGCTAGGGTTGGGTAGAGAACGAGTTGGGTAATTAAGGTTTTGGGTACAAGATCACTTCACGAGGAGGGTATCACTTGGTTTGCTCTCGTTGCTCATACACACGACCACATCACCACCAATTCTTGGTGTTGTAAGTTTTTCATACCTATTTCATTTCCTACACTTATACAATCATGCATATCACAAAAAGTCTCATGCACACGACACACGTATAATTTTAAGTATAAGTCTTCGTTACACTATAACTTTCATCACTTGCCTCAACACCCCTAGGATCGGGCTTGTCATTTCATTTCTACACGTACGAAACGTTTATTTTTCGCGACCTACTAATATTACGACTCAAGTTTAACCAAACCATCGAAACATGCAAACCTATTACGTTTGTTCACTACAAAAACTAGACCCTTTTTGAAACTAAGTCGAGCACACGATTTAAACAACCAAAACACCCTTTAGGCCTAGATTTGGGCTGACGAGCCCATGTTTATTCAAAGGATTTCGGTTTGAAGATTTTGAGAAAATGACGAGACATATACGACTCTTGTAAACTGATTTGAACGAATTTATAAGTTGTAAAAGCCACTTTTAGTTGTACCAAAAGTTCGGTTTTCAAAAATTTCATCAAGGACCATTTTTGCAAAAAGTCCCACGTTAGGGACTAAAACCGTCAAAATAGCAAACTATCGAACTAACTTTGACAAAACTGAATTCTTTTGGAAATCGAGGGTAGGAAATGTAATTTTTCAAAAGTTAAAGGAATAAAGTGCAAAAAGTACAAAAGGGACTAAAATTGTAATTACTTTTTTCCAAGGGTACAAAGTGTAATTTTGTAAAAGTTAAGGGTTAAATTGTGACAAGTTATATTTTTATAATTAATTATGCAATTTTTATAAAAACATATATAAATATTTGTCTTTAACTTTAATATATATGTATATAACTTTATTTAAAAAAATATTTAATCATAAATATTTTTAAACGATATTATTTTCACGACGAGTTACTATTTATCAAACACCGGTTCGTAACAACGACACAAATAACTACGTGAAGTTATTTGAAATATACTTTAGACACCCGAAACGGATATCACCGTACACGAGACATATCACATGTCATTTACACACGAATCTAAAACACCGATTACAATATATTTATAGGTCGCAAGTCGGAGGAATTTCATTGCTTATCATAGCAATACACCATCACTTTGAGCACCGTTGTGATTACGCACCTTTCAGGTGAGTTCATAGTCCCACATTTTTAATTGTTTTTAAACCCCGTGGGGAGATACATGCTATAAATCGAACACAAGTATTTTTCTGTATGCTGTTATCACCTGATATTGCCTAAGTTGACACCTGTGCTACAAGTCCCTCATATCACGAACCTTAATCATTTGCGAGTGAGCGCGAATATAGTTGATAGATCTATTGGATGGCAGCCCACCTCTGTCAAGGTGATCACTTGGCAGGAGGTGTGCTATATTCGAGGTATTATGGAAATTTGGCACATTTCCTGTCACCGAGGGCCCCCTTGTCATTTACACCCGCTGTGGTGTAGATGATTGTTATTATCTTTATGATATGTCAAATCAATGTTAAGGCTTGCGTTTCGTGAGGCTTAGGAGCAATATTACACCCGATTTTAGTCAAGACCTGTCTATCTTGGCTTGTTTATTTCAAATGTTTGACTTGTGTTCACACTATTACTATTTAAACTACTATGGATTCACTCAACCTTTGTGTTAACTTTTTAAGCATGTTTATCTCAGGAAATTAGCAAGCATGGCGGCACGGAGCTGGCAAAGGGCACAGGACCTCCCTTTTGATTTCAATAATTATATCATTCTTTACAAACTCATCACTTCTTTTGCTAAACAATTAACATTTTGGAAAAATATTGTAACTCTGAATATTTGAGTTTTCAGTGAATGATATTGACAATCTTTTGAATTGTTTTCTGTGAGTATGACTGTGTACTAAACTGTAATGACCCCGATTAGACTTCCGCTGCTTAATCAAATTTCGGGGTGTTACACGTAGTGTCACTTTAATATAATGGTTACCATTCACATGAGCAATCATAATTGTTTCGTGTGGTTCTGATTGTGGTGGACTCGACCGAAGTGGAAACTCATAATACAACCTCTGACATTTCCTCCATCAGTTATACTTATTTCAAAACTCTTTTATACGTTTAGGCAATAACCAAACCCGTGTTTGGCATTTTCACCCATTTTACAGCTTTTTTAATGGTCTCATATTTTTTTTATAATGTCTAGTTCCAAATATATACTTGTAGTGTTGTTGGTTAACATCTGATTCCCAACACCAAATCAGACCGCATACGGGCCACTGATCTCAAGGGAGACCGAGAGCGAAAACCACATATCATAGTCCGTAATTTCCATCACCTATGACATATTGTAAATCTGTTACATAAGGATGAAAAATTTGTGGAAGTTGTTTCAAAAAAATTCTGGAACGCTTTCATGGATAATTGACTCACATATGAACTATGTCTCGGAGGTTCCTGGTTTAAGTCCAGGAACACGTCACGTGCGCGTGTTTCATAGATCGAGTATGAAAATCTTCATTTTCCAACGTTGTTGACCATTAAACATTTAATGTCCTCCAAAAGAAATCAATCGATTCCAAAGGAATATACTTACATACAATAAAACGAAAATTATTTTTTAATAATTTTAAAAGACCAACACCTTTTTGGTAAAAAAAAAAAAAAAAAAAAAAAAAAAAAAAAAAAAAAAAAAGATTAAGACAAAGTAACCACGTAGCATTCGGAAAAACTTTTTTGCATGCATTTAACACTTCTATTTTTGTTGTTTCTTCAAGTTTGATCGTCCACATGTATTTTTATCTTTAATTAGAATTGCACTTGGATTGCTTATACAACCTAACATTCTTAGGAGATATGGTGGAGTACATCGACATAACCACAAGCGTGTCATTAGTGTCACGGTGAAGATTGAACCCTTGACTTCTTGTTTGAAAACCAAAAAACTGAACGTTAATCAAACACTTCATGAGCCATTCAGTAAAAGTCCGTTTATTTCGTTGATTTATTAAATGAACGAACATGAACAATATTTTATGTTACTTTAGTTAGATGAACAAACATGAGAAAAAGTCTCGTCCGTTTATTTATGTTCGTTAATGTCCGATTATGTGTTCATTAGTGTTCGTTTATATTCATTCATTTTCTTATGGTCTTATACCGCATCTTTTAGTTATATACTTTTAAAATTGGTTTACTTAAACGAAACAAAACTTATAAAACATAATATAATGTATACTTCAATAAACCTCATGTTTGTTTTTCCACATCCATTTATCTTCGTTCGCTTATGTTTGTTTAGTATCTTATTGAACGATTATAAACGGCACGTTTTTTTAATAAACCAATACGAATAAGAATTTTGAAATAAATACCTATTAAAACATTTCTTAAATATACAAAAATAATTTGTCTAATTAATTTTTGTAAAAATGTTGTCACATTTTTTAAAATGTAAAGTGTAAGACAAAAAATTATTTTCTTTGATCATCCATCAAGTTTAATGTTTATTTGTTCATACCTTTAGTGATTTACATCAAAATTTACGAATAATAACTTGTTTACGTTTATGTTAATATAAAATGTTTTTACATTTTTTTATTATCAAAACATAGAGAAGTGGAAAACCCACAAATCATTTTTATAATCCCCATAAGCCGACAGCTCGGCTCGGATCGGCGTGTGAGCAGTTTCGGCTCGATCCGTGGCTTGACATTGCACCCAAGTCATCTTCCTCCCTAGAGCCGACCTCCCAACCGGATGCTCCAAGTTACACTTCAATGAACATTATGTAGTATAATACATAAAGTTAAGTAGATATTTGTGATTTGTATTTTTTAAAAACCTTAAAGATACTTATTATAAAGTTATGATCAAATAAAAAGAATAATAAAAAATAATAAGGATAAGAAGTAACCACAACCACATATTTTAGATACACGTATAAAAATAGGTGTACTTTCATTTAAATTTTTCCTACCAAATTAAAATGTGTTGCTATAATTACTTCTTACTTTACTTATTTTAATTATTCTTCTTATTAGATCAATTCCCGTATATAACGTATTTTGTTACGAGAAATGATTGTGAAACTAGAATTTCAGAATTATGTTACGTGGTGGACTGAATTAATCACATTTAGTAGTGCTCTTATGTAAATGGGATATATGGACCCTCTTAATCAATGATTTATTGCTAAATACGAACAAAGGAAGCATCACAATTATCAAAGTTTAGAATTCTTTTAGTATATTAATAGGTAACCTTCTAGTAAAGTTAATTTTTCCACAACCGAGTAAACTCCACTAAATTTAACACTTTGCATAAAAGTGTACAATGGCGTCTAATGCTAGGAAATTTCCTCTAGTACTTTTTACTAAATAAATTTAACAATTTATAGACCACTGAGAACACGAAACGAGTTGTACGTCTCCATTTTAAAAGACAGCATTCAATTGTAGGAAATTTCCTTTAGTTTTACTTTTTACCCGATTGAGAGACACTACAAAATCTATTGAGTTTTACCTCTCCGGAATTTGCAAACACTGTTGCATGACTCTTTCAATTAACAAATTCTATAAATTTTTAATGAAACATTGACTAAAGGTTGCAACTTTATAATATCATGGTTTAGCTGAAAAAATATGATTAAGACTAGTTGTAATGTGTGGTCAATCTTGTGGTCGGTCACCACCTTGAACGCGTCCCTCACCCACTGCGAAACCTCCAACGAACGCGGCCCCTTCGGAAAAAATTGAAGATTTTGTTGGGTAGTCGACCGAATGCTGTGTCTCTATGTGTGTGTGGGTGTTTTTTATTGATTTTTGTGTGGTATGTTTTTTGTGGTGACCGCGGTCGCCTTATTACGGGCATTTGGTCAGGCATTTGGTCTTAGATATAGAAAGTTTAATTGGCGCTTAGTCAGCACGGGTGATCTTAGTCACCTACGGTCACCATTACTACTAGTCTATTATAAGAGAGAAAATGACTAAAGTTTGAAATTTTATAATAGCATGAGAGCTAAGCAGCCATAAACATGAGGAACACATCAATTTGCTAAGTTAAAACTTTTGACATGATAATTATGCGTGTTGAATATTTATCTTTTTTTTTAACGACAAATTTTATTAATTAGCAAGATGCTAGAAAGAACATTACAAAGATATCAATTGAGGATTTTTCATCCAACTCTCCAAAGAAAACAAACTATTACATCTACTAGAACACTATATTATATCATCAAAAATCACATAACATCTCGGAGGGTTCACTGCAAAAATAGTTTGGTTCTTGAACGCCCAAAGATGCCACCAGGCTATGTAAAAAACTCCTTCCAAAATTAACTTGAGTCTAGATGGGAACCGAATACCAGAAAACCAAGCAACCCAATCTTAAAAGGACAATAAGTCATGCCAATCCAAGTCCCACCAACGACAAATCCTGCGAAAGACAAGCGGTGCAATATTACATCGAAACAAGATATGATGAATATCCTCTAGAACCAAGCCACATATCAGGCACAAAGAAGAATCCAAAACCACTCCTCTACAAATAAGATTATATCTGGTTTGACAAAAAAGTGTTTGCCACCTTCAATCAATTTGATTTTTTACAACTCTTATCATTGATAATTATGTTGTAAAGGGGGTTAGCATTGTGTATTGCTCTCACAGTTTATGAAAGGGAAGAAGAGGGATTGAGCAAATGACACGTGATCAAGATCCAATACTATGCTAAGGGGTATGCATAGGCATTGGCTAATTTATCGAGACTAAAAGCATATACTTTATAATGGCAGATAATTTATTAATTTTTATTTACTCTTTTCGGATTACCATTCATTTTTTTTGTTCTTTATTCACTATATAAATATTTTACGATGTTTGTAATTCATAAACCGTTACTTAATTTATTCATTAAACACTTTTACAGCCATTTTATTTACACGCCTTCGAAAGCTAGTGTGTGTGTGTGTGTGTATATATATATATATATATATATATATATATAGTTCAAATAAGAACAAACTTAAAATTGTAAAAATGAGATCCAAGTAAAATTTTACAATTAACACTCTCGTTAAAATAAAATTAATTTTTTTATTAATTACAACAAAAATTGTTAAAGTTCTGATAATTTTCTTTTTAAATTTGATGAAACCAATTTGATACACTTTTATTTGACATGTAATGTGTATCAGATTAAGGTGATACACTTTGATTCGACAAGTAAATTTATAATTGTGTATCAGTAATCCAAACTCATGTATCAGTTGGTTATTAGTTGTAAAAATGTTAATTTGTATTAATATTTTATTTTTGTGTAATGATGATGTATAGTCTATATTTGGGCCATAAGCCCAAATGATAAACATTATTAGGTCCAAGTCCACCACGAGTGAGTTATCATAGCGAATAGCGGGCCATAATAATAACGGCTTGGGCTCACGAAGCCCAAAGCCCAACCAAACTAATCGGGCATGCGATAAGGATCTTCTATTCATGGAATAGATATCCTTACCCCGATAAGCACCACGAGTGCGAAGAGTAAGGAGCAAGAAACCTACGCGGTTTCAGCCCCTATAATAGGAATGACATCTCTCATTCAAAGGTACGATATACAACCCTAACTCTTTAAGAGAACCTTAAATCGATTACTTACTCTCACGCCGGAGTCTAATCGGGGGAGACAATCCCTCGATAAGCCTAACGGTGTTGTTTATTTTCTTAGTGCGCAGGTAACGAAGTACTAAGAAACGAATTGATATAAGAGCAAAGCCCAATAACCAGGTACGCCCAACTTTTGTATCAACAAGTGGCGGACTCCGCAGTCAGAAAAACGTGACCATCAGAGGAAGAATCAACAAGATCCAACCTCCAGACAAGTCGCTGGGACAACCAGCACACCTGGTCACCACGAGGCAGGGACAACCCAACCTCCCCCAGCGGTAGAACTACCCAGGATTACTTTAGAGGTCCCCAGCGTTGAGGAACTCCAACGCACCCCCTTCACTACTCCTCATCAAGCTATACCCGCAGTGAACAACACTGTGCCTCCAGGTGCGCCTGACCGAAACAGGATACCAAACACTGAGGCAGAAGTTCTTGCAACAACTGAGGACGCACCTAATCTAACTTTGGGAAACTTTGTATCCCAAAATTATGAAACCCTAACCGCCCTCATGCAAGAAGAAGCTGCAAGAAGAGCAGGTGCGGACCTACAAACCCGACTTAATTTTGGTCCAGAACGCGAACCATCACCACCACGTCACCCGCGAGGGAGACGTGCAGAGCGTACCACTATCCATGATAGGTTAGGTGCGGTATCTGACTCACAAAATTCTGGAGACAGCGGTAGGCGCACCAATGTCCATTCCAGACTTGGCAGTCGGGGAATACACGATCGATTAGGGCCTTAACATTCACCAAGCCAAGGATCTTCCAAACCTGGAAGTAGGCGGATCTAAGACAGATTGGGGAGAAGGAGATCCCCAAGCAGAGATCCCTCAGGCTCCTCTTCTGAAAGGAGCAGGCGCAAGCGCCGAAAGAGAGACTATTCTTCTTCCAGCGATTCCTCGGACAACGAGGATAAAGAAACAGGACATTGGAAGTCAAGAGGAAGACGTCGCGAGGAGGATAATGAAGATATGTCCCTCCCATGGCGACGCCAGAAAATTGATGCGTTTACACGGCGCATCAGCGATTACTCAGATCGCAAACGCAGGCGCATGCCCGCTAATGTGAAAACATACGATGGAACAGGCGATCCAGACGATCACCTAAAAATTTTCGAATCAGCCGCAACCATCGAAAATTGGCCACAGCCTGTCTGGTGCCACATGTTTAATTCCACGTTAGTGGAAACGCGCGCACATGGTTTAGCAAACTCCCACGCAGGAGCATTGGTGGATTCGAGGAACTGCGGAAAGCATTCTGTCACAACTTCACCCAGCGAAAAAAGTGCGCTAAAAACCCTGTGGAGCTAGCAAGAGTGAAACAGCGTCAAGGGGAGTCAACCAGCGCTTTTATGGAGTGCTTCAAAGATGAGTGTATACAAGTTAAAGCATGTCCTGAAATCCTAAAAATTTCAGGGTTCATGAATGGGATCAATAACCCAGAACTCATCCGCAAACTGAACGACAAAGTTCCACAAACCTTTGACGATTTAACTAAGCGCACTAGATCCTTTATACAAGGAGAAGCAGCCGCTGCGGATAGCAAAAAAGGTTATTCAAACTATAGGCAACAAGAACAGCCGCGGAGACAATCCAACGATCAGAATAACAACCGCAGCAGGAATTATCGCAGTGGAAGAGACAACGACAAGTATACTCCTCTCACTAAGACTCCGAGAGAAATATTTGTAACAGAAGGTGCGAACTTCCCAAGACCACCACCGATGCGCACTGCAGAAGAAAAGCGCCTAGGTAGTGGATACTGCGAATACCACGGCCAAAAAGGCCATACCACTAACGAGTGCGTCCAACTAAAACAACTAATTGAAAAGTTAGTCAGAGAAGGTAGGATGGACCACCTCGTAAAGAACATCAAGGAGGGAAAGGATAAACAGAGAAACGGGGGCAAGAAAGAACCCCCAAAGGAAAAAGCTGATACTATATACATGATACAATCATGGCAACGTAGGATAAAGCAAAAAGTCAGCCAAAAATTCTCTCCAGAAAAAGAGATATCCTTCCCTACCATAGCTGCGGACAACGCAGTCGTGGAACCTCTAACCATTGAAATACATACAGGGGGACACGACATCCACCGCATGTATATTGACGGAGGAGCATCCGCGGACATCCTGTATGATCACTGTTTCAAAAGACTGCGACCTGAACTTCAAAGTCAATTGATACCAGCTACGACATCATTGACAGGATTTACAGGAGAAAAAATCTGGCCCATGGGGCAGCTACGCTTGTTGGTGGTCGTAGGAGATGAACAACACTCAACCGCAGCATGGATAAACTTTATGGTAATAAAATCTCCCTCACCATACAATGGTATCATAGGAAGACCAGGAATATCATCCATGTGCGCAGTACCATCCACAACGCACGGAATGCTTAAATTCCCTGTGGAAGGGGGAATTGTTACCCTCTATAACACCACAGTACCACCAAGAGAATACATCGCAGCCACAACTGAAGCAGAGACCATTCCAGAACAGCGCACGGAAAAGATGCCAAATTTAAAAGTCGCCATTCATCCAGATTATCCGGAACAACAAGTCTCGATTGGAGGATCTTTATCTGACAAAGGTAAAGCAGCTGTATGCGCACTCTTGCAAAAGAACCTAGACATCTTTGCATGGGAGCCCAAGCATATGACAGGAGTACCGCGCTCTATTACAGAGCATAAGCTACAAATCCGACAAGGATACCCTCCAATACGGCAAAAGAAACGTGGCCAGGCCCCAGATCGTGCAAAAGCTATTCTGGAAGAAGTACATAAGCTCGTAGACGCAGGCATCATGCGCGAAGTATATTATCACGACTGGCTTTCTAACCCAGTTATGGTAAAGAAGAGCGATGGGAGTTGGAGGATGTGCGTGGACTTCACGGACCTCAACAAAGCATGTCCGCAGGACTGCTATCCACTGCCAGAGATAGATTGGAAGGTCGAATCCTTGTGCGGATACCCCTTCAAATGCTTCCTAGATGCATATAAGGGGTATCATCAGATCCAGATGGCAGTGGAAGATGAAGAAAAAACAGCTTTCCACACCAGTCAGGGAGTATACTGCTACACAAAAATGCCTTTTGGCCTGAAGAATGCAGGCGCGACATACCAACGACCGGTGGACACAGCCTTCGAAAAACAAGTAGGCCGCAACTTGGAAGTCTATGTTGATGACCTTGTGATCAAAAGCCATACAGAGGACGAGTTGGTGCGCGACATCGAGGAAACATTCCGGACGTTGGGGCGGATCAACATGAAGTTAAATCCAAAAAAATGCACCTTTGGCGCGACCGAAGGGATGTTCCTTGGATATTTGATAGAACCAGATGAAATCAAGCCTTGCCCAGAAAAAACAAAGGCTGTTATCGATCTTCCCTCACCGCGCACACTCAAAGAAGTCCAATCATTGAATGGAAAGTTAGCAGGACTAAACCGTTTCTTATCTAAGTCAGCGGACAAATCTCTCCCCCTCTTTAAAACACTCATGAAGTGTACAAAAAAGGGAGACTTTCGATGGACAATCGAAGCGGAAGAAGCTTTCCAACAACTTAAAAACAATCTGGCATCTCTTCCCAAACTCGTTGCACCACGACCAGGGGAAGAACTAATCATGTACTTATCGGCAACCCATGGAGCAGTCAGCGCCGTATTATTGACAGACAGAAACTCCGTTCAGACACCCATATACTTCGTAAGCAAAGCCCTTAAGAAAACAGAGACTAACTACAGCGCTATGGAAAAGCTGGTCTTGGCTCTGGTGTTCGCAGCCAAAAGGTTGCGCAGATACTTCCAGGCGCATCCGATAGTTGTAATCACTGACCAGCCAATCAAGCAAGTTATCTCTAAGCCTGATGCATCGGGACGCTTACAAAAATGGAGTGTACTGTTAAGTGAGTACAACATCTCATACAGACCGCGCACTGCAATCAAAGGACAAGTCCTAGCCGATTTTATCGTGGAAAAGCCAGACAGCGACAGCCCAACATCTGTAGCCAAAACAGATTTACAGGAACCCTGGATTCTGTTCACAGATGGATCTTCATGTGTAGAAGGATCGGGCGCAGGTCTTATTCTTACAAATCCAGAAGGTATGGAATTCACCTATGCGCTACGCTTCGAATTCACGGCCACAAACAATGAGGCAGAATACGAAGCCCTACTAGCCGGACTACGTATTGCAATCCAAATGGGTGTTCGCAACCTAGAAGCAAACGTAGATTCGCGCCTGGTCGCAAACCACATGCTAGGTGAATATGAGGCCAAGGATGAACACATGACCCAATACCTGGAAAAGACAAAGTGTTTGATCAACAACTTTGATAGGTTCACAATAAAACAGGTGCCTAGAGGAGATAACAAGAAGGCGGACGCACTCAGCAAGATTGCATCCACAAGCTTCGTACACCTCTCAAAACAGGTATTGGTGGAAACCCTAAAAAATAAGTCAATCTTGGATAGGGAAATAGCGACGGTGGTAGAGGAACAAGACCCTACATGGATGACACCTATCACCGAATTTATTAGCAAGGGGATCCTACCCCAAGATCAAAAAGACGCTCGCAGAATACGGCGCACAGCGCAGCGATTTGAATTACGCGACAACGTACTCTATCGACGGTCTTTTTTACAGCCATGGCTCAGATGTGTCGGACCACTTCAAGCAGACTACGTACTCCGCGAAATTCATGCTGGATCATGTAGTATGCACTCAGGACCACGATCCGTAGTGGCAAGCGCTCTAAGGTCAGGATATTATTGGCCAACAATGCATCGTGATGCACGCGATCTGATAAGAAAATGCAGCAATTGCCAAGTACATAGACCTATTCCGCGCCGACCACAACAAGAGCTGACACCAATTACCTCACCATGGCCATTCTACAAATGAGGTATTGACATCGCAGGACCCTTCCCTGTCGCAGCTGGAGGAGTAAAATTCCTCATCGTAGCCATAGACTACTTCACAAAGTGGATCGAAGCAAAGGCAGTGGTGAACATCACGGGAAACCAAGTCAAGCACTTCGTTTGGGACAACATTGTCTGTCGCTTCGGCCTACCGGGCGAAATCATATCAGACAACGGAAAACAATTCTGTGATAACCCATTCAAAGATTGGTGCGCACAATTGAACATCACACAACACTTTGCTTCAGTCAAACACCCACAAACCAATGGCCTAGTTGAGCGCGCAAATCGCAGTCTAGGCGAAGGAATAAAAGCACGCCTTGACAGACACAAAGGAGAGTGGGTAGATGAGCTCTCGCACGTCTTGTTGGCGCATCGCACGTCAATCAAAACCAGTACTGGCGATACGCCATTTTCCCTAGTCTATGGAACAGAAGCCGTCATACCAGCCGAGATAGGAATGCCAACCATACGCACAGCAGAGGTCAACGTCACAACAAATGACGAGGAACGGCGCATAGACTTAGACATACTGGAAGAAAGACGCGAACGCGCAGCTATACGCGAAGCAAAGGCCAAGGCAAAAATGAAGAAGTATTATGATGCAAAAGTCAAACACACTTCATTCAGACCAGGAGACTTTGTCTACCGCGCCAACGATGCGAGCCACGCAGAAGACACAAGAAAACTAGGACCCAAATGGGAAGGACCTTACGAGGTCACAGATGCGCTCGGTAACGGCGCATACAGGCTGCGCGATATGGAAGGTCATGACCTGGCGCGCACTTGGAACATTTGCAATCTCAAGAAATGTTACTTTTAGGCTACGGCCCTTTCACAAACACAATTACATCCTACGAGGTGCCCAATAAGTGTTTGTCTTTTTTTTTTGCTTTCTAGGAATTGTATTTTCTAATTTTTCCATTTACTTGCAAGTATTAATAAAATGTTATGGTTTCTAGCTAACTCCATAGCGCATTTTTACTTTATTGCATATATGTCAATATTGTTTATCTTATATTTCTGCCTACATGGCGTGCATGCACCACTTAAAGACCCACGAAGGCATAGAGGATAAGTTAACCTACTAATTTACTTGTTGAGTAAGAGGGTTGCAAACCCATCAACGTTGGATCACGCATCCTTGCTAAGCGCCTTACTCTCGAGACGTCGAAGTAAGTTTCGCATGCGCACCCCACGACGGATGCGCATATACTAAGTACACCGTACGAGCTTAGCAACATAACGAGCCAAGACACTTGGTCAAAAAATAAAACTTCGCAAACAATGCAAGTATAATTTTTCAAAGTCACGTACTTAAAAGACTTAGTTAAAAAAAATTTTCAAACTTAGCAAACAATGCATATACTTAAGTCACGAACTTAAAACCAAAACGTATCTTATTCCACATTTATTAATAAATTACAAGGAAAGATACATAATTATACAAAAAGCCTATATACTGTGGCGATGCTCGGGATTCTCCTCTAGAGCGGCGGAACTCCCCGTTTCCTTCAGCTTACTCAAGGTTATGGCATCCTGCATAGAGACGGTTGGAACGCTCACGGCCACGCCATCTGATCTAGGAAGGTGTGCAGCGCCAATGCCACACATCACGGCCTTGCCCTTGATACCCTTCTTCACGGCAACCCTCTGCGCATGTCGCTCCAGCACCTCTTTCAAAGGAACTTCCTTTTCAAGAGCAAAAGGCTTCAGGATATCGCGAGGCCGCGCGAAAACAGGGACTTGAAGCTGCGATACATCAGGTTTTAGATAGTAATCTAATTCCTCTTCCGCGTTCTCCACAAGATGGCGCTGCAAGGTTAGAACCGCCATCAGCACAGCTATAGGATCATCTTGGTCGCGCTCCAACTTCCCTATATGCGGCAATTCAAGGACCTTTAGCCCCGCCATCGCCTGCACCAGCTCGTCATAAGCCGTAGAGCTGTAACCAGGGATCTCCGCCAAGTCTTTCTCCAGCAACTTGGCCTCACGAAGCTCCTCCATGGCCTGCGAACGGCCACGCGCCATTGCACAGTGCACAACCTTCCCAAAGGCTTCCACTACCTCCGCAGACTCTAATGTGCTCAGGGCTGCCAGGCGCAGCCCATGGCTGATCAACCATCTGCATCCACAAAGAAACAATTGTGTAAGATAAACAAAAAAAGCGATGAAGTAATTTTAAAGATAAAGAAGCAATGATACCTGCGCTCAGCTATAGTGGACATCAGATGGGGGTACAACTCCTCGTCATACTCTATGCTGAGGGCGCGCAGTTTTTCCTCTTGGATCGCAACTGCCTTCTCCATTTTCCCCTGAAATTCCTGGACGCTAGCATGATGCTCCGCCCTCTTTTCCTCAAGATAGGACACCGACCAAGAAGTTCTCGCCTTTATCTGCTCAAGCTTCGACCTCGCGTACTTCAGGTCAGCCAATATGCTCATTTTATCTTGAGCAATCTTCTCAGCATAGGCCTTCGAGGCCCCCAGCTCCACTTGCGCATCAGCCAACTGCGCACGGAGGGTCGCCAACTCCTCCTCTTTCTGGGCAAGAGCACGGCTCTCCCCAGCATACCTCCCCTTCAGCTGAGCCACAAGCTCAGCTTGGCGGGCGGTTGTCGCAGCCAGCTCATCCATCAGCTGCTGCGCCCACCACCATAAGCAGCCTTGGTATTCCCCTCCTTGTTTTCGTTCTGCGGAGAGGAAACCTCATCATCCTTTGCGCCGTCATCCCTACGCAACAAAGGCAGTAAACAAAAATTACAACAAGTAATTGACAAAAAAAAAAAGAAGAGATCACACTTACAGGAACGGAGAAGCATCATCCTTCTTCAACCGAGCGCCAGAGGTAGAAGTCTCTTCCGCGTTCGACTCCGCGTCTCCGATGACGTGTCGACGCCTCTTCTTATTACCACTGCCACCAGCCTCGGCCTTGCGCTTTGAACTCTGCGCAACCTCTTCCTTCAGCACCTCCTCAGGTTTTAGGATCCGAATGCTGTCAGAAGACTCTGATCGCGCTTCCTCGCGCGCCACCTCCACTTCAGGCACCGCATCCACAGTAGGCGTCACCACTACCTCCGGCGGCACACTCTGGACAGGCATCACCACAAGTGGTGGCGTATCCTCGCGGACCGTCGCGGGCAGAACAGTCAAATGCCCAGCGGTCGCATCAAGCAAGGGCTGCTCCCCTTCCTTCAGAGGACGCACCCCTATGGTCACCTGCTTTGGCCTGTCTAGCTTGACTACTGCGAACAAATCCATCTCTGCGCACATCAAATGAAACAAGAAAAAACAAAAGGGATTAGTTATTAAATACGCACAGATAAAAGGACTTACAAAGAAGGAAGTATAAGGAATGAACACCCACCCCGGCCATCCTCACTCAAGAAAGTGGGAACCTCATCTGCAGCGCCAAAATAAGCGCGGCTCAACCCCACATGTACCAAAAACTCCTCCGGGTAGGGGTTTATGGCCAGTCGATTGGCATCTAAAGTTTGCGCGTCAGCACGACTGTATGAACCGGGTGCGGGGCGCCCATCCCTTGGTAAGGATTCCTGAGTATAAAACTCAAAGGGAGAGGGAAAGACTACGTCGTCTACCCAAAAGAAGTACTCCCTCCAATTTTTGAGGGCGTCAACCTTTTCCGTATAACACTGAAGCGCCCCCTGGCGCTTCGCAAAGGAAACCCACCCATTTGACCACGTCGTGTGGTAAAAGGAGCGGAACAAATCTACAGTTGGTTCTATCGCAAGTAAACGACAGTTTACTTCAAAATTTGACACCTTCGCCGCACCTATACAGTGCAGCTGAGAGATGTGAAGGCGATAGTGATTGAGCAAATTGCTCAGAAACACAGATATAGGTACGCGGTAATTCGCATACTCAAAAAATTTCGTGTATAGACCTATCTTCCCTTCGGGGAAGTCAGCTATACACGCGTCGACATCTGGTGCCTCTGGATGTACATCCAAAGGCACAAAATAGTCGGAAGAAAAGTGCATCACGTCCTCAATAGACATCGCGGAGCGAAAATCCTCTAATTGAGCAACCATTTTCATCTTAAAACTAAGTGGGACGCACACAAGGATTACCTACGAGAGTTAAAAGATTTTCTTGCAAAAAAAGAACGCTCTCAAAAAGAAGAAGAAGATGAATAGAAGTTGTGTGTGTGATTGTAAAAATGGGGGCGGCACTCTTATATAGGGTGGTAAAAACCCTAATTTTCATCCACGTGGAACCCACTCACAGTAAATGTATGGCTGAAACTGAACCGGTACATGCACTTTTTCCCGATCCACGAGGCCCATGTGGACACCACCCCCATTTTTCGAGGTATCCGTTTGAAATACCTAGGACTAGGTACATTGCACTTAAAAATGGGCGATAATATTCACTTGTTCTCCCGCCACGCTTACCGCTGTAAATATTAGTCTAGTATCCGCGGTTACGAGCCACGCACACTAGACTGGGGGGACATGATGACGTATAGTCTATATTTGGGCCATAAGCCCAAATGATAAACATTATTAGGTCCAAGTCCACCACGAGTGAGTTATCATAGCGAATAGCGGGCCATAATAATAACGGCTTGGGCTCACGAAGCCCAAAGCCCAACCAAACTAATCGGGCATGCGATAAGGATCTTCTATTCATGGAATAGATATCCTTATCCCGATAAGCACCACGAGTGCGAAGAGTAAGGAGCAAGAAACCTACGCGGTTTCAGCCCCTATAAAAGGAATGACATCTCTCATTCAAAGGTACGATATACAACCCTAACTCTTTAAGAGAACCTCAAATCGATTACTTACTCTCACGCCGGAGTCTAATCGGGGGAGACAATCCCTCGATAAGCCTAACGGTGTTGTTTATTTTCTTAGTGCGCAGGTAACGAAGTACTAAGAAACGAATTGATATAAGAGCAAAGCCCAATAACCAGGTACGCCCAACTTTTGTATCAACATGTAATATTGCTAAAATGGTTATTTATAAATTATTTTAGTGGTTGTTTAAGGTAGATCTTATTTTTACAACTTTAAGTTTGATCTCACATTAACCCTCCCCTATATATATATATATATATATATATATATATATATATATATATATATATATATATATATATATATATATATATATATATATATATATATGTTGGGAATTATATTTATTGATTTGATGATACAAAACAAGAAGAATGAAACATGAAGGGCTTGAAGTAACAAGAAGGAATTCTACAAAAGATGGGAAGGACTTGCTTGCAAAAGAAGTTTTATTTATTAGTCATTCGTAGTATTTTGTAAACCCTAATATCTCTCTATAAAAAGAGATCAAGGGTGTAGGATTTTAATATACAAGTCTTCCATAATGTAGACGTCTAGTAAAGGGGTGTGTGTGTAACCTAGGCGTAGGAGATAAACGCCTAGGGTTAGTGGTTTATTAATGTTTTAGTTTAGATAGCATGTTCTACTTGATCAAGGTAGAACATGTTAATTAGTTTGTAATCGTTAGAGAAGATAATGATAATGAAAAACCTTGTTCATAATAATGATTGATTCTATGTTTGAATATTTCGCCTTCATTATTATGTGTTCCTAGGTATAATATTAGACCTTGTCTAAGAGCTACAACGATCTTATCAATATATATATATATATATATATATATATATATATATATATATATATATATATATATATATATATATATATATATAATGTATGTTTGGTCAAATGTGAAAAATGGAAATCCTTAACTTTTGGTCAATCCCCATATTACCCTTGTAGATCTCATTATATAAAGAAATACACTCATTCATTTTTTCAATCGTTTCTCTCTCATAAACACACACAAAAGCTCATCCTCTCACCTCTCTCACATACACCAAACAAAAAGGCTCTCATTTCACCACCACCTCCCAAATCTCAGCCCACCACCATCACCGGCGATCCCTACCGCCACTGTGACTCACACTACCGAGAACCCCACCACCATAACCCACCACAATGAGACCCACCGCCACCCACTGTTTTTTAGGGATCTTTTTTGTGTTTCTTATATATCTATAATTGTTTCATGTTCTAAATGTTTTTCTATAGATCCATATCATTTTTACAGATCTGAAATGTTGTAACATTTTTGACTAATTTTTTTTGTAGATCCGTTGTTTCAGCCACTGGACCCGACACCTCCGATCCTACCATCATTTTCGTCGCCAAAATCAGTTGATATCGTTGGACATGTATGGTTCTTTTTTTTCTTTTCCTTTTTTTTATTTATCAATATTTTGTATATATTGATACTGTTTGTAAATCTTTTTTGTATGCTTTTAATAAATCATATTTCTCTAATTTTTTTTAAATAAATATGAATTTTTATGTTTATTTTTAAGTTGGACTTTTTAAAAGTTTTACCTAAAATCAAAATTTTCAAAATTTTTAATTATTTTTATTAATATCCGTGGGTCTTAATTTTTAATTCTATAATTATGTTTTTTTTAGTTTTTTTTAAATAAGTTTTTATAATTAATTTGATTTTTGTATTTTTTTAATCTGGGTTTTCCGGAGTTTCATTTATTTATTTATTTATTTTATTTTTTTTAATAATAAAATAGGTTTTTGGGTGTTTTCTTTTAGTGAGTTCGATGATATGGTTTGAGGTCAATGATATATAGTTCATTTATGTTTGATGTTTTAGATTCAAATGAGTTGTCTGAGGCTTTAAAATGATATGGATATAAAGATGATATGATGTTTAACAGGATTGTGTTGATGGTATTTGTGGTAGAAATTTTGTGGTTGCTATGTTATTTAAAGTCTTTAAAACCAAAGATACTTTCATAGTGGTCTTATGTTAGGCCGAATCTAACCTATGTGTGTTGTTTTCTATACTTGGCAGCGATGATTATTATTTGTTCTAAATAATATGCTTTTTTGTAGCTTGGCTAGACAAACTATGATGTTTCATGCCATGATATTATTATATTGCACATACAATTAATCTGAGTCTCTCTTTGTTTTACTGATGGTTAAATCTTAATCTTAATCTATACTACTTATAAAGACAAAACGGTCAAAGTGGAAAAGTAAAAACTTAACTTTTGGTCAATCCCCATAATACCCTTGTGAAAATGAATTAGTCAATGCCCTTATTTAATTTCGGTAAGTCTGACTTGTGATGGGCTGTAAGTTAATGCTGTGAACAACCCTGCCATGAAATGTTGAAACTTTTAATTAAGAACATTATCTTTGGCAAGTAATTCTTTACATCACACGGTTTAAGCTAATTTAGGAACAAAGTTGAATTCTTTAAATGTAATTTATCTATCCATGGCAATGGTTGCATGTTAATGGTTGACTTAAAACATATGGCTGTCAAATATTAAAAACAAGTTGACTAAAAAAACATGATTGTCAAATGAAACCCAAACGAGTGACATAAAACATATCGAAATTTTGAATATTTGAGACGCAAATTATAAATATATGAATGATTTGATATATTGTATCTCATTGCCTTCATTGCCTATATAAAGAAACGCAAATGAAAAATCAAACCACAGTTACTAATCGAAGTCGAAGCAAGGGAAATGAAAAATAAAAGAGATGTTGATGATGATCTTGAGGTTAGAAATGCTTTGCTTCGTGTTTGTTATGACATTTATCATGCTTCATTCTTGTTTGCTTCTTGTTTATGTAAAATATTAGTTATTCTTTGGCTTTTATGATATGTCTTGTGTTTCTTAACCCTGCATTAACAAAACATTTAGAATAATAAGATAATGGTACGCACAGGCTAACCATTTCAATCAGTTTACTCATTATTACCCAGAAAGGCTTGGGAAACTATTTATAGTGCACGTTCCTTGCATATTTATGACTGTATGGAAGATGGTTTATCCCTTTATGACCAAAACCAAAAAAAAGAAGTAAGTTTTTAATGTCCTGAGAGTGACTGAACTATAAAACTATAGGTACGTGTGACTGAATAAAGATTTAATTTGCAGATTGTATTCGTCGAGAACAAGCAGCTGAAATCAACATTACTAAAAGACATTGACGTGAACCAGCTTCCACAAGTTTACAGAGGCAATCTAAAATTGGTTCACATCCAAGATAACCAATGTGTGCAATGTTGCGATTAAATATATTTTACGATTACCGTCTTTAAGTCTCAAGTATAGTGTATTAAATTCTTAATGTCTTGTTGCGGACATCTTTATATCTATGTAATTCTGCAACTTTGTGGTCGAATTAGCATCAGGCAGCTCAATCATTTAGATATGTATGCAACTATGGACATTTTAAATCTGGATAGTAAGTAACATTAAGACCAATCGTTTAGATATGTATGCAACAACGCAAAGAACAACACACTTTCACACTTTGAGCAATCAAGAAACATACTTTTAAAGTTTCACACAACGTGACAAATGAAAACCTACTTTCAATTCATTACAGTTTATAGCAACTTTTGGTCCCGTAATACTTTATTCAAAAGAGATGTAAGTTTTTTCAAGTCACCGCTGTTGTCTAACATTTAGTGATAATCGATGTAACATGTGATTTGCATACAGAAAATGTTAGTGTTATTTTGTATACTACAACATCATTAAAAAATGGTTAGCTAGCTCCATATAACATGCATTTTATCTGCCAAAGTAATTTTCCTATGACATGTCATCTCATCTCACTTTCTAATATTTCAAAAATAGTATATCAACATTTAATAAAACTAGACGAGTACCCATACATAGCAACGAGATTTTATAATGGCATATACTTGTAATGATCTTTTGGTTAAGTGTTTTGTGTAACCAAAATATCACTAAAACTATCTGCCGCTATAAGATTCCGTTGCTATGCACGGGTACTCGTCTAGTGTATATATATATATATATATATATATATATATATATATATATATATATATATATATAATTGAACAATACTACAATTTTCATTAAGAATAAATAATTAAAAATACAATATAAAAAACCTTACATAATTACTTTGTTAGGTCAATATTTTCGAGAATACTATAATAATATTCGTGAAACACATTTTGATGACTAACATATGTGTCCTCCCATCCAGATGCGTTTTCACTTTTATATGTAATTAAAAGTGGATGAGTTAACGGTAATAGGCAACATTAGCGTAGTGTCACTTTAATATAATGGTTACCATTCACATGAGCAATCACAATTGTTTCGTGTGGTTCTGATTGTGGTGGACTCGACCGAAGTGGAAAACTCATAATACAACCTCTGACATTTCCTCCATCAGTTATACTTATTTCAAAACTCTTTTATACGTTTAGGCAATAACCAAACCCGTGTTTGGCATTTTCACCCATTTTACAGCTTTTTTAATGGTCTCATATTTTTTTATAATGTCTAGTTCCAAATATATACTTGTAGTGTTGTTTGTTAACATCTAATTCCCAAAACCAAATCAGACCGCATACGGGCCACTGATCTCGATGGAGACCGAGAGCGAAAACCACATATCATATTCCGTAATTTCCATCACCTATGACATATTGTAAATCTGTTTTGTCCCTAAGTAAGGAAAGTCAAGAAATCCAAAGGGATACGGACATTGGCAGCGAATTTTGTGGGGTTAGTTATCTACGGGAGAATAATGTTGCTTACGAAAGGATACCCAGCCAGCTTTCAGAGAAAGAAACAAACCCAGGAAAGTTTCTACTCCCATGCACTATTGATAATTTTTATATGTTTGCTCTAGCTGATTTAAGAGCCAGTGTTAACATGATGTCGTTTTCATTATTTAAAAAATTAAATCTTATTAACCTTAAGAAGACAACATCAATGGTCGAAATGGCGGACATGTCTAGAGCAACACCTAAGGGAACAGTGGATAACATTTTACTCAGAGTCAATAAGTTTATATTCCCTGGCGACTTTTTGGTTATAGACATGATTGATGGATGTAATACCAACCTAATTCTTGGGCGACCATTTTTGGCCACTTCACATGCTAATATAAAAGTTCTTGAAAAAGAAATAACTCTAGAAAATGGGAAGGAAAGAATTACGTTTAATCATAATGGATCCTTGAAATCCATTAATACCTCCTTAGAAGAAGTCTGCATGATTAAGGAAGCCAGTAATATGAGTGTTCCCACGAATATGGATATTTACACTAACCCTGTTTTATGTGATTCGGAATCCTGTGAGAATTGCAATATTAACCATTTTGAAGAACGTGTTAGTTATTCTAAGCAAGCTCAGATTAGGCATGATCAAATTATGAGCAGAGCCATGGATGGAAGAAACCCCGTTTTAAAAAACCATTATTGTAACCCAATAATTATTATTAGAGAAGGGTCTGCACAAGCTTGGCCATCCTCCAATCCTTTCCATTACATTTGTGACGGATGTGATAACGGAGAATTAGACCAAGTCGAATGAGTTCATTTGGAATGGACATGCTTTCATGGAATCGAAAGACGTGACATTGAATTCGGAAACCTGTCATTTCATGATTGGTATAAGGCCAGGTTTGGAAATAATATAATTAATGAGCATGTGATAAAAGGATTACAACACGACTACGACCACTATCGCTCGAACCTTTCGTTTGATGAACGCGAAGCAATCTACCAATGAAAAAGTGTACTCAGCTAAAACAGGGGAATGCTCTAAAAACACTCCCCCTAAAGAAACTGATTAGCACTTAAAAATAAATTGCACTAAACCGGAAAAGAGACCAAAAGGGCGCGACTATTCGTTTGATGAATGGATTACAAGAAGGTTTGGTACCACAAATATTGAAAAGGAAACCAAACTAAAGGCATTTGTGGAATGGATGATCGAGAGTTATTCTGACAAATCCGACGAGCCAGAGGAGTATGATGACCCTCTTGAAAGGAGTTTTGAAAGATTTAAGTTAGAATTCGAAAGAGAGGTATTGCAACTCCTTGAAGAATATGAACTCCAGATAGGAGTAAAAGGGTATATGATGCAGGATATATGGGAGAAATGTGAAAGAACCTTCAAAAAGGGGCGAAAGTTCTGGCATGAGGTTGAATTGGAAGTTATGGAAGTACGCGAATGCCAATTGGAAGGACGAAGGTATGATCCTCCGGAAGTAAAAGTCAAAACTTTCAAGGTTCGAAAATACACAATAGATGGAGTAGGAAGTTTCATAAGTATCGATAAAACAATCGACAAACAGCTGCCAGTAGGACGGATGAATGGAGAAAAATTCAAAAAATTGATAAGAGAAGAAATGCACACCCAACTTTGTGTGCAATCGGTTGACTAGTTTGGCAGTGAGTCTAACTTAAATACTGGATAATAAACAAAAGTGCTCTTTCGGGAGACAACCCGAATTATCCTTTTCCTTTTATTTTCTTTTATTTTGTTGGTTTGGTATGCTTTGTTTTGATAATTTGCAGGTCCTAGAGGAAGCTTTGCATTGGGGAACTAATTTTTGGACTTTTGCACAAAGAAAAATCCCCCATGACTTAGCTACGGCGTAGCTCCCACCATGACTACGCCGTAGCAACCCCCAGTTGTCATTCTGGAAACTTTTTGCATCTAAGGCATAGCAACCCATTTCAGCTACGTCGTAGCTACCTTCTGAACCTTAAAAGCTTTTTATTTTTACAAATCATCACTTAAACTTGTATTAGTTTTTAAATGAACTTTGTGGGTGTGTTTCCTGTAAACCCTCACGAGACTCCACACGTCCACTTGGGACACCAAGTGGTTTAAAAGGCTTGTTGCATATGCTAAATGCAACCATGATTCCTACGAAAGTGACTTAGGTTTTTATTTTTATTTTTCTTTTTTAGGTTTTATGCTTTTGGTAATTGTGTGATTTAAGGGAATTGAAGTTTGCTCATTAGGCGAAGAGGAGGCACGTTTTTTTTTAACATGATCCTTCTATCATTTTCAAGAGCAAAATTCAGGGAAGTTCTCGTTCTAATTCTACTTTTCCTCTTTATATTTATCTTATGTACAAAAGGGACTTTGTACAACTCAAGTGGGGTGATGCGTGGGAATCGCAACAGGCTTTACCTCTCGAGGGATCTCGAGAAGCTTACAACCCCCACCAGGCAGTGTACCTGATCGTTGTAGTATAGTATAGTGACAAGTACCGGGGGATTGATCGTTCAGCTTAGGAATAGTGTCGCTAGGATTAGAAAGCCTAATTACTAGTTCTAAAGGTGAGGGATGATTATTTTTGTGTTTTTATATTTTTATGAAAGCAAGTAAAATCTCGGGTTTTGAAAGAGTGGGCAGAATTAGTTGCTATTCAACTAACCCAAAACTAATATGCAATCAAAATAAAATACTAAAAATGAAAATAAGCTAAATTATACTAAGGTTGTGAGCAGTAATTGGAGAAAATGTGTTTACTTAGATTTCACTACTCCCTAGATATCTTTACACGTTAATTACTTGTTATAATTGTATGGATGACGGATCGTATTCCTTAATACCATTCATGGGGTGGCATACATAACTCCCCAATTCTACGAGCTCTTATCTCCTCCTACACCATGCCCAGCACAACTATAGGAATTGTAAACAGTGGCTCATGCATTAAATACAACCAATAAAGACCTAGTACGCCTCGGTTCTTGTTTCTTAAGACGTTCAAGCATGTTACCATTTGGAGATCTGCCAGTTTTCTTAAGCCTAACATATAAAATCATTCATCCAAGACAAGAATAAACAAGTAATCAACACAAAATCAATATCTAGGTTTCATTAGATCTAAGCAAACACAAAGGAGATCTAGCCTAGCATAATGGAATTGAGACAAGAACAAGATATAGACAACCAACACATAGACATATTGATTGAATTAGAAAAACACTTATCTCAATTACAATGCAAGGTATCAAGGGTTTGGAACCCTTGAAAAACCTGTAAAAGTTGCACCAAAATCGTCTTAGGGTTTCTCCAAAACTTCTCTCTTTTTTAATGTAAAAAACTAGAAAACTATATATAGGAAAATAGGGGTGACGGCGTCAAGAACAAGGGTGTGACGCCGTCATCTCGCCACCAAATACTTCCTCGGACGGCCTTGATCTACTTCTGACGCCCTATGTGACGCCGTCATCAACTACGGATTTTTATTCTTGGGATGTTGACGCCGTCATAGGATTACTCTTGACGCCTTCATGACTCTCGGATTTTTATTATTGAGGTTTGACGCCGTCAGGGAATTACTCTTGACGCCGTCACCTACTGTTCCCAGCATGGAAAATTGAGACTTTGCCGTTTTCTTCACTTTTATGCTCCAAAAACGTCCAAAATGGCTTCTTTTCCAGAATTCACTCTCCAAGTACCTAAAATCACAAAAGGAACGATTTAGGGTAATATTTGATCAAATAAAGTCGGATTCGGGCTTAAATGACCCCCTAAAAACGGATCATTTTTCGCCTCATCATATACCCTTACACTTGAGATTTGCTTGTCCTCAAGCAAATGCGCTTTTATTCTACTCAAAAGACAAGTTAGGGGTCATTTAACACTAATATAAAAGTAATTACAACAAATAATCATTCCACTAAAGACCAATAGACAAGCACGGAGGTCATACACAAGCACCTCACAAATAGTGTTTAGATACTCACATCTCTTGGGTGTAATAAGTAATATAACATTATGGAAATGGAAGATATCTCTCACTACCTGTCATAGCAAAATAGATTACCATAGGCTTGGGAAAGGATCAAACCTCCACCACATGGCGTAAGCACCTAGGATAAACTATCAAAGAGGTCTTTTAAAGGGTTGTAACGTTAGGTATAGGGATATGAATTACACGGTTTTGTTGGATAAAGGAAGTTTTACTGGTGGCGAGTTAACAATCTTGGTTAATTACATGTACAAGATAGCGTTGCTAAGCCAAGACTAGACTCGACTTAAGCTAATAAATGAGAAATAACAAAAACATAAAATGAACATAGAATGAAACGGGATGGCAGTCCGTATGTTTTTTTTTCTCTTTTCCTTTTTCTATTTTTTTTTCTTTTTCTTTTTCTTGATATTTTTTTCGATTTTTTTTTTTTTTTTTTTTTTTTTTTTTTTTTTTTTTTTTTTTGACATATACTCTTACCCTACCATCCAAAATAATACATCATAGGGAATGAACGTTCCCCTTACATTTGAATCTTTACATACTTTACATTTAACTAAACTAATGACTCGAATTAAGAAAATCAAAACACTTGAAGCACTTTTAAGATTAACGCACATATGGGGGTAATAATATTATGTTCTTCCCCATTACTCTATAAAATAAGTACTTACCCATGAGTCTCAATCGTCCCAAAACAATATGTACAAGGATATGACTCGACTTAGCAACCATGTAATCAATTAGAAAGTTAACTTAGGGTTTAACAAATAACAATAATGCACTAAAAATGAGCACATACACGGAAGGCTAAGGCGATTTGGTTGTACATTTAAGTGGGGTGTAACAAATTCTTCCTTTAAGTAAAATGCTTAAAGTTAGAAACGAAAAGATAGGCTCGGAGGGGTGTACTAGGGGTATCGTGTACTAAAAATGAGTACAACGCTAAGGGTGTGGGAAAAATTAGTTGACTTAACTAGTCAAGTAGTATGACTTAAATGGTCAAGTAATTATGATACGGGTTTAACACAAGGGTGATCCTAATGCCTCTTATCATGTAGTAAATCCTACTACACGAATGTAGTCTCACTAGCGGTCTCGGGATGCATCACTAACGCAAGTTCTAGAATCTAAATGCTACTGGTACACTCATAAGCACTAATAGTAAATGCTTTTCCTATCAAATCTAAAGGCGAACCTCACATATTTGGGTGGAAAATTTTTCTGAATATACGGTTATGTGCTAGTCATACAATCTCCTATCCATGAGACGCTTGCTATGGCTAAAGTTTCACTCCTAAATGTTGTAAAAAATTTTAAATTTGGCGCTAAAATTACACTAACAAGTATTTCTCATAGTTTTATTACACATCTACTATCAAACAAAACAAACTCAAGCGAAAGCGCATATGTAAGGTATCATCTTTTTACCCTCCCCTTACACTTAAGATGAACAATGTCCCCAATGTTTAAGTAAAGAATGTAAAAGTGAAAAAGTAAAGAGAATGAAATCAAATACTCCCCTGATTCGCTCGGTATAGATTATAGGTTGGCCAGGTTAGATCTTCCTCCAAGAAAACGAACAATCAAAGCTTCCCTTCCAGAATATAAATCATCTCATTGTCGAACATAACCTGTAAATCCTGACAAAATAGACAAGACAACCTCGCGTAAAATCGGCGGCATCATATATAAGTTACTAAATCCTAGAAAATAAAGTAAGATATAATGCTTGTGGAATGAAGTTTGCAGATTTCCTGGAGATTATAAAACTTAATAATTCACAAAAACCATAAGACTCCGTTAGAAAAACAAAACCGGTAAAATTTCCAGATTTTAACTCCTGACGCCGTCAAGAGTAATCCTCTGACGCCGTCAGAATGGACCTGCAGAAATTCTTATGTTAAGTTTCCGGAAAATTTCTGGAAAAACTTGGTCCTACTTCCTGGAAAATCCTGTAAAACTTCATTATGACTCAATACAAGCATTTGACTCTAACAAATACGAATATACATGTTCATTTAATATTGTGGAGAATCATGATCGGTTTGTTTCTTGAAAACATATTTGGGGTTTCCCCTTACACTTATCTTTTGCAAAAATACTTTTAGGTTGGAGTTAAGACTAGGCCAAACAACATAGTAAAGTATTTCCACATTTTAATTGAGAAACATGATCAACCAACAATAAAAATAAAACATGCATACGGAAGCAAATAACAATCAAACAAATAAAATCACACAAAACATGGGTTGCCTCCCAAGAAGCGCTTTTCTTTATTTACGAGTCTTGTAGCTAGACTCAAGGTCATGGGTTACTACGTGATCTCATCATTTGAAATGATATACCCCATATAGTTGCGATCATTACTGTTATGGTGGTAGTGCCTCAATCTGTCGATACTCGCAATCACCTTCCCACCTAATTTGCTTCTCAAGTTAGCTACCCCATCTTGGCTCAATCCTTCGATTGTGAATGTCCCATACCACCAAGGACTTGGTTTATCGGGTGGTATTGTTGTTTCCAAGTGTCTCAAGAACCAAGTTCCCTTCCTCAAATGGTCTATGATTTTTTCCGTGTCGAGTAGGTTCGAGTCCAATTGGAACCTTATTGCCTTTTCTTCTTTCATCCTTAGCTTTCTTATAGCTTTTGATTCTTGCCTCCCATGCAAGAATCTTATTTTGAACACGAATGGGTGTCGTGCCAATGTTGTTTTTGATCATTCTCCAACTCAAATTCTCATGCCCACTTCGCGGGGTCATGGGGAAGCTAATCTTTCTTTTTCCAGATTTAAGCTCAATCTTCCTACCTTCATACTTAATGACAGCCCTAGCGGTAGTGAGGAATGGTGCCCCGAGGATTATTGGCATGCATCCATCCCCTTTATCATCAATGATCATAAAATCAACGGGGTATATGAATCCTGCAATATTAACTAATACATCTTCTGCGATTCCTAGGGGGTATACGTACAAGTGTCCAACAAGAGATAACCTAACACGAGTAGGTGCTGGCATTTTTGACGTTAGTTGGATGTAAATAGTTAGGGGCATAAGATTTACTTCCGATCCTTGGTCGGCGAAAGCACTAAGATGTTTCAAGTCCCCGATGCTCGTTGGTATTTCAAAGTTCCCACATGCTACCTGCTTAGTAGCCACTTTCTGTACCAATAACCTCTCGACCACTGATCCTCCGGGAAGCGTATCATGCTCATCTTCCTCTTCTTCCTCTTTCTCAGGAACCTGTCCGGAGGATTGGTTACGCCCATCACTCTTAATCCAATTTGTTATGGTGTTTTTGTTTATATCATGTTTCAGGTAGTAACTCAAAGGTTGGGACTCTGGTGGTTTTTCTAAGGTCTGTTTAGCAGGAGTTTCTACCTTCTCGTTATCTTTATGGACAATGGTGATGGAGTTAACAAATTGGGTGGTGGGAGTGGCGCTTTCTTTTCTTAGCAGTATTCGTTCAGGGGTTCTCTGATTGGTATACTCTTCCAATAGACTCAACATCTCATTCATTTTCTCCTGCATCTCCTCTTTTTGCTTATAAACTGCTTCTTCGAATCTAGCAAGCCGATCAGAGTGAGTTGCCATATATTCTCTCATCCTAGCCTCAAACTCCGAGCTAAGTTCCTTGGGAGGGGAACAAGGTGGGGTGCACCTCTGAAAAGTCTCGACATGTTCTCTAGAAGGTGACTCAGATAATGGTGCCGAAGTTGGTTTGGAGACAGAATTGACAGTGGCTTGTCTAGAACTTAAAGGTCTCCTTTGCCTTTCCTCAAAATAGTCAACTTTTGCCTCAAGTTTGCATAGGAGTTCATCGGGGATTTCGGTGGTTTCTCCAGATGTCGAGACTGCATTGATGGCCGCTTCTATCGTATGTTTAAATTCCCAAAGCTCATGATTATCAACAGCGAGCTCTTCGATAATTGCCCAAGACTCCACGGCGTTCTTATCACGCAATTTACCTCCCGCGGCCCTGTCGATGGTGCGCTTAGTGTGATAGTCAACATGGTCGTAGAAAATCTGGACTAATAACCAAAGGTTTATGCCATGATGAGGGATCTTGTGGAGGAGATCCTTAAAACGGGCCCAAGCCTCGTAGAAAGTTTCACCCCGCTGTTGCTCAAACCATAAAATGTCCCTTCTAAGCATTGCAGTCTTTTCCGGCGGAAAGAATTGGGTAAGGAAGCGATTGGTGAGATTGTCCCATGTGGTGATGGATCCCGCGGGTAAACGCTCAAGCCATTGACTAGCTTGATCCCGTAGAGAGAATTGGAATAGGCGTAAACGGGTAGTCTCTCTAGTTTCAACATCTAGGTCTATGGAATCTACGATTTTGAGAAAGTCCTTAAGATGTTGGTTTGGATCTTCGGAACGAAGTCCATGGAATGCACATCCGCTTTGCACCAACCGGATGGTGTCGGATCGCAAGGGGGTCACATTGGCTCCGGTGAGCTCAATGGTGTTTCGGTAGCCTTGGTGGCTAGGTCGGGAGTACTCTCCTAAGGTTCGGGGCATAAGGGGTTCTAATGGTGGGTTCTGTTGTGGTGGGATGACGGGTTCAAAGATGTTACCACCTTCCATGATGTCGGATGGTAAAGAGTTACGAACAAAGGCACAAAGAAATGAGATAGACTAAAGAAAACCTAAAAATAAAAATAAAATCTTACTAGAAAGGAATCTAGCAAGTAGACCTAATAAAGAGAAATCCTAACCTAGACAATAACTATTCCCCGACAGCGGCGCCAAAAACTTGATGCGTGGGAATCGCAACAGGCTTTACCTCTCGAGGGATCTCGAGAAGCTTACAACCCCCACCAGGCAGTGTACCTGATCGTTGTAGTATAGTATAGTGACAAGTACCGGGGGATTGATCGTTCAGCTTAGGAATAGTGTCGCTAGGATTAGAAAGCCTAATTACTAGTTCTAAAGGTGAGGGATGATTATTTTTGTGTTTTTATATTTTTATGAAAGCAAGTAAAATCTCGGGTTTTGAAAGAGTGGGCGGAATTAGTTGCTATTCAACTAACCCAAAACTAATATGCAATCAAAATAAAATACTAAAAATGAAAATAAGCTAAATTATACTAAGGTTGTGAGCAGTAATTGGAGAAAATGTGTTTACTTAGATTTCACTACTCCCTAGATATCTTTTACACGTTAATTACTTGTTATAATTGTATGGATGACGGATCGTATTCCTTAATACCATTCATGGGGTGGCATACATAACTCCCCAATTCTATGAGCTCTTATCTCCTCCTACACCATGCCCAGCACAACTATAGGGATTGTAAACAGTGGCTCATGCATTAAATACAACCAATAAAGACCTAGTACGCCTCGGTTCTTGTTTCTTAAGACGTTCAAGCATGTTACCATTTGGAGATCTGCCAGTTTTCTTAAGCCTAACATATAAAATCATTCATCCAAGACAAGAATAAACAAGTAATCAACACAAAATCAATATCTAGGTTTCATTAGATCTAAGCAAACACAAAGGAGATCTAGCCTAGCATAATGGAATTGAGACAAGAGCAAGATATAGACAACCAACACATAGACATATTGATTGAATTAGAAAAACACTTATCTCAATTACAATGCAAGGTATCAAGGGTTTGGAACCCTTGAAAAACCTGTAAAAGTTGCACCAAAATCGTCTTAGGGTTTCTCCAAAATTTCTCTCTTTTTTAATGTAAAAAACTAGAAAACTATATATAGGAAAATAGGGGTGACGGCGTCAAGAACAAGGGTGTGACGCCGTCATCTCGCCGCCAAATACTTCCTCGGACGGCCTTGATCTACTTCTGACGCCCTGTGTGACGCCGTCATCAACTACGGATTTTTATTCTTGGGATGTTGACGCCGTCATGGGATTACTCTTGACGCCTTCATGACTCTCGGATTTTTATTATTGAGGTTTGACGCCGTCAGGGAATTACTCTTGACGCCGTCACCTACTGTTCCCAGCATGGAAAATTGAGACTTTGCCGTTTTCTTCACTTTTATGCTCCAAAAACGTCCAAAATGGCTTCTTTTCCAGAATTCACTCTCCAAGTACCTAAAATCACAAAAGGAACGATTTAGGGCAATATTTGATCAAATAAAGTCGGATTCGGGCTTAAATGACCCCCTAAAAATGGATCATTTTCGCCTCATCATGGGGGGACGGGAGTAGAATTATTTACTTGAACTTTATGTTGCCCTCATTTTTTCTAGTTTATTTTGAAAAATTATGCCAAATTTAAACTTTTGACATGTTTTTCCGAACCTAACTAGAATAGACCTTAGCCAAGCACATCAACCCTTAATACCATGGTGAGTTTAGCCTATTTCAGTTTCTCCTGTTTTACCCCAAATCCACCTAAATTATGAGTGTGCCGGTAGTTTGTAAACTTTAGAACTTGGCCTTTACATCATTTTGAAACCATAGACGAGTAGTGTATTGAGATTTCTTGGTACATTTGGAAGAAACTTTTTAAGAAGGCAATATTTTAGGATTATCACCCAAATAACCTTTATGTGTGTGTTTATCGATTAGTCACATCGACTATTCGACCCCCGTGTTAAACCCTTTGTTGCACTCACCCTTAGTGCAAGATACCCCTAGATACACCCTTTTGAGCCTATCCTTTCGTTTATTACCCATATTATTGTTTCGATACACCTATATACCTTAGCCTACCGTGTAGTCTTAGTTTATGGTTGGGAAGTTACCACTTGTCCTAGTTCGAGGTTCAAGCTAAGAGATACAAGAATCACACCTATGTTGAAGACAAATACTTGAAGATCATGAGAAACCCACTATTGTACATGTTTAGTTCATCCCAAGTGGGGGGATATATCTATGTCTTGATATTATTATTAATAAAATAATAATAATAATTGTGAATATCTGTATGTAGATATGTTATCTTTGGTGCAACCTTGTATAGCACCGTATTATGATCTTTCAAAGAATTAGTATCGAAGAGGCCACTTCGGTCACATTTGAAGAATGAAGTTGTTGGTTCTTAATCACCAACATGAAGACCAAGTGTGGGGCCCATCATGACGTCCGCTAATGGCACACACTTGTTATATGATCCAATTTTTTGTGTTTTGAAGCTTGGACTTTGGATGAACAGCAAGTGGTAGCAACTCGGTTATAGGCTAAGACTATTTGCTTTCTTTGTCCTTTTACACCATTATTGTGCATCCCATGTCTTATCCTACCCTTTTAGTTTTGAATCATACTTAGGTGAAGGATTTGAGCAGTCATTGGTGTCTTGCCCGGCGTTCCGGTCATGTATCATTGCCTTTGTCGCCTTGCCGTAGTATGTTAGTAACAACACTACACCCAAAAGCCAATCATTTGTGTTCACCCAATATTGCCTTTAAAAATTGTTTCGACCTTAGCTCTAGTGGTAGAGATTTGTGTAACTGCCAAGCCTATGATAGAATACATTCTATGACTGTGCATTGAGTGATCACCCCGAAATAAACACTTAGATTAGGAGAGAGAGACGAGTGTTTGTTCCACTTCGTGAGGTTTTCGGCTTTGAAATATTCTAGCATAGGAAGTTTTTAGACTCATATTTTCCAGTTTCTTGGGAAATATCTTTTTAAATATTTTTCTAATAAGATCTACTTCAGGGCAAGTAGAGTTCAAGTGGGGGATATTTGATAACGTCAAATTTACCCATGATTTAAGTGTTAATTTCCCCATTAATTGCTCATATTTTCTATTCATATGTAGGATATATACTCTTATTTGTTTATATTCTGGTTTCAGGGTAAACATGAGCAAAAGAACGAAGAAACGCGGAAATGGAAGGACTTAAGTGAAAATACATGAAAAATGTGGATTCTGCACTAACTACGGCGTAGAGGTTCATCTACCTACGCCGTAGCACAGATTTATGAAGACTACGGCGTAGCTCACTCCATGACTACCGTGTAGAGGTTCATCTACCAATGCCGTAGCACAGATTTATGAAGACTACGGCGTAGCTCACTCCATGACTACGGCATAGAGATTTGCTAAAGGTCGCTACGAAGTAGCAACTCTCCACCTATGGCTTAGACCCTAATTTGAGGCAGTAAAGAACTCACGAGGCCAAAGAGAAAGTTACGGCGTAGTAACCCTAGCAACTACACCGTAGAAGCATCCAATGAAGTTGGTTGAAACTAAGGGAGCAGAAGGAACGAAGTTCTAGCCACATAGAAGTCATTTCCGAGGGAGGATTCACACACCAATCATAAGTTTATCGTTTCCTTTGTCTTGTATTCGATTCATGTTTACATTTGTATTAATCCAACATTGTTTTACTGCAACTATGAACAAGAGTGGCTAAACACCTCTTGATGTTAGCCTAGTTATGAAATTGTTATTGTTATGATTTAGTTTTCTTCGCATCTATTGTCTATTGTTTGTATACTTTCATGGCGAGTCTTGGGACACTCTAGTTCTGGTAGTGTTGAGCATTCGTAGTTCCTTGGAGGCTTGGGGAATTAACCCTAGGAACCAGGCCGATAGGGATGTGACTTGGTGATAGCAATATCACCATACATGTGCGAATTAACCCTAGGATCACCTACTGATGCGATACTCTCGAAGGAGTTAGAGGGGGTGTAAGATCTGACCATGCCGCATCTCTCTAGATTTGTCCATGTTAGTAGAGGTTCTTAATGACTCTTACATCTTCGTAGGTTAACGCCGCCCGATGAACCCTTGACTTTACAATAGTCGGGGATAGGACAAGGTGTAAGATTGGTTCAGGTGATTTAACCCTCTGATCCTGAATGAATATAACCCCCAGACGATATGATAGGATGCACTTATAGAAAACTAATCATATTAATAAAAAGAATAGTAATTAGGTTAGCACTAATCTTTCAAATCATAAAACCCCCTTTTACACGTGACACTAAACTTAGATAAACTCCACACTCATAGCTCTTGGGACGACCTCGGCTTTACCATCTAGCTATACCTCACACGACCGGGTACACTGCCCGATAGTGCATTAGGTAGACCTTAGGTAAATGAGACACTTTATAAATATTAAAACCTGGTCTGTAAAACCTACATCATCAACACACTCCCTTCAGGCGGAGCAAACCGTACACGAAGCTTACACCAAGTTTAACGACACTAAGCGAAATTTTGAGTTCTAATCCTAGCTAGAACCAATCTACATTAAGCTTACGTGGCTATACGAACAAGCACTCTTGTCCGCTTGGATTTACACACAATTCAAGTCTTCACACGGATGATCACCCCGTCCACTAGAATTGTCACCCGATCCAAGCCTTCACGAACCTTCACTCGCTCCAAGTTTTCACTTCACGGACTCACACCAATTCCAAGTCTTCACACACTGACACACTAACGTACATAAAGTCCTAATCTAGATACATTACTTTACGGACTTACACTTTGTCCGTATTTATCCTAACACACCTAATCCCGACTCACGCACAAGTTGGATATACAAATTTACAATATACACAAAGAGAGTGTTTGTGGGAAGAAGAGAATCATAACACAAGTTAAGTGTGTGTTATGACTGTAACACTTCTTTGACGAATATGACTGTTCTTCTCTTGCACTTTGATATAGAGATTAACGGGATCACTTATAAACACATATCGACACGTTATAGTGATCAAAGAAAGGAGGAAGAAAGAATAGAATGTTTTTGTGCCAAGAAGATTTGTTTTTCTGAGAAAACAATTAAGTATTTATAGCCATCAGGAGGGGCGGGGGACGGTCCCTTAAAGCTGGATGGATATAAGGGACTGTCGCCATGTTTACGGGGCCGTCCCGACATACGCTCCTTTTTGTCATGATGTGGTGAAAGTTTATCTGGTGAAAAACTTATCTGATTTGAGCGGGAAAACTAGCTGTTGAGAGTTTTGAAATTCAAATTTATTTTCTTTAATAAAACATTTTTTTAATTACAAAAATAATTTTGTAAAAATGTTGTCACATAAAAATGTGAAGTTTTGAGAAAATAAATTCTTTGATCACTTTACTAATGTCGGTATTGTGTTTTTATATTTTGTGATTATCAAAACGTATAGAAACCGAATAATGCAAATGACGTTTTTGACATTATATTTATTAGTAGTATGATCTTCTTCTTGTTTCGTTATTACCTTTATAATTATATAACTTGTGAGATTTGTATTTGAGCAGTTTGCAAAACAAGATAAATGATGGAAGTCATGATGAAACTACCATGTCTTCTAGGGCTGTTTTTTTTTCACCCTACTTTCATAATTAATTTTATATATATTTAAAATGAAAGTATTGAATGCATAATGTACAATGTTTTTAATGTATGTTTGGGTATATATATATATATATATATATATATATATAAAATTTCCAATTAAAAAAAATGAGATATGAAATTGACTTTTTTATTTATTTTTTTTATTTTTTACACAACCCCTTCAATGATAATGATGGCTGCAGTCGGTCAAAGTAAAATGTTCCATTTAATTGATGATCTTTTTATTCGAACCTATATAATGCAGAACATTGCGTTATATCTTGGAGGCAAATGTATATTGAACTCATAAGTAAAGAGTTGGTGACTCAATTCATTGTATTATGGTTATTTTTTTGGTACGAACTTTTTAGAGTGCTAACTTACACTACATAGTTATAATGTCCATAATAAAAAAATATATATATACAGATGGAAAATCTTAAATGGTAGTTCCTAAAATATTATTTGTAATGTAAGGTACTTTAATACCTACATTTAATTTGACAAAAAAAATCCTAAATAAATCAACTTAGATAAACGTATTTTAGAAAAGTTGCAAAAAATTGAGTATATTATACTCTCTCCGTCTCAAAATTATTGTTATGAGAGAGAAATCAAAAAGTTTAAGAAAAATGAAACCATTATAAATCTCAACCGAATATTCCATTAATCTATTTTTTAGTTTTTATTTAAAAAATGAAAAAGAAAATGAACAATTATTTTAATACATCCCAAAAAGAAAATATAAACAATAATTTTGAGACAGAGGGAGTAACTAAGTTTTGCTCGTGTACACTATATACAATGAATCCAATCTAAAGCTTAACTTCTATTCTTTAGGGTACACTAGAAGTTATGGTGTGCCATGCGATGATGTGAAGTGGGGCAAGTTACTTGGACCCTAGAAAGTCATGATTTGTAGAACTGGTGAGTTTAGGAGGGATGAGTTATCCACACACTTTATAGAAAAAGTGACTAGATTTGCCATGATAAAAATCTAATGTCATTATTGTAGACCTTGACTATTTGGTGTACTTTTTCTCCATATATTACTCGGTATGATTTCCACTTTTCCAATGAGAGTGATTGCTGAAGATGCATCACAAATGAAATTCGATCTTTTTCATTTTCTCTGCCACGTCAGATTTCTCTCTCCGGCGACTTACATGCGATTCGGTGCCCCAGTAAGGGCAACCTCCATTTTTTTATATATATTTTCAAAACAAACCAGATTCAATTTAATAATTCAATATCATAAATCAATTTAAAATTAAATGGTACAGTTCGAGTGGAATACCCAAATTCAAAATCAAAATTCAAAATTCAAATATGAGCGGGATTATTTAATTTCAATATGAGCGTGTTTACTTTAATGTTTAATGTAATTCGTGTTTTAACTTGTTTAAGTGTTTTCACATTAATTTTTAAAAAACATAACATAACAAACACAAAACACAAGGGCTGAGAAAGAAAGAAAGAAAAAAAAGGACAAAATGTGGTGATCTAGATCGCCTCCACGACCATGATCCCCCCAACAAGTCCCCTCGATCGATTCTTCACACTAGGGACGATCGATAGTGATCAACTGATCGATCAATCTGCATTCGCTTACTATGTGAAGCCTTAGAGTAGTGATATATTTCTATAAGACTACAATATTATAACTGGAATGTAAGTTATCATTCTTTATTGAAATAACATTTGTGTTGGATAAGCCGACTCTTCTCCGCAAACTAAATGGCAATAAACCGGTAAATTTATTACTTCAAAAAAACAGTTAGGTACATATGATGTGAATAAATCACACATCTCAGCCTGTTAGCGGTTTTGTTGTTCATACGTTCACTTGTGGTCTTCCTAGAATTGGTTTGGATCGAGTTAACACAAAGATGACTTTTAGCTTATTCTCAACATTTTCATGTTATAAGTGTGTTATAATGTTGAGTATAAGCCCGAACACTTGAGCACATATATGGTGGTTACAGTTATTCTTGTTCCTTTTGATATGGCGATAAGTTTATATTTTTCTTTTTCATGGTATCCAGATTACAAGAGGGTGCATGTTGAAATGCATCGTGGTCTAACACCATTTGAAAGTTGTTGATTACATTTGGTTTTCGTGTAAATATTTAGGACGTTTTTAGATTGGAGCTTAGGCACTTTTAACTACCCGTGTAGTACTCCGTGCTTACTAAAAGATACAGTTAGAATGATTATTTTGTCTACTTTTCATCGGTGATTAGCCTTGCATTAGGCCATTCGTAATACAAGCAAAGTATTTATAGCTAGAATATATTTTTTCTCGGGCTCGTTAAAGAGAGATTTCACAATGAGAATACGCTCCCCCCTCCGTAACAGAACTTAACCATTGACTACTAACCAATTTTTTTTTTCTTTCTGACTTAATTTGCAATGATGTAATATCTAGACAACATGTATACTATGTAACAATTCACATTTTCAGGATAATTACTATTCCCGAAAAATTTCACTATTCACTTTTACTATTCATTTTTCCCAAAAAATTTCCCGAAACTTGATTTTTGTTTCTTGGCCTCGAGTGATAAATCATTTCCATGACAAATTAAAAGTTTGACATTCATAAGCTCATTTTCGTGAAAGTTATTAAGGAATTACACGTTTTAGGGTAAAACGTCATTCAGAAATTCTACGCACAACGAAACTCGACCGTGTTAAGTGACCCCGCATCGGAAAAATGTTTGACACACTCATGATTTATTTGAGAATAAATCATGACTGTGAAAAACGTGACCAAAATAAACCTCGGCCGTGAAAAACTGGAATTTTCAGTTTTAAGCATTTTTACTCAGCCGTAACCTTAGCCTATACCTGCACCGCGTTTCTAAGACGATTTGAGTTTTCAACTTATTAGAAAAAGTCAACATATTTTTCCCTCCTCCTTTGACCAAAAATCATTCCTTGTTTTTACAAGTCATTCCTTGATTTATAGGCTTACGGTTTGATGTCTAAAAGACATTTAATACCAACCGACACTAGACTGAGCCCAGTCTAGACGTTATAAGTCATTTTAAATCATTTTTATCCTATTAGAAAAGTAACATTTTACTTTTATCAATTTTACGCAATATTCGTATATTTTACGTATTACGCGTTTTAGACCCGTGTTTCCAGTTTTAGCAGGGTTTTACCACCCAAATGGAACCTACCACTCATTTTATATTTTATTATGGAACATATGGACATGTTTATCAATACTTTCAAATTCCATAATTTTACGACACCCGGTTTTACGTTTTGAGGCTTAATCATTTACGGTTGGCATTTCCCGGAGTCAAAACTAACCAAGTATCTTGGATAATATCAACAAAGTCCAACACTTCCTCCCCAAGGCTTGTGAACCGCCATAGGGGGGGGGGGGAGTCACACCCTCATGTGGCTTAATCTCATGCTAAGTTGCCTTAAGATGTATACATGTGTATAAGCTTTTGTAGCAAGCTTTGACTAGTCATCCATTGTAACCTCCTCAAACCCATATAAAAGCCCCCCTCCCCTCCTTATGTAGTGCACCATCACACACCAAAACCACTCCACACTTAGTTATTTTCTTCTAATTTCTAGCAAGGTTCAAGTGCAAGTTCAAAGTAGAAACCCTAGTTTGATCTTAGGTTATCAAAACACTTCCATAACCTCATATACTTGGTGATTTCTCTTGAGTTTGAATCCACTCAAGTCACCTCAACCTTCATCATCCATCTTTCAAGATTACAAGAGTAGAAAGATTGCATGAAGTGAAGTGGGTTGAAGCAAGTCTATCAAAGTCCTATCCTTACTAGTTACTTCCTTTCTTTATTTGAAAGCCAAAAGTTGTAAGCCAAAACCTAACTTGCTTCTTGTTAAATAATCATGTTCATGTTATTTACATATTATTCTTGCTATATTATGTCTTGTATTCATGTCCATGATGTATAAAAATGAGTAAAACATGTTGTTGTAATTGATTGTTAAGATAAGTTATTAAAACAAGTAAACTAGTGACTTTCTTGGTAAGACCTGATCAAAATGGTAAAAATATAATATTGGATTATTACATATTGTAGTAGAGGACCTAACAAGGAAACCGTAGCAATTTGAACCACCTAAAACGAGTATACGAGTCAAAAGTTATGACCATTTGAAGTTACCAAAACTTTGCGGCAAAGCTGCCAAAAACTTTCTGTTACAGAAACTTAAAACATGCAAAAAGAGGCATTTCTGCTCCGTTTCATGAAAAAGTTAAAGCACGAAAGTTGTCCGGAATCACGTTTTCTTCAAAAACTCAAGAGCACGTCTCCAGAAAATCAATAACGAATGAGATATTTCTCAGTTTCTTAACAGCTATTTACATATATATAAGTCACTATATATTGGTTATGTTTTAAAAGGAACAAGAGGTCTTATGACCGATAATCAAGACCACAACCATGGCTAGAGCCAAGGTTGAGTCTCATGACCATTTAACAAGGACCAAAGGTCATGGCAAGGCCATGACGAAATGACCATGTAAGCTTACTTAGGCGTAAACATGAAACAAGGAATTGGCGATAACTTGAACAAACAATTTGGATCTACTTCACTTAAAAGAACCATGAGTTATTACAAATAAAAATGGTCATACAAGTTATATGAAACATACCCTAATAACAATCTTCATGTAATAATAAACTTTCCTAAGTTTATTCAAATATCGGACATGTAACTTTTCGGATCAAAACTTATATCTATATATTTTATCAACTACTACAATAGTAGGGAGCCTCATGTGAGGAGTTCATTATGTAAGCCGTCGAGATGAGTTGTGGATTTACGAATTAAAGTGTCCTGGCTCCTCGAACGCTTACTAACATGACTTCTGAATTATGTCGGCCCGAACGGTAGTAAACGATATATAAAACATACATGTTTCATGAATCTTTTCTTTCAAAGACTTACAATATACATCATACCACATCATGGACTAGATGCAAGATATATATATAGGCACTTATTCATATTCTTTACTCTGATCTTAAGTCGCAACATTCTATTATAGGTTGCTCGTAGAAACCTTCGCGATTCGACCATCACATTCACTACTCACTACATAACTTAAGGTGAGTTCGTAGCCCCACTTTCTATTGTTTAACTATTTTACAAACCCATGGGGGGAATACATGCTATTATTTTTCTACTCGAACACAATGCTTTCTAAGGTATGCTACCCGACTATGTTTTATTGTCACTAAGTAACGATTGCCATGTTCGAAGTCCCTATATCATGAACCATTAGTCACTACCTATAGTGAGCGTGAATATTGTGAATAGATCTATTGGGATTGACGGATCCCATTTGTGTTGAACAACGATGAGTTCACACAAATGCACTATATTTGAGATTTAGCGGTATAATGGCAAAAGTACCTTGATAGGGCTTCTATAATGCCAATTTTGTTGGTTCGATGTTAATGTTTTGGTTGCATGAGCTTAGTGGAATAAATAACGATTTTGTTTTCTAACTATGAGTGTGAGTCTATAGCTCACACTACGATTATTGTGTTCAAACGATTTAACAAACTCTACGAATTCCACTCAACCTTTGTGTTGACCTCTCAAGCATGTATTTCAGGTTCATGACGATCAAGGATGGTACGGAAGGGCACGGATATTCAAGAGGGCTATAAATTTTTACTACCATTCAAAGACTTAATTAATGTAATTTGTAAACATGGAACCATCTGGGACCTCATTTTGTAATCTCTGATATTTATATAATTTGAATGATAAATCTTTTAAAACGACTCAATTGGAGCTCGTTTTCTATTATTGTGACTATTGTGCAGTCAAGTAACACCCAGTTCGAATTCCACTGCAACCATGAATTGGGGGTGTTACATACTACATATAAAGAAAAGGGTTGTGATTTGTACAAATTCACAATTGATTGGCACACTCAAATTATGGGTGTCTTAACATTTATACCCTCACATCTTTTTTACTTATTTTCACCCTGTTAGGATATATATGTCAAAAGACTCATAATTTGAGTGTGTCAATCAATTGTTAGAGTGTGAAAATCACCTCCCTAAAGAAAAACCAATATTCTTGAAAGTAAAAAATTAAGAAAATTATATATGAAAACCATAAACTTCTATTACGATTTTTGTTTATAACCCATAACTTATACTATTTTCATTCAGTTTAAATCGTGTTTAATCACCAAATTCTTAAGCTTTTATTATTTTTCGTTTATAACACATAAACTTTTTTTTATCACTACAACTATCTGACGCTATAAAATCTCATTACTACGCACGGGTACTTGTCTATTTAAACAAGTCGCGTTCGGGTTAGGATTTGCTGGCGGGTCAGATAAGCCACCTCTAAACATGCATGAATTTCCTTGCCACCTCCCCACTGAATTGCCACCTCTAAACATGCATGAACTTCCTTGTCTTCCAGTCAGATTGTAACAACCCGTAAATTTCCCTAAATATTTAAATTATTGTGAGCCTGAAGTATAAAATTTTTCAAACGTTATGACGACTATTTGTGATCCGTATCGGAAATATATCTTCTTGCATACATTTCATTTCTAGAGCAACGAATAATATCCTTGATCGATCGTTATGACAAACTCATATTTATAGTTATTGGAACCGTGCGTGTAACCGACACTATACTAGTATGACATAAATTCTATAACAATTTTCGGAACTATCAAATTCTTTTATACTACATTCATATAACCGTATCCAGAATTATGACTTTCGAAGTTATTAAAACAAGTCACCACGTTTACACTTTTGCTCAACGGGACACGGAGTACCCTCGACACTTGACGAAAAGTAAAATAAAACGCAAACATTTACAAATACATTTATATTTACTACATTTCCTCACCCCAACTACAAATACTTATACATTCATTTTAATTCTTTTATTTCCTTTCTTTTTTTTTTCCTTTTCTTTTCTTTCTTCTTCTCCTCTTTAGGAAACGCCACCCATCTCTCTCCCCACCCTCAAAATCCACACCATCTTCTTTGATGATTTACAGCCGCTCCCCCTCACAAGCCCCCCCTACTCTCGTTATTTCATCAAACCTTGTGGAAGAGCTCTCTCAACGATGCACCCTATTTGTGTCCCTATCGAGCTTCACTATCACCCATGGCTAGGGTCAATATTCAAACTAGGGTTGATCTATCACCCTCTCACACTTTCTCTTCTACCCAGGAAAGGTCACGGGTGCGACCCACAACAAGGACGTGATTGCTATCTTTCTTCAATTAGGATGACACCAAGATCGATCCATGGAAAGTTGGAGTCAACCATATACTTTTCTTCATTCTTAAATTCACCACCGATACACAGGGGAGACATCACTCTTATCCAACACTCACAAAAAGGTTATTGGTGATTCCTGCTTGGATTCGGCTTGGTGGATCTACTTGTCTAATTTGTTTCATCCTGGATCGATTCTCGTTATAAGGTCTTCACTAAATTCTTGCGCTTTTTGTTATACCTTGTATATTGTTATTCATGAATTATTAGATCAAGTTCTTGATAATGAGTCGGTTGAGTTATGTGCTTACAACCTTGTGTGCGTTGCGTGTTTTGTTTGACAAACCAAAATGATGTTGGCTCGATATGGTTGGGTTACCCTTTTGCTTAAATCTTGAACCCTAGTTACTCTTCTTGTTATCTGTTGTGTAGTATGAATCGGACCAGTGGCTTGGTCATTCTTAGTCAACAACGGCCCACTTGGGGTGTGATAAATTGTTGTCTTAAGTTAGCTCATGAATCGATACACTCCTTCTAAGCTTTGTTATGTTCTTGAACCTGGGCGCGAGTCGTATTTTGGAAACTTAATCGGGTCGCATTAGTCTTTGACACTAAAATTCTATGTGCTAAACTAGTCTCGTTAGGCCTCATGCTAGGACCGTAATACTTAGCCTCGATGAAACTTGTACGCCTCCTGCAAATGTAGCGACTACGACTCAAGGAGAGGACTTGTACCCACGACTTATCTCGGCTCCACAACTCGTTTGGAGCGCGTCCTGATGCAAGAAATATTCGGCAGAGTTTTTACAAAATAGAAGCCAAAAGAAAAAAAAAAAAAAAAAAAAAGGGGGAAAGGAAGTAACTTTGGTTTGTTTGGCTATTGGGTCCTGTACTTGGCTTGGGCCTTAGCGCTCACAGGCCCACACCACATAAAGCCAGCCCATGATATATGAAGCCCATCTGCGTTTGGTTACAACGAGTGTACAAGATGCGTGGGGTTACCGACTCGTTTCCTTCACTCGACCACAATGTTCGTAACATACTATATATATATATATACTTAGTTAGGTATAAAGATCCGTCGTACATAAACTTAAAACATGGAAACGAACAAGATGATACAACATTGCTCGAACCATTATTTTGATTAACACATGACTATTTATTTCCGATCCCATGACTCGTTTATCCAATCACCCTCGACTCACTTTTGGCGACATACCTCAAACATATCAAACTCGCCTTATAACCAAACCTTATGAATGGATTTTACTAAAATGCAAAATGCGTCCAAAAACCTAAGTATTCCCCACCTATACGAAACTATAAACCATTTCTCAAAACTAAATTACTTAAACCATTAGATGAGATTTTATGAAACAATAAACAAAAATTTAATCTTGACATCTAATCAATGTGTAATACTTAAGTCATGCCCAAAATTTCTAAAAATCGTTATGGTATAAAGATAATTTTAAATGCAAATGTCATAAATAAAACTATTAAATCAACCAATACATATACATTTGTTCATTTAAACAATGCCTCCTAATTTAACGTCACTTATCACCACTTTTCGTCCATCTCGTCTTCCATTGTCGTGCCGAACTTGTCTGCGGCTTACTATTCGTCCTTCGACTATTTTGTACGTATACTCTTCCATGAGCCAATATTTAAAAGACTATTTCCAAACTAAATCCACGCCACACCAAAACAACCATACTGTTTCGAATCAATGAATTGTAAACTAAATATGTCATACTAATTTAGGTTACGCGTTGGAGCTATCACCTACTATTTGACTGTATTGCATTTCAGATCACTTCTACTTACTGAGGTGAGTTCATAGTCCCACCTTTTACTATGTTTTCAAATCCCGTGGGGAGATACATGCTATAAATCTGAACACAAGTATTTTTCTGTATGCTATCCTGTTTGATATTGCCTAAGTTACGCTGTTGCTACAAGTCCCTCATCTCATGAACCATTAATCACTTGCGAGTGAACGCGAATATAGTGAATAGATCTATTGGCAGTTGACGCCCCATTTGATGTTAGCCTGAAATGGTAACTGAATGCACTATATTTGAATATCAAAGGAACCTAGCAACCTCCTAGTATCCGAGGGCACTATTTACCTACATCATATCTTTATGTGTAGGCTTATTTCCCCTAAGAGCTTATATAGTTCTTATGGTAGCAGTACAATGTTAAGGTTTGCGTGTCATGAGGCTTAGTGCAATATCCTATGTTACATTATTACCATTTCATTACCATTCGACTTGTGTTCAAACTATTATTACTTAAACACTGTGGATTCACTCAACCTTTGTGTTGACCCTTTTAGCATGTTTTATCTCAGGTATCTAGTTCCGCATCTATGGCACGGAGTGGGGAAACAGGGCACTCATTTGGATTTCCTCAAAAATGTTATCATTCAAAGTTGATTTAAGACATTTCTATTATGTATTTCTAAACTCCTTAAACCCCTTTTGTGGCTACTCTGATTTAATGATTTGAAGAATGATAACGAATTTTCTTAAAACGACTCTTTATTGTCGTTTTCTATGATCATGGCAATGTATCTGTGAAGTAATACCCCGATAGTCTTCCGCTGTCTCAGTTCCATTTTTTTTCGGGGTGTTACAGAATGGTATCAGAGCCATGGTTATAGAGAACCAAGTGTATTTTCAAAACACTGGACTATAACCACGTTTCAAAATGAACTATTTTACACCATACTACCCTGTGCCCTCCGTGCCTGCACTTTACGAGTATCATGCATAGAGATTTGCTTAGCAGATGATGCATAAATTATAAATATCATGGCTAGTAGATATTTAACATTACTTATACTGAGAAGGCTCGTTTTACTTATTTTACTTTGGCTTATTTTACCTTGTATCATTCTGGGATGTTACAGTACTATGTCGCCTCCGATTATTATCTTGTCTGACAGTGACGACGCACCTCTGGCATCACCCCCTACCATCATACTGTCTAATGTCACCCCACCTGTTTCTCCTACTATCCCCTCTGATGTCCCTTCCGGGAATGCTTCCGGAGAGACGGAGCCCTTTGAGGAGGGTGAAGTCGCTCCAACTCCCCATGATTCGTTTGCTGATGGACCACTTTACCGTCCCCTCATTGGACCTATGACCTATGATCAGTACCTCCAGGACCAGTACCTCCAGTCTCAGCAGTTCTTGGCAGCTGATGATTGCCCCACCCCACTCCCTAGTCATCACTCTGGGTCTGACGCTGACGGGGAGTCATCTGACTCAGATACTGTTGATACTACTACACCCACTCCACCTCCACCACCGCCTGCCCCGGCTCGCCGGCGCAAGCGTGTGCGTGTCCTTGAGCCCTATGAGCCAGAGCCTTTTGGAAAGAGGTTCAAGTACCATTCAGGTGGACCTACTCTTTGCTTCACCGCTCGTAAGCGAGCACGTGCCCCACCTGCTGCCATATCACTACCCCTACCTCTTTCTCCATCACCACCATCCTCACCATCACCACTAGCTTCACCGACATCTCCTTTACCCCCGCCTCCCCCCTACATGCTACCTACATTCACCACTGAGACTTTTCCACCTATGCCACCACCTACTGTGTTTTACTCTCAGACTACTACTGTACATGTACCACCTACCACTTCATCTCCTATTCCCACACCCCCAGCAGTTGCCACTGAGACTGTTCCCTCACCCGACACCCATGATGGGGATGATGCCCAGAGTTGGTCATATCTGCCAGAGGCTATTCGTCGTTGGAGATTCATAGAGGGACCCCCGAGAGTGTCTGAGCTTGGGGAGAGTTCTACACCCGTACTACCAGTCACCGGAGAGCAGGTGCATCACACTGTTCCACTACTAGCAGCTAGACTAGTGAGGCATGAGGATAGGATCGATGATATTGTAGGTGTTGTGGAGGAGATTTCTCTTGAGCGGGTAGAGAACATGGAGGAGGAGGTGACTAACCTCGTGGTTCATAGGGTGGCGATAGAGCAGGTATTTCAGATGATGGGCACTGAGTTGGAGGAGACCATGGATACTGTTACTGAGATGGGTCACAGGCTGGACGTTCAGAGTCATGAGATGCAGGATCAGCGAGAGATTTCAGTGATTACGCAGCAGATGCTGGAGCATCAGACACAGGAGCTAGCTGCTACCACTGCTACAGTCCATGCACTCAGAGTATCCCTTGAGGAGGTGCGAGCTCGAGAGCGAGCGAGAGATGCAGAGATGTTAGGGATGATTCGGATCATTCGAGACTTGGAGAGGAGGTTGGGAGGCGCACCTGGAGCCCCATAGATCTATGACATATCACTGCATGCAGAGACATCTAGCTTGCCCTATGTGGCATTAATAATGTTGTATCTTGTTATTTGAACAATGTATCAGATTATTAAAACCTCGTGTTGGTTATGATTGTATTGTATGGATATTGATTTATGTTGTTCTCATATTTGATCTTATGTTATGATTACCCTCATGTACCACCATGTTGTGACTCATTATGAATGTCATGTGTGTTGTGAAATTATACTTCTTTTCAAGCATGTCGTGATACTTATTATGATTGATATGGTTGTGTTGGTGATGATGTACTCATTGTATGGTTGAATAGCATTATAACCTCGACTGTTATGGGATTGATTGTAATATTTCTTTATATTGTGTTAATCTTGGTACCAAATTCTCAAGTGTGTATTGTGATTTTTTTTTAAGAATGGCTCCTCGTAAGAAGACAACAACAACAACCCCTGCAACCCCCACAACTCCTATGACTCCCGCTGCAGTTCAAAAGTTGATTGCTGACGGTATTGCAGCTGCATTAGGAGAGCAGGCTGCGGCCATGGCACGTTCCAGCAGTACGAACAGGCCAAATGGAGAGGGCGAGACTTCTGGGACACGCAAGTGTACCTACAAGGATTTTATGGCTTGCAAGCCTACATACTTCAAAGGGACTGAAGGAGTATCTGAACTTGCTCGTTGGTTCGAGCGCTCTGAAATAGTGTTCTCAAGGAGCGGGTGCTCTAATGAAAACAGAGTCTCATTTGCTACTGGTACACTACTAGAAGATGCTTTGTCCTGGTGGAACACTACTGCACAAAACATGGGTATAGAGGAAGCTCACCAAATCACTTGGGCTGACTTCAAGCAAAGGATGTTAAGGAAGTACTGCACTCGCACAGAGATCAGAAAACTGGAGGATGAGTTTGACCGCTTGGTGGTAAAAGGAGTTGATATCAAAACCTATGATCGAAGGTTTCAGGAATTAGCTGTGTTGTGCCCCACCAAAGTGCCAAACCTTGAGAAATTACTGGAAAGGTATGTGGAGGGTCTGCCTAGGAGCATAGAAGGGAATGTCACTGCTTCCAAACCTCAAACACTGGAAGAGGCTATGGAACTCGCTCAGAGACTGTTAGAAAGAGAGATTAAGCATAACCAAACCCTCAACAACAACAGTCATAAACGGAAATTTGATGATCGAAGGAACAACCACAACTCCAACAACAACAACCCTCTTCCCAACAACAACAACAATAACAACTACAACCGCTACAATCACCAGAACTATCAACAGAACCGCAACCACCACCACAACCAACAGAATCGTCGACAGGAAGCCACCAGGGCTTATGTTGCCGCACCCACGGGGACTAAAGGATATGCTGGGTTAGCTCCTATGTGTACCAGATGCAAACTGCACCACAATGGACCCTGTTATGTCAAGTGTAGAAAGTGTCAAAGAACCGGGCACCAGACTCGAGATTGTAAGGTCACCGGCGCTAATTTGCAACCAGTGGCCGTAGTGTGCCATGAATGTGGTGAGAAAGGGCATTACAGGAACCGGTGCCCAAAACTGACTGCCAACCAGAACAACAATGCTCGTGGACGGGCTTATGTGATGGGAGAAGGGAATGACCAGCAAGGTCCAGATATAGTCACGGGTACGTTTCCACTCAATAACCATCTTGCTAAAGTTTTATTTGATTTGGGAGCCGATAGAAGTTTCGTTTCCATAGCATTTGCATCTTTACTTAACCGCGCCCCAACCCAGTTAGACACTACTTACGAAATCGAAGTAGCCAACGGAGAACTTGAAAGCACTAATACCATAGTACGAGGTTGTACCTTACTCTTACTTGACCAGCCCTTCGAAATCGACCTTATGCCTGTTAAGCTAGGTAGTTTCGATGTAGTCATAGGAATGGGTTGGTTATCCAAGAACCATGCTAGGATCATTTGTGACGAGAAGGCCGTCCACATTCCGTTTCAAGGTAGCACTTTAATCGTTCACGGCGAACATAGTAAAACGCGTCTCAACATCATATCCTTCGTCAAGACTGTGAAGTATATCGATAGGGGATGTTACGCCTTTTTGGCACAAGTGACGGAGAAAAAGTCGGAAGAAAAACGCCCGGAAGATGTGCCGGTAGTAAAGGATTTTCTTGAGGTATTTCCTGAGGAGTTGCCTGGTCTCCCCCCAGTTCGTCAGGTAGAATTCCAGATTGACTTAATACCAGGAGCAGCGCCAGTGGCTAGAGCCCCATACCGGCTGGCGCCATCGGAGATGAAAGAATTGTCTGAACAATTGCAAGAGTTATCGGAGAAAGGGTTCATTCGGCCAAGTTCTTCACCCTGGGGAGCCCCAGTATTATTCGTCAAGAAGAAAGATGGCTCTTTCCGAATGTGTATTGACTACCGTGAGTTGAATAAACTTACCATAAAGAATCGATATCCATTACCCAGGATCGACGACTTGTTCGACCAGCTGCAAGGATCGAGCGTTTACTCGAAGATTGATCTAAGGTCTGGGTATCATCAGCTGAGGGTTAGGGAAGAAGACATCCCCAAGACAGCTTTCAGGACACGATATGGTCACTACGAATTCCAAGTGATGCCCTTCGGCTTAACTAACGCACCAGCAGTATTTATGGACCTAATGAACCGAGTGTGCAAACCCTACTTGGACAAGTTTGTAATCGTATTCATTGATGATATCCTCATTTACTCCCGAAGTAAAGAAGAGCACGCAAAACATTTGAAGACCCTTCTGGAATTGCTCAAAGAGGAGAAATTGTATGCGAAATTCTCCAAGTGTGAGTTTTGGATTGAGAAAGTACAATTCCTGGGACACGTAATCGACAGTAAAGGAATTCATGTAGACCCCACAAAGGTTGAAGCTGTTAGGAATTGGGCGTCTCCTACAAGTCCTACGGAGATCCGTCAATTCTTAGGTCTTGCTGGGTACTACCGGAGATTTATCGAAGGGTTCTCAAAGATTTCCAAACCTTTGACAGAGCTAACTCAAAAGAAGAAGAAGTTTGACTGGGGAGAGAAGCAAGAGTCGTCATTCCAACTCTTGAAACAAAAGCTTTGTGAAGCTCCAATCTTAGCACTACCGGAAGGAAGTGAAGACTTCGTGGTATATTGCGATGCATCGTACCAAGGCTTAGGCGCCGTATTGATGCAAAGAAGTAAAGTGATCGCCTACGCTTCCAGACAGCTCAAAACTCACGAGAAGAACTACACCACTCATGACCTGGAACTAGGAGCAGTAGTATTTGCTCTTAAAATGTGGAGACATTACTTATATGGCACCAAGTGTACGGTATACACAGATCACAAGAGTCTCCAACATATTCTAGATCAGAAGGAATTGAACATGAGACAACGCCGATGGTTGGAGTTACTCAGTGACTACGATTGTGAGATTCGCTATCACCCTGGAAAGGCAAATGTCGTGGCCGATGCCTTAAGCCGAAAGGAGCGAATCAGACCCCTTAGAGTCCGCTCCTTGGGAATGACAATCAAGTCACCATTACCATCAAAAATCATAGAAGCTCAGACTGAAGCCCTCAAAGAAGAAAATAGACCCAAGGAGAAGATCTATGGTATGCCTGAGAGTGAGAATGGGTTCATAAGGAAATCAGACGGGAGGTTATGCTTCAAGGACCGAAGCTGGATTCCACTCTATGGAGGGGTTCGTGACCTTATCATGCACGAGTCTCATAAGTCCAAATACTCCATTCACCCGGGTGCCGACAAAATGTACCAGGATCTCAGGAAGCTTTATTGGTGGCCTAACATGAAGGCTGACATCGCCGAATACGTCGGGAAATGCCTAACATGCTCACGAGTAAAAACTGAGCACCAAAAACCGTCCGGTCTATTGATACAACCCGAAATTCCAATGTGGAAATGGGAGAGGATCACAATGGATTTCATCACAAAACTACCTAAGACATCGGGAGGATACGACACCATATGGGTTATTGTGGACCGTCTTACTAAGTCCGCACACTTCTTACCAATCAAGGAGACTGACGACATGGAAATTTTGGCACGATTATATGTAAAGGAAATAGTCTCGCGACACGGTGTACCAATTTCCATTATCTCAGATCGAGATAGCCGTTTCACGTCACACTTTTGGCAGTCCTTGCAAAAAGCTTTGGGTACTCAATTAGATATGAGCACCGCATATCACCCACAGGCTGATGGGCAGAGTGAGAGAATCATCCAGACCTTGGAAGACATGCTACGGGCATGTGTGATCGATTTTGGGAAAGGATGGGATAAGCACTTGCCATTGGCAGAGTTCTCTTACAACAACAGTTACCACGCCAGCATCAAGGCTGCGCCATTTGAAGCACTTTATGGACGAAAGTGCAGATCACCAGTGTGTTGGGCAGAAGTTGGAGATGTTCAACTCTCAGGGCCCGAACTTATCCATGAAACCACCGAGAAGATTATGCAGATTAGACAGCGCTTGCAGGCCGCCCGTGACCGGCAAAAGAGCTATGCTGATGTAAGGCGAAAACCTATGGAATTTCAAGTTGGGGATAGGGTTCTGTTAAAGGTATCCCCTTGGAAAGGAATGATCAGATTCGGGAAACGTGGAAAGCTAAATCCTAGATACGTGGGACCATTCAAGATACTGGAAAGAGTCGGTCCAGTAGCATACAAGCTTGAACTCCCTGAGAAGCTCAGTAGGGTTCACAACACCTTTCATGTGTCCAATTTGAGGAAGTGTTTATCGGATGAAACTCTTGTCATTCCATTCAAAGGACTCCGACTCGATGAGAAACTCAACTTCGTAGAAGAACCAGTAGAAATCATGGACCGAGATGTGAAACAACTAAAACAGAGCCGCATTCCCATCGTCAAGGTCCGTTGGAACTCGAACAGGGGACCAGAGTACACATGGGAGTGTGAAGACCAGATTCGTGCTAAATACCCACACCTTTTCACCGAGGCGACCCCGACCACTACCACGGACTAAGAATTCCGGGACGGAATTCAGAATTAGGGGTAGGTACTGTAACAACCCGTAAATTTCCCTAAATATTTAAATTATTGTGAGCCTAAAGTATAAAATTTTTCAAACGTTATGACGACTATTTGTGATCCGTATCGGAAATATATCTTCTTGCATACATTTCATTTCTAGAGCAACGAATAATATCCTTGATCGATCGTTATGACAAACTCATATTTATAGTTATTGGAACCGTGCGTGTAACCGACACTATACTAGTATGACATAAATTCTATAACAATTTTCGGAACTATCAAATTCTTTTATACTACATTCATATAACCGTATCCAGAATTATGACTTTCGAAGTTATTAAAACAAGTCACCACGTTTACACTTTTGCTCAACGGGACACGGAGTACCCTCGACACTTGACGAAAAGTAAAATAAAACGCAAACATTTACAAATACATTTATATTTACTATATTTCCTCACCCCAACTACAAATACTTATACATTCATTTTAATTCTTTTATTTCCTTTCTTTTTTTTTCCTTTTCTTTTCTTTCTTCTTCTCCTCTTTAGGAAACGCCACCCATCTCTCTCCCCACCCTCAAAATCCACACCATCTTCTTTGATGATTTACAGCCGCTCCCCCTCACAAGCCCCCCCTACTCTCGTTATTTCATCAAACCTTGTGGAAGAGCTCTCTCAACGATGCACCCTATTTGTGTCCCTATCGAGCTTCACTATCACCCATGGCTAGGGTCAATATTCAAACTAGGGTTGATCTATCACCCTCTCACACTTTCTCTTCTACCCAAGAAAGGTCACGGGTGCGACCCACAACAAGGACGTGATTGCTATCTTTCTTCAATTAGGATGACACCAAGATCGATCCATGGAAAGTTGGAGTCAACCATATACTTTTCTTCATTCTTAAATTCACCACCGATCCACAGGGGAGACATCACTCTTATCCAACACTCACAAAAAGGTTATTGGTGATTCCTGCTTGGATTCGGCTTGGTGGATCTACTTGTCTAATTTGTTTCATCCTGGATCGATTCTCGTTATAAGGTCTTCACTAAATTCTTGCGCTTTTTGTTATACCTTGTATATTGTTATTCATGAATTATTAGATCAAGTTCTTGATAATGAGTCGGTTGAGTTATGTGCTTACAACCTTGTGTGCGTGGCGTGTTTTGTTTGACAAACCAAAATGATGTTGGCTCGATATGGTTGGGTTACCCTTTTGCTTAAATCTTGAACCCTAGTTACTCTTCTTGTTATCTGTTGTGTAGTATGAATCGGACCAGTGGCTTGGTCATTCTTAGTCAACAACGGCCCACTTGGGGTGTGATAAATTGTTGTCTTAAGTTAGCTCATGAATCGATACACTCCTTCTAAGCTTTGTTATGTTCTTGAACCTGGGCGCGAGTCGTATTTTGGAAACTTAATCGGGTCGCATTAGTCTTTGACACTAAAATTCTATGTGCTAAACTAGTCTCGTTAGGCCTCATGCTAGGACCGTAATACTTAGCCTCGATGGAACTTGTACGCCTCCTGCAAATGTAGCGACTACGACTCAAGGAGAGGCCTTGTACCCACGACTTATCTCGGCTCCACAACTCGTTTGGAGCGCGTCCTGATGCAAGAAATATTCGGCAGAGTTTTTACAAAATAGAAGCCAAAAGAAAAAAAAAAAGGGGGAAAGGAAGTAAATTTGGTTTGTTTGGCTATTGGGTCCTGTACTTGGCTTGGGCCTTAGCGCTCACAGGCCCACACCACATAAAGCCAGCCCATGATACATGAAGCCCATCTGCGTTTGGTTACAACGAGTGTACAAGATGCGTGGGGTTACCGACTCGTTTCCTTCACTCGACCACAATGTTCGTAACATACTATATATATATATATATATATACTTAGTTAGGTATAAAGATCCGTCGTACATAAACTTAAAACATGGAAACGAACAAGATGATACAACATTGCTCGAACCATTATTTTGATTAACACATGACTATTTATTTCCGATCCCATGACTCGTTTATCCAATCACCCTCGACTCACTTTTGGCGACATACCTCAAACATATCAAACTCGCCTTATAACCAAACCTTATGAATGGATTTTACTAAAATGCAAAATGCGTCCAAAAACCTAAGTATTCCCCACCTATACGAAACTATAAACCATTTCTCAAAACTAAATTACTTAAACCATTAGATGAGATTTTATGAAACAATAAACAAAAATTTAATCTTGACATCTAATCAATGTGTAATACTTAAGTCATGCCCAAAATTTCTAAAAATCGTTATGGTATAAAGATAATTTTAAATGCAAATGTCATAAATAAAACTATTAAATCAACCAATACATATACATTTGTTCATTTAAACAATGCCTCCTAATTTAACGTCACTTATCACCACTTTTCGTCCATCTCGTCTTCCATTGTCGTGCCGAACTTGTCTGCGGCTTACTATTCGTCCTTCGACTATTTTGTACGTATACTCTTCCATGAGCCAATATTTAAAAGACTATTTCCAAACTAAATCCACGCCACACCAAAACAACCATACTGTTTCGAATCAATGAATTGTAAACTAAATATGTCATACTAATTTAGGTTACGCGTTGGAGCTATCACCTACTATTTGACTGTATTGCATTTCAGATCACTGCTACTTACTGAGGTGAGTTCATAGTCCCACCTTTTACTATGTTTTCAAATCCCGTGGGGAGATACATGCTATAAATCTGAACACAAGTATTTTTCTGTATGCTATCCTGTTTGATATTGCCTAAGTTACGCTGTTGCTACAAGTCCCTCATCTCATGAACCATTAATCACTTGCGAGTGAACGCGAATATAGTGAATAGATCTATTGGCAGTTGACGCCCCATTTGATGTTAGCCTGAAATGGTAACCGAATGCACTATATTTGAATATCAAAGGAACCTAGCAACCTCCTAGTATCCGAGGGCACTATTTACCTACATCATATCTTTATGTGTAGGCTTATTTCCTCTAAGAGCTTATATAGTTCTTATGGTAGCAGTACAATGTTAAGGTTTGCGTGTCATGAGGCTTAGTGCAATATCCTATGTTACATTATTACCATTTCATTACCATTCGACTTGTGTTCAAACTATTATTACTTAAACACTGTGGATTCACTCAACCTTTGTGTTGACCCTTTTAGCATGTTTTATCTCAGGTATCTAGTTCCGCATCTATGGCACGGAGTGGGGAAACAGGGCACTCATTTGGATTTCCTCAAAAATGTTATCATTCAAAGTTGATTTAAGACATTTCTATTATGTATTTCTAAACTCCTTAAACCCCTTTTGTGGCTACTCTGATTTAATGATTTGAAGAATGATAACGAATTTTCTTAAAACGACTCTTTATTGTCGTTTTCTATGATCATGGCAATGTATCTGTGAAGTAATACCCCGATAGTCTTCCGCTGTCTCAGTTCCATTTTTTTTCGGGGTGTTACACAGATTAGCCCCAACTATCAAGATATCAATGCTTAGAAGAAAATGTATAGTTATTGCAGTAGAAGAAGAAAAAGGTATGTTAACACTTATTATTGACATGACTATACATAACAGAGTTGAGATCCCTTTAGACCCTTTATTCTCCATTGATCCAATAACCCATCATAAGAGTGCTGGGAGTACATGCGGGAGGGTGCGGTGCGGCAAGCTACCCCGCACGGTAGCACCGCCGCCTCCACTTTTACACCACACGGGGAGGGGAATCGAGTGACTATCTCACGCATGGGAAGATGCAAATTTTGAACGTTCGATGTGACTTTTGACCGTTTGGGAAGGACCGTTGGGTGCTAACGGTTACTTTCTTTTTTTTTTATATAAGAGGGTGTTTGTTGTTTGGTTGAAATCACAAAAACACACACCGATCAAAACAAAAACAAAAACACACACCATACGCGATCAAAAAAAAACTCAAGAATATGGAGCCTAGAAGAATAGGTTCGACTTTATTGTTAGACGACCCGTTTGAGTGGTCTAACGATAGTAGTCCTGAGTTTTTCGCTAACGCGATTGACGCAGACGAGGAGGAAGATACAGCAGGGTCGTCACGAACATCAGTAAAACGCGATCCGATCACAGCTGCACAAGCATTGCATCGTGATTATTTTTGTGAAGAACCAAGATACAACGATCAAGTTTTTGAAGATAGGTATCGTATGCGTAAAAGTTTATTGTTGAAAATCACACATGATATTGAGTCTAGATTTGAGTATTTTCAAGAAGGTTATGATGCTAGAGCAAGAAAAAGTTTCACAGCCATACAAAAATGTTCGTCTGCCATTAAACAACTTACAACCGGTAATCCACCGGATGAGTTTGACGAATATTTACAAATGGCTCAAAGAACGTCACGTGAATGCCTTCAATTTTTTGTGACGCTGTTATTCAGATATACGGTCGAGTTTACCTACGTAGGCCAACAAGCCATGATATTGCATGTTTGTACGAAACACACAAAGTTCGACATCACATTCCGGGTATGATCGGTAGCCTAGATTGCACACATTTCGATTGGAGGAATTGTCCAATCGAATTGAGGGGTCAATATAAAAGGGGTGATCATCAATACCCCACGATTATGATGGAGGCAGTGGCGTCTCAAGATTTGTGGATATGGCACGCGTTCTTTGGACCGCCGGGTTCAAACAACGATGTGAATGTTGTGATGCAATCGCCGTTATTCCTCACCGAGCGTAATGGTACGGCACCTAAGTGCCCATTTGTTGTGAATGGCCATACGTACAAGCGTGGCTACTATCTAACCGATGGCATATATCCTACATGGTCTAATTTTGTAAAAGCCTTCAAATTTCCAACCGACCGGAAAGAGAAAAAATTCAAGAAAGTACAAGAGTCGGCTCGAAAAGATGTTGAACGGGTATTTGGTGCTCTCAAGGCTAGATGGGGTATACTGAGACGACCTTTACGGCCGTACACAGTAGACAGAATTAGCAAACTAGTTTATGCGTGTGTGATATTGCACAACATGATTCTACATGACTCCGGTAACGCAATCTGCCCAGTTCATATTAGAGATCCTCCGATCGAACCGGTGTTTGACGAAGCAGCCTTGGACGAGATACGAAATGAGAACACACATTTTCATCTCCGATTTGATCTTATGGAGCATATTGACGCTCAACAATTACCATACCTCGAGGTGGACGATGAATATTAGTTTCTGCGTGTGTGAAATTTAGCATTTTCGTATTATGTAATGTTATTTTATGTTTTTTAAAAATATTATGTAATGTTTATTTAATTTTAATGAAATTTTAGTTTTTAGTAAAGTTTAATAGAATTTAAAAAAGAAAAAAGGAAAAAAAAAAAAAAAAAAAAAAGGTGAGTGAAGGGTGAGTGAAGTGCCGCCTCCAAAAAAGAAGTGAGTGAAGGGTGAGTGATGAAAAAAGTAGGGAATGATGTGGCGCAAGGGGATTGGTTGAGAATGAGTGAAGGGAATGAAGGTGAGTGATGTACTCCCACCACCCTAACTATCCATTCCATTTTAATCCAAAGGCTGAGATCATGTCTGACATTTACATATCAAAGGCAAAAAATTCCTACTATACAAACAAAAAATAACGCATCACTTTCAATTTTTTCCAAAAAAAAATAGGGCAAAAACCACACACACAAACACACTCATGATTACACATTCAAATCATCATAAATTATACTCCGATTTCACCTTCAAATCATTATCTCAGAGAGTCGATCGTTAAAAAATATTGATTTTCATCAAATTTTGATCGATTTAACCATTAAAAAAAATGATATCGTAAAAAAAAAGGTTGATAATCAGTTAAATGAATTAAAGCATGAGACACTTGTCAACATTTAATGGATGGGGAAAAGTCATCCAAGTCGCTTGGAGCATTTAGGAAAGTCATTTTATTTTTTATTTTTTTGTTCAGAAAAGATACACACTATGGATGTGACCGCGTAGTAATATAGAGAATTGCCTCTTATAGAAAGCATGTCTTGTTGTATATATAAAGTTAGTCTGAGAACCCCTTAAAAACTACAGCACTCGAGAACCATAAATTCACAAAAGGAAGCCATGAAATTCCTTGTCCTGATGTGGGCAGTATTTCAAAATTTTTCGTTTACAGCTTCTGATACAAATTCCACCACTGAATCCTTCACCCTTATTAACTCTACCAACCATGCTAAGCCAGGGTGCAACAGCACATGCGGGGACTTAATTGTTCCCTACCCTTTCGGTGTTGGAGACAATTCACAGTGTTATATGAATGAGGGATTTCGCATATACTGCGACACTTCTGTAAACCCTCCAAAGGCCACTATTTATGAAGGCGAATTCGGCTACAACTCGATCAAATCGATATCTGATTCCACCATCCGGCTTTCCAATACATTGGCGAGCATTTGTTGTTATCCAAATGGCACAATAGACAATTTTGCAACCGGGATGAAGTTTGGTGACAGGCCGTACAGCTTATCGAAAGTTAACAAGTTAACAGTTATTGGTTGCGATGGTTCTGCTTTCCTGTTCAAACTGATCGAAGTGAACCGAACGTTATATGCTGATTCTTCTACTGGTTGTATGGTCTTTTGTTCGGGGGTGGGTACAGTCAGCCGGGATCTTCATTTAGGCGGGGAATTACCTGTAGCCGGCGAGTGTACAGGAAATGGTTGTTGTCAATCACCCATAGCCGATGGCATAACCGATTACGGAATTGGGTTAGATAATTCAAGTGCATATGATTATTTCGTCTGTAAGGGGATGTTTAATCCTTGTACATACGCCTTTGTTGGTGAGGAGAATGTATTCAAGTTTAAGGGTGTTGCTGATTTAAATGACACTAATTTTAAAAAGAGGATCGAGGCGACTGTGCCGATAGTGTATGAATGGGCTATTGGTAATCTGAGTTGTTCTGAAGCCAAAGCAACAGATGGTTATGCATGCAAATCAAATAGTATATGTGTTAACTCTACAAGCCCTCGTGGTGGGTACCGTTGCAAATGTAAAGAAGGCTATGAAGGAAATCCATATCTTCCTCCTGGATGCCAAGGTACAATCAATAAACAAAAGTTATATCATTGCTTAATCACTTTATCGAATTTCTATTTAAAGATTAAAAACAGAGTAAATTACACCCTTCGTTCCTCATGTTGTACCATTTTTCATGTGGAGTCCTTTTATCGAAATAATTACGTCAAATATCTTCTACGTAGCTATTTAGTTTTCAGATATTTTAAAAATCTTCAGTTATAATAATGGACTAATCAAACTTCTCTATTTTGTTGGCGTAACAAAATTGTGTCGTATAATTGGTTAATTTTCTCCAAATTATATCTTAATTGTCACACAAAACGTGTTTTCTTTTAATACATGCATGAAAAGTGACTTGTTAAAGGCAAGTCTAGATTACTTTAATATGGAACTTGAAGTGTACTTGTCCCAAAACATTTATTCTTCAAGTTACTAAAGTTTTTTGATTTGTTCTGTTTTATCCCACCTATTTAATTTCCCTTTTCTATTCAGACATCAACGAGTTTGCGAGACCATAAAAGTGTTACTTTAATTTAGCACCGTTTTCTAATAAAAAAAACTTAAGTATTGTGAAACCTTCTGTGTGACACCATATAGGTCTATCAAAAACAACATTTTCCTTGTAGTGAAATTTAGTGTTATAGATTACGTATTTAGCTCTTTATGATATGTCATAATAATGATTCCCTAATTTAGTTATGTTGAAGATTAACCAATCACGGGTTGTGTTCCTTTTTTGCTAGATATCAATGAGTGTGAACGAAAGGAGGATTTTCCATGCAATGGAACTTGTATTAATACTCCCGGGAACTACACATGCAGACGTTCTAGTACTGGATATTCAAAATTTACAACAATCATATTTATTTTAGGTAATTCTTTGATTAATGCATGCGTGACCCAATGAACCACAACCCGTTTTGCCTTTCGATCACAAATATATTGAATGAATACTGAGCACAAAATGATTAAGGAAAGATAAACACGAATTAAATAAAAGGAAGACACGATCAATTGGAAGAATTTCTATTATTTTTTTTTAACCTACAATACTTGTTTATAAATAAAATTCTTCTTTGCTTTTCAAAAATAAAAAAAATTAATACATTCAAAAAGATAACATAAAATTCTTCTTATGTTAGTTTTGTTGAGGTTACATGCTAGCTACTCTCTTTCATTAATATGAAAAAGAAATACTGTGAAAGTCTTTGCAAGTTTAGTTAGGACTTAGGTGGGTGTCATGGAATCATGTGACATGGGTGATTGGTCGTTCATGCATGGCTTTAAAGTTGAAAGTAGTAAAACTAGTAGAGTTTTTTTTTAATAAATGGTTTGATTTTTAAAGTAGTTTGCAAGTATGGGTTACTTCAAAATTCTTTTTGTGAAAATGGGTTAGTATGCTTTGGGACCACTTTTTAACTTCATTCATGAATGCCAAGTCATTTTTTAATTTTGGTTTATTATCCCTTACTTTAAGAAATATGTATGTGCCTCCCTTGAATTAATAGTTATAAATTGAAGTAAATTGACTAAATTCATCAAAGCCAGTGAGTGATATTTTTGATTTTTTCATTGTCAATTGCTTACATTCTTTGCGTTCTTTTGTATAAAGCTTTTATTTACAACTAAAACAAGGAACTGGAAACTGGAAACGGTTCGATCGTACGTAGAACGACACATGATCATTAAAGTATTTTATGTCTTTTATGTGAGTTGTAGTTTAGAGCAAAAATTGGAATACATGTCACTGCTAAATGGAGGTGAAAATGCATTTTATATCCTTTGTGTAGCTTTTCTATACCAAGATTCGATACAATTTAAAGTAATTGTGCGGATTTTCAACCAAGATTCGGTACAACTTATTCTATTTAGTCTTTTTTATTTAAGCATGTAGTTTTTTTAATATGCATGCTACTACTCCATTAGTTTCTTTTAAGATTCCCAACACTCCATTAAAGTAACCTATGTTTGTAAACAACTATAAAAATAGAACAATTTATACCAAAATCTCAAAACTAGTACCAATAGTTTGCTCACATCTAGCATAACTTTTGGTAAACAGGTTTAAGCTCACAACTTTCATATTCATTTAGGTAATTCTTTGATGCATATATGATGTATATGGTCACAAATATTTTGACACCAAATAATCTTTTCCACCATGATTTGTTACGCTATTTTGACACAAAAGCACGTGCAAATTGCTTAAGTCTCCTATGTTCTATAATATGATGCAAACGTAAAACATTTGTTTGTGCAGGTATTGCACTAGGCATAGGGATACTATTTTTATCAATTGGTGCATACAAACTAATACAAAAGAGGAAGGATAAGAGACGTAAAGAGAAATTCTTCAAAAGAAATGGTGGTTTGTTGTTACAGCAACAAACATCAAATGGTGAACATGCAACTCAGACAACAAGAATGTTTACTGCAATAGAACTAGAAAAAGCAACTGACCAATACAATGGAAATAGAATATTAGGCCGAGGAGGCCAAGGAACAGTGTACAAAGGAATGTTACCAGATGGAAAAATAGTAGCAGTAAAGAAATCCATGTTGGTAGATGAAAGTCAAGTTGAATCATTTATCAACGAGGTATTTTTACTCTCCCAAATTAGCCACAGAAATGTGGTGAAGTTGCTTGGATGTTGTCTAGAAACAGAAGTTCCAATTCTCGTTTATGAATTCGTGTCAAATGGAGATCTATGCCAATTCATACATGACGAGAATTATGAGTTTCCTACTTTTTGGAGTATACGACTACAAATTGCTACAGAAGTAGCACGAGCTCTTGACTATATGCATTCTGCAACCTCCGTTCCGATATATCATCGAGACATAAAATCATCCAACATACTTTTGGATGAAAAATTCCGAGCGAAATTATCAGATTTTGGAATATCCAAGTCCGTCTTGGGTGATCAAACTCACTTGAGCACATTAGTCAAGGGGACTTTTGGCTACTTAGATCCTGAGTACTTTCAATCAAACCAATTCACTGAAAAGAGCGATGTTTATAGCTTTGGGATTGTTGTACTTGAGCTTTTAACAGGGAAAAAGCCAATATATTCCATAGGACCTGGGGAATCGAGAAGCTTGGCAACATTGATTCTATCAACCGATGAAAGGCTTCTTCTAGAAAATGTTGATAGCCGAGTGTTGGATGGACCAGAAGAGCAGCTTGTAGCAGTTGCTAAGCTTGCAAAAAGATGCTTGAATATGAACGGGAAGATGAGGCCAACGATGAAAGAAGTTGCAATAGAGTTGGAGGGAATAAGATCAAGTCACTAAATAAAATGAATCTACTGTTTATTTTGTATTAAGCTTGTAGAATAAGCCAGATTGGAGCTAGCTATATGTCTATGTGGATGATATTATTATGTTCTTAAGTTCTTAAGTTGGTCTTTTGCGATTTTTCATACCGAGTCTTTTTAATATATGTACCTGTATTTGTAACTATATGATGTGTGTGCACAATGATTCATTTCCGGGCCTTTTGCTCATTGTTCAAACTCAGCTAGTAATAACAATAATACTGTTAAACATTTATGGTTGAAATGAAAATAAAATGAAGAAGACCACAAGTAGAGAAGTGAAGTCAAATGGTTACATTAAAACTTACACTTTCATTTGTAATAACAATAAAAAGCACAATCACTATAATTAGACACTTTCATTTGTAATAACAATAACAATCACAATAACAATGAAAATATATTTTACGTAAAAAAAATAGTTCTAGTTACTAAAGAAGCATGTTTTAGCTCAACATAGCAAGATTCAATGTTTCAATTTCATTAATTTACATTATACTAATAATTTTGGGCTTTAATTTTGAGCTTTATACACTAAGCTATACGGTTCAATATAATTTTTCTTACTGAGGCTTGTATATTATCAGTTAAAGATAGCCCAACATGGCAACAAGATTATACTCAAAGTCACCAATGGATTTATTACTGTTTGCATTTGGTTTTACTGCAAAAAAAGATTATCGAACGATAGACCGATTCTTAATTAACGTATCATATCGTTGTTTGCATTGCCGTTGTTGCAGGTACACCATGTAAATTTTCATACTAGAATCGCTACAATGGTTAACTTTTCTTTAACGACTATAGCTTGCTAGAAAACATCACGATATTGAAGCAACTGATGAATGGTCAATAAGTGAAACATAACACAAGCTAGAATGAATAAATTCACGTTGATTTTTTTAATAACTTTTCATATATAAACTCACTCAAATATGTATATTATAGATATTTCTCTCATTAACATCAAATACTAAATATACTAACATAGATCAATCAATGTCATATTGAACTTTTAATGGTATTTCGTAATTAAGAATGAATAAATTCTAACTACGTGTTAACTATTGTGGTCTGTATTGAGTATAAATTTATAGTATACAACTAGTTATAATACCCGTGCACGCACGGGGTTTGCACATATGTATTTTTCATTATTGATTTGTAATTTGTTTTGTCCATTATTGTCTTCATTAAAGCATTATTGTCTCTCTTATATACCTTGTGTTTTCATTTTTATTTAAAATTTTGATATATTTACAAAGGTTTTATATATTAGTATTCCTTATTGTCTAAAGAAATCTATAGAATGTTATAATAGCTGAACTTACAACACTAACATGGTAACCCGACCATTACAATTTGGCTATGAACACTAAACCCATGAAACTATAAAAATCCTACTGAGTCTCCTTAGCAATTTATAAAAAAGGAGTTATAAGAATGAAACAGACACGCACATGAATTGTAAGCCATTTGTATGTTAACCTTTGAAGGAGTTATAAGAATGAAACATAGATACGCACATGAATTGTAAGCCATTTTTATATTAACCTTTGTCAGTTTTCATAATAAACAAATTTAGAGAAAACTATAAACCACTTCAAAAAGCAGTTTAGGGGCATGGAATTCAACTCGTTAAAAATAACCTTTATATCTCTTAGTGCAGCTTCTGAATTTTAAGCTAGGAAACTGATATTGTAAGACATACTACCAATTATGTCATTCCCACCTAAAATCCGATGTCGTAAGACATACATTTACTTCAACCCCTGTAATATGATATTCTGTTACCCAATGGTAATATGAATTTCTTCTGAAGTTCCTTAAATCTTTCAACATTTTGTGCCTCTTTATATAAGCTTTCTTTGACGTGACAAAAATAGCCTCCTTATAAGATCTTGGTAAGAGGGGTACTTTGAAGTGTAAAAAGAGGGAAGCTTGTGCAAGTAAGAGCCTAAACCCACCACACATGTTGTTCCGGACTTGCTTGTGTGCCAACACGTCATTTTCATCATGTTTTGCTTCTAGCTTCTTCAGTTCCTCCTTCTGCGGGTCATCTTCAGGCATCAAAGCTAGAGAATCAACTCTTCAAACCATATCAAATACCTGATTAGCAAAATTAAATACTTTAAGTGGATGGAATCTATTTGGGGTCTAACTTTATCTAAACCAACATTGACCATGAAAATATTTGGCCTAGTGGTGCATGTTCTTATAATGATTTCCTGAATTTTTTTTTTAACAATTTCCATTAAATCCACATTTAATCATACTATAAATCAACTAAAGGATTTCAAAGAATTTGTACCCATCATACAATTAGACAATTAAAAAATTGAGAAAGGACTGATATAAACATATAAGTATTCAAGCGTATTTCAAAACAAAATATCAAAAAATTCGAATTGGATTCTAGCATAATCACACGATATATAAACGCATGAGTCAGAGTGAATGTTATCAAATTTTTCGTATATCCATGGAAAATTTGAAATTTATTCTCACAATTAGAAGATACATTAACAGAAGAAAGAAAAGCATTTGTACTTGGTTGATTGTTTTATGTAAAATATTAGGAAAATATGGAATCAAATTTTAATGCAATAAATCAAAATACGAAAAAGCTGGTAGTTAAAACTTGTATTGAATGTGTTCTCATCAACCTTTCTGAAAGATATGGAGAACTAAAAATCGAATCCTAAGGTTATCAGACTATAAATCCGAATAGAAGATCAATACATTGTGAGACCTTAATCAACTTTCCACACTACAGATGATTTTGAAAACTAAAAATTATTTTTGTGCGCAAAAAGCAAACCATGGCAATGCATTTGTTATTGGAGGACTGTTTTTTATAGAAAAAGTAATGAGAACAACCGAAATTAGATTCTAAAGCGCTCAAAAAATTAATACAATAAGGTTATTGAGAGAAAGTGTCCTCATCAACCTTTGTAAGGGGATGTTTGTCTAAGTTTATTTTTGGACTTATGAGCTTTTTCCGGCTTTTATATCATAAGCCTAATTTTTTCATATTGTTTTGAAACTTGTGGGTTTATATAAGCTTATTATTACATAGAAAACTAATATAAGCCCATAGGTCTCAAATTAAGCCAAACAAATTGAGCTTATGAGCATAAACCGAAAATAAATAAACTATGGTCAAAAAAACCGACGCATGTTAAATTCAGTGATTAATTTTCTGTTCCGCTAAAAGTAACGACAATAACTATAAGGTTCAAGTTGAGCAAAGCTAACTGTCACTTTTATAACAAAGTTTAAGCTTATAAATGTAATTTTCAGTTCTTGTGAGATGTCTAAGCATTTTAGATTTAGTTTCCTATTTCTTAAAGAAAAAACATCATGGTACTTATAAAACTAAATCTATAATGGCACTTATTGGACTACACTTTATAATAGGCACCTCTTAGCTTTAGAGCTCACATAAAAGAATATTATAATACTTCTTAAAGAGCTTACCAAGCTGTGCGAATTGAAATCGTCTTAACCACTTTTCATGCTTCTTAGTCTTGAGTTTGAGACTGCAATCCTTTCAATCTTCTTAGCACTTTACCTGAACTCCTTGACCTTTGTTGCAACATTTATCATCTTATTTTCAATGTACTTCCTTGTATTACTATTAACTGGTATTATCCCATTATTTGTTCCCCATATCATTCCAGCATTTGGGTTCTAAGAAAACAAAATACTAAATGGATTTCTAGAAGCATATCGCATTCCCAGTGGTCCATAATAATAATAATAATAAGTAAATATTAAGAGCAATTTTTAAGGACATGTTTACAACAGAGCTTACTTGCATTCTTAGTGATTAGATTTATACCTTATTCATTACTCGATCATTCTGGCATCCCACTTATGATCCAACAACACATAAACAAATCATGGATATAAATTGTATCTAGGATTGCTTATTACATTATTTATTAAAATAAACAATGGGAACCTTGCGGCCACACAAAATGCACCAATCTCTTCTTTTATACAGTGTAGTGCATTTTAAGAAGAAAGTCGCCTTTCACCTCCATCTTTAAAATTAGCTTAGCTTCGAAATTGATAAAATAAATAGTGCATACACACCAAACCGGTATCTTTATAATGGATATAAATTGTTAAAAAAAAATTGACTGTCACACCAGGGATATCTTAGTAATTAGAAGAAAGGAAAAAAATGGCCACCTATTTATTCAGACATTCGGTGGGCAAAATAGTGAGACAAAAGAAACGAAATGATTTAATTTTCAGAGTTCATTATGTTTATTAATTATCACTGTAGAACAGTGGAATTTTGAGATATTGACCTTCAATCTTGAGGATTCCAGTTTAAGTTTTATCTCCTGATGGTCAAACTTCATTGGTTGATAGAAACAATATTTAAGCGTGGCAGATGGGGTGGCATTTTCAGCTCGATCTTTCCTGACATGCATAGCGTACACCTGAAAATTCATCATTTTTACCATCATATCATAGTCGCCATAACTTTTGAATCAGTTAAACACTTTAAAAATGCATGCTACTTACTCAGAATCCAAGATGCTTTCGAGGATTTTTATACGTGCTTCACAATTTTGGGCCAAAGAAAGATTGAGCTCATTACCTAAGAAATACCTGCATGGTTTCTGATGTATAAATTACGATAAAAAACCATAATCAAAGTCCATTAATTAACAACAATAAATCAAAATAACAAATAAATTGTTAACATAATCTTACATTCGTTAAACCTTTTGGATCGATAGAAATCTGCAAAATAATCAATAACCATTATTAATAACAAACTCAATAACAACACCATATCTTGATAGCATTTATAGGCTATTTAGATAATAACAGATTCATACCGTAATTCAACAATTGAATCATGCAATACCTTCACGAACTATATCAATATTGATCTATATTTGTAAACCAAACAATAATTATAATAAAATCACCTAATTCACCATTACGGGTCTCATCTGGTCTTGAATATCATACTCGAAAAAAGTGCTACTCTTGAATATCATACTCGAAAAAAGTGCTACTTGGTGTACCTGAAGCCAAAAGTGTTGAATTCTTCAAGCCATCTTCAACAGTTTTCTTCATGGACTATATGAGGTGTTAAATCCATTGCACTTTATCTGATGTTGGGGCTCTATCAAGATCAACACTTTTATCTTTGTTGAACTCTTCAAGCCAATCTTCATCCTCATTATTAAGATCATACTCGACAAAATCTCAAATCCTAGCCCGAGTTATGCAATTTGGTGTACCTGAAGACAAAAGTTACAACTTTTCAACCTCCTAAAATTTGCAAGGTTCATCTAAGAAACATAATTGCTGCTTACAGAACTCACGATAATACTTACCCATAATATACACATAAATAGTGAGAGCCTATTCTATCGAATGAGCAACTTTCGTATAATTAACTTTAGAGACCAAGTACTGATCTAAGACATAATCAAGAAAATATACAATAAAAATCATACCTCACAAACTAACCACAACTACTATCAATGATCTAGCAAATTAACACGAAATTGTACCACATGAGCACGGAATTTTTATCACACCATTTAAGCCATACCACATCAATTAAAAGCACAAGAATACAAAACCATAACTTAATTACCAAAAAAAAATGACACATAAATCAAAAAGTCATAGATTAATATACCTTAAATTTATTTACCGAAAACAATACCTCATCAAATTTATATCAACTACAATAACACCTTCTTTAATCGACTTTTTCAATTTGATTTCAGAATGATAGAATTAGGGTTATCTCAAAACGATTTTGATTTAGGGTAATAAAAGATGAGGATGAACAATACCAATCACTCATAATAACGGGACACAATTGGTTTTGAATAGTCGATTTCTTGAAAGATTTGAATACTTTTAATTTACGGTTTTGGGAATGTAGTTTATGTGTGTCGAACTGTCGATGATGTTAAGAGGTTGAGTTTAACTGATTGAGGAATTATTTGGTAATTTAGGGACTTTAGGATTTTTAAGTTATTATGATTATGAATTTTAACTTTCAACCCAAAACTTTATAGACTTTGCTCCGCCGTTTCTAATTTTTCTTTTTTTTCAGTTTTTGACACATATATTTTTGTAAGATTTTTTCAATAATCACAAATCAAATTCGATTTTTTATAAAATATGGCTAAATTTGGAAGTATTTATGTTTTTCTTCTTTAAATATTTGTTTTAAAATAATTAACATTAATTAAATTATTACTTAATAAGGTATGAATTGATTTTTTTGAAATGGAAAAATTCCAATAGGGGTTTTATTTTATTATATAAAAGATGACTTATTAAGATTTGTCAAAGTTATTTAGCATTCCTTTACTGAAAGTTTTGTTTTCCTTCGTTTAGATAGTCAAGTAGGAAATTAAAAGCACGCGGTAATTATATATAAACCATCGTCGTTATATGCGATAAGATGATAGTTAGGAAAAAAATGCAAATTAGGAAGTCAAAAATATATTTTCATGTGTTGCTATGCTAGTATAGACAAGCCATTGGATTATTGGAGGATCAACTTAACTACTTCTTGTATAAGTCATAAAAAAGAAATCCGGTCGTCGAGTTGATAGGTCAATTAAGATTGCTAATGTACAAATATAATTTCGTCACTACTTAGACATAAATCCGTGAATTTCCTCATTTAAACTTCCTATCATATGTTTAGAGTCTTTGATAAATATATATGACCAACTTTAATTACTAAAATGACAGGGTAATATCAGCACTTGAATCCATAATCATGCTTCCATGACCCATATACAACATTTTGACTGAAATTTACTTCATTTAATGTATCTTTTATGAGGACTATTTTCTTATTAACTTCAGTTTTATAACCAAAGTTTTAAGTGTATTGTGTAATGTTATAAGTTACCAAATAGCACAACTGGGCTGAAGCTTACTTGCAAGGCCAGTCCATCTTTTAGTTATCACAAAGCTCATAGCAAATTAGCAATTGAATTTGACTATTTGAGGCTCTTTCTATTTTTCTGTAACCTATCTATTTGCTATTCGAACGATAAACTTTATAAAAACCAGTTGTATCGTATAAGCTAACTTTGGTCAACTAGTTACTATTGTTAGAATTTAAATAACTTGACAAGCAAATAAATAAACACATAATCATAATACAAATGCGGAAGCGTAGGAACATATATAACATATAAAAGATTAACTAAATAATAAATCAAGAACGTACATTTGGATTCTAGCTAAACAAGAATCACTTCAATAAACCTTGATTGATTGTGAAAGTGGATCAATGATTAACCCCTTACCGTTTTGTTAATTGATCCCTTGATAATTACTATGGTGAGTAATTACCTCGTTCTTTTACACACGAATTAAACCGTATTAAGTTTATGCTAGTAAAAACACAAAGCTATTTTCTTGACTATCAAAAAAAATCGACCAACCCTTAAGGAGGGTGTGTTCAATCGGTTATGGAGCAAGGAGAAGAAGAAAAAACACTTTAGGGTTATTGTGTGTACAAAAGTTAACCAAACAATGAACCCTTGTGTTTGTATATATAGCCTTGTAAACTTGATGTCCAAGTTTTAGTAGGAATGGGTTTCCCCACCCATTGATCGACCGGCCATAAGGCCCAAGGGGTCCTTCCGGATCCTTCTTGACTATATTTTACATTCTAGTCCTTTAACTTGACATTTAACGATAGTTAGCCAATTCCGTTAACTACTAACGACCGTTAGTCATATTTTGTGTTTAAATAATAAATATATATAACGTTTTATACATATTAATATACATTAATACTCATTCGTAACGGGTGCAATCCTGAGTTCTCGAGTTCGATTCTTGTCATATACGTATTAATATTTATCCATAACTTTAAAAACTATTTCATAGATGATTCACTTACATGACATTCATGTCAAGAAGTAGATGAAAAAATTGTTAAAAACGAACTGTCCATCGACGTTTCCATTGCGTTGGTTGCTCTCTCCCAAGTATAGTTATTGAGGGCCGTCTCGTGATTTTCGGTGGCTCTATGCAATAAAAACAAAGAGGCCTTATTACACTTGTAAACTAAAAAGAAATTGCATATAAACTTTAATTATAGGACTCATATATGTGTAATATTATATGTATTTATATGCAAAACTAATAAAAATGAGGCCTTTTTAAATGGAGGCCTTGTGCGACGGCACATATTGCACACCCCTCCGAGACCCCTTTATGAGTAAATGTCTTTTTTTCTAAGATAATACAAAAGCTGGTTTCGTAGCGTGTATAGACGAATTTAGATTGAGAACTCTTCAAGCTACTACCTAGTATTTTGCAATGGCAGTAAAATCTAATTTGGAATAATTATCTTTAGTATAAATACAATAACTTTTTCACCAAAAAGTATACATAAACCAGGCTAGTGACTGCCCGGTATTTGTTTATCTTTATTTGGAAGATGATAACTTCAATAGGCTTCTCTCACAGTAGCACTATTTATATTAATTGAAGATCTTTTTGTTGTTATCACAACAGAGGCCCGCAATATGGTTAGGTCGCAAAGCTTTAAATTTGAAAGCAACCACAGGAAATTTCATGGTAGTTGGGACCAAAGAGAAAATTCTTTGGTGTTATTTCCACGAAATTTCGAGGTCATCTATACCGGATAAGGTTTACCAAAGTATTCCCTACAATCAAACCCCAAAGGGTCCGTTTGGTTTGCTCTCATGAATCACAATCGGTATGAGTTTCGGAATAAGATGGAATGGGAATAGATATTAGTTAAGTAATCAAATCAAATATTGTTGTTTGGTTTGTTTATCATGTTTGATTATCTTGTTAATAATGTGAGGAAAAATGCGGGCCCGGGAATGAAACTATCATATCCTACCAATTTGGTAACTATCAAGTATAGAACATATTTGGATATCATTTCTAGTTTTGAAAGTGAAGAGTTCTAAACAAACATAATAAATGGAATGAAAATCATTCCTTGATTCCCATTATGGTGTATCAAACGCACCCAAAGTCTTTGAACCATAAAAAAAAAAAAAAAAAAAAAAAAAAAAAAGGCGGCATGTAATAACAACGTATTTTCCCATTTATGCCATTATCATATACGAATCCAAAAAAAATACCACAATACCCATCCAACTTTCAAATTTTGTTTCATTATCAGATACGTACTTTCTCATTTGTTCAAATATCAGATACGAACTTTAAAAAAATACCATCCAACTTTCAAATTTTGTTTCATTATCAACGTTTAAGGCTCATCTCTTTGCGTATGATAATGAAAAAAAAAATTGAAAGTTGATGGGTATAGTGGTATTTTTTTTTAAGTTCGTATCTAATATTTGAACAAATGAGAAAGTACGTATCTGATAATGAAACAAAATTTGAAAGTTGGATGGGTATTGTGGTATTTTTTTGGATTCGTATATGATAATAACACAAATGAAAAAGTACGTTAGTATTACATGCCATTAACCCTAAAATGAAATACTGAGTAACTATTATGTGGTTCGTAATGAAATGGAATCTATGGAAATTGCTACAGAGACTATATATTTTATACAATATAGAAGTACAGAACATTACTTATAAAAAGAAGGTGAAAACCTTATGTTTTAAAAAGTATTCTACAAGTTCCTATTTTTATAATATGAAATAAAAAAAAAAAAAAAAAAAAAAAAAAAAAAAAAAAAAAAACTATCAGAAAACTCTAAGAACGGTGACAGTGGCCAGCGGCATGGCCATACCGCCGCCATCTCGGCGGTATGGCCAGCGGCATGGCTCCAACAACAAAAAATGATTCCCCGGCATGGAGCGGTTTGAGGAAAATATAGACGTTGGGAGAATCAATATTCGACCGTTGGCACTTTTGACGTTGGGCTAGAAAAAAAAAATTCCTTATATATACTAAACTAAAACACATACATTTTTAACACAAACAATACAATTCACATATTTAACCAATTCACATATTTTACCATGGTTTCATCCTCTTCTTCTTCGTCCGACTCGATATTTATTCCCTCCGAATCGTCCGAACTATTGTCATCCGGTAGCACCCTACAAACCTTATTAGCCGTGTACGATTCAATTGACGACACGACAAGCTCTACCGAAACTCGGGAGTATATAGAACGTTTTCGTGAAGAAGCTTTACAAACCCTTATGAATGACTATTTCGTTGAACGTCCAAAGTTTTCCCACAATACTTTTCGTAATAGGTTTCGTATGAATAAAAGCTTGTTTTTAAGAGTTGTTGCTGATATTGAAGCGAATTTCAAACGGTTTCAAGAGGGCCTAGATGCGAGGGGAAAAAAAGTTTCACGGCGTTACAAAAATGCACATCGGCCATTCGGCAACTCGCAACGGGTGAACCCCCAGATAGATTTGATGACTATTTAAACATGGCTCGCCGAATGTCAGGTTATTAATTTTTTTAAACTATTAAGTAATTTTCTTTTAGTTATTAATGAAATATTATATTTTTATTAAATTGTTTAATATAATTTATGAAAATAAAAAATAAAAAAATAAAATTAGTTGGGAGGAATGAACAAGGCATGATTGGCACTAAAAAGGGGTTATTAGGTATGAAAAAAGTATGAATGAGGTAGAATGATATTATTGGTCGATTTGGGAGGTATGGTAATTTCAGAAGCATGACTGCCACCCTCCTAAGGGTGGTGGCAATCATGCCTTCCAAAAAACCTCATACCTTCCAACCCACCAATAATATCATTCCACCTCATTCATAGTTTTTTCATACCTCTCAACCCCTTTTTAGTGGCAACCATACTTTTTTCATACCTCCTAACTCACCAACTATTTTTTTTTTTAATTTTCCTAAATTATATTAAACAATTTAATAAAAACATAAATATTTCATTAATTAACAACATAACATTTAAAAAAATACAAACCTAAAAAAAAAAAAAAAAATTCTTAACTTTGAAAAATAACATTTTAAGTATTAGCATGAGAATATTAGCATGTGACATATTTCAAGAAAAAAAAAAAAAAAAAGTGCTTGCTTCTCTACCTACATACACATTATTCACCAATGCAATTTTTTTTAATTGCTTCCCAACGTTCCATTTTATGCTCCCAACGGTACAATTTTTCCAACGTTCGAATGATAAATGCTCCATGCCGTTGAAGCATCAAATGCCGCCGAGTCATGCCGCTGAGCCATACCGCCCATGTGGCGGCGGTGTTCACCGCCGGTATGGCCCATACCGCTGGCATTGCCACCACCTTAATATCGAGGGAAAAAAAGAACTTTTATCTAATTGAAATGAAATAAATAAAATAAAATAAAATAAAATAGCTTAGTCAAAACAAAAGTAGCTAGAAGCCTAGAACACATCAAAGATCGGAAATAAATAAATAAATAAATAAAAATAAAAAAAATAAAAAATAAATAACCATCATGAATGCTATTGTGTTAACAGGAATTTAAAACTGATTACAATTCAAAAGCATGTTTCATAGCCCTATAGTATATTTGAAGTTAGGCTTGGAACTCATCAAAATACTACATCACCTAGAAATCCCAAATGTCACACATGAAAATCCTTGTTCTAATTTGGGCAGTATTTTAAATGCTTTCGTTAACAACTTCTTACACAAATTCCACCACTGAATCCCATACCCTCATTAACTCTACCAACCTTGCTAAGCCAGGTTGCAATAGCCGATGTGGGGACTTAATTGTTCCCTACCCTTTCGGTATCGGAGACAACCCAAAGTGTTATATAAATGAGGGATTTCGCATTTACTGCGACACTTCTGTAAACCCTCCAAAGGCCACTATTAATGAAGGCGACTACAACTCGATCAAATTGATATCTGATTCCACCATCCGGCTTTCCAATCAATTGGCGAGCAGTTGCTGTTCTCCAAATGGCACAATAGACAATTTTCAGGCCTGGATGAGGTTTGGTGACAGGCCGTACAGCTTATCCAAAGTTAACAAGTTCACAGTTATTGGTTGCGATGGTTCTGCTTTCCTGTTCAAACTGATCGAACTGAACCGAACATTGATATATGGTTTTATGCATTTTGCAACCTCCGTTCCAATATATCATCGAGACATAAAATCTTCCAACATACTTTTGGATGAAAAATTCCGAGCGAAATTATCAGATTTTGGAATATCCAAGTCCGTCTTGGGTGATCAAACTCACTTGAGCACATTAGTCAAGGGGACTTTTGGCTACTTAGATCCCGAGTACTTTCAATCAAACCAATTCACTGAAAAAAGCAATGTTTATAGCTTTGGGATTGTTGTCCTTGAGCTTTTAACAGGGAAAAAGCCAATATATTCCATAGGACCAGGGGAATCGAGAAGCTTGGCAACATTGATTCTGTCAACCGATGAAAGGCTTCTTCTAGAAAATGTTGATAACCGAGTGTTGGATGGACCAGAAGAGCAGCTTGTAGCAGTTGCTAAGCTTGCAAAAAGATGCTTGAATATGAACGGGAAGATGAGGCCAACGATGAAAGAAGTTGCAATAGAGTTGGAGGGAATAAGATCAAGTCACTAAATAAAATGAATCTACTGTTTATTTTGTATGAGGCTTGTAGAATAAGTCGGATTGGAGCTTGCTATATATATGTCTATGTGGCTGAAATTCTTATGTTCTTAAAATCTTTTGTTCTTAAGTTGGTCTTTTGTGTTTTTTCATACCGAGTCTTTTTAATATATATGTACCTATATTTGTAACTATATTATGCGTGTGCACAATGATTCATTTCCGTGCCTTTTGCTCATTGTTCAAACTCAGCTAGTAATAACAATAATACTGTTAAACATTTATGGTTGAAATGAAAATAAAATGAAGAAGACAACAAGTAGAGAAGTGAAGTCAAATGGTTACCTTAAAACTTAGACACTTTCATTTGTAATAACAATAAAAATCACAATCACAATAATTAGACACTTTCATTTGTAATAACAATAACAATCACAATCACAATGAAAATATATATTACGTAAAAAAAATAGTTCTAGCGACTAAAGAAGCATGTTTTAGCTCAACATAGCAAGATTCAATGTTTCAATTTCATTAATTTACATTATACTAATAATTTTGGGCCTTTAATTTTGAGCTTTATACACTAAACTATAAGGTTCAATATAATTTTTCTTACCGAGGCTTGTATTTTATCAGTTAAAGATAGCCCAACATGGCAACAAGATTATACTCAAAGTCACCAATGGATTTATTACTGTTTGCATTGGGTTTTATTGCAAAAAGATTATCGAGCTATAGACCGTTTCTTAATTAATGTATCATATCGCTGTTTGCATTGCCGCTGTTGCAGGTACACCCTGTAAATTTTAATACTAGAATCCCTACAATGGTTAACTTTTTTTAAACGACTAAGTCTTGCTAGAAAACATCAGGATATTGAAGCAACTGATGAATGGGTTAATAAGTGAAACATAACACAAGCTAGAACATCATATAAAAGGATCATACAATTGGAATCTATCATTACCAGGACGAAATTCATGTTGATTTTTTAATAACTTTTCATATATAAATTCACTCAAGTATGTATATATTAAAGTTATTTATCTCAATAACATCAAATACTAAATGTACTAACATAGATCAATCAATGTAATATTGAACTTTTAATAGTACTTCGTAATTAAGAATGAATAAATCCTAACTACGTGTTAACTATTGTAGTCTGTATTAAGTATAAATTTATAGTATACAATGACTTATAAGATTTGTCAAAGTTATTAAGCATTCCTTTACTGAGTTTTGTTTTTCTTCGTTTAGATAGTCAAGTATGGAGTAGGAAACTAGTAGCATGCGATAATTATAAACCATGGTCACTATACGCGATAACATGATAGTTGGGAAAGAAATGCAAATTAGGAAGTCAAAAGTATATTTTCATGTGTTGCTATGCTAGTATAGACAAGCCATTGGATTATTGGAGGACTCCTTCTTATATAAATCATAAAAATAAATCCGGTCGTTGAATTGATAATTAAGATTGCTAATGTACAATATAATTTCGTCACTACGTCGACATAAATCCATGAATTTCCTCATTTAAATTTCCTAACTTAAGTTTAGAGTCTTTGATAAATATATATGACCAACTTTGATTACTAAAATGACAGGGTTATATCAACTTTGATAAAGCTCCAGGCTTGATGGTTATACTGCCAAATTCTATAAGAAAGCTTGGAATGTGATTGGGGAGGAAGTTTGTGAAGCTGTTAAGGAGTTCTTTAGTAATGGTAAATTGCTTGGGGAGGTTAATTCTACTCTCATTACTCTTGTTCCAAAAAGTAACACCCCTCAAAAAGTTTCAGATTATAGACCTATAGCATGTTGCAATGTGTTATACAAGGTGATTACCAAAATTATTACTAATAGACTGAAGACAGCTCTTGGCAAGATTGTGAGTCAGAGTCAAAGTGCATTCATTCCTGGTAGAAACATAACTGATAATATTCTCCTTACTCAAGAGCTTTTAAGAGGGTACAACTGGAAGAATGGTGCTAGAAGAGTAGCTCTCAAAATTGACATTCAGAAAGCTTATGACACTGTTAATTGGGTCTTTTTGGAAAAGGTTCTTAAAATGTTTAGCTTTCCTGAGAAGATGATACATTGGATTATGATATGTGTTAGAGGGGCTACTTTTTCTATCAACATTAACAGTGATAGAGTGGGATACTTCAAAGCTGGAAGGGGTTTAAGACAAGGTGACCCTATGTCACCTTATATATTCACATTGGTAATGGAGGTTTTCACTCTTATTTTGCAAAAACAGATTGAGGAAAGTGGAAGATTCAAATACCATTGGGGATGCAAAGCTTTGAAGATCTCTCACTTATGTTTTGCTGATGACTTGTTGGTTCTTAGTCATGGTGATATTCATTCTGTAAAAGTGGTGAAAGATGCTTTGGGTAAGTTTAGTAGTATATCTGGATTGAAGCCAAATATCAACAAAAGTACTGTTTTCTTTGGTAATGTGCAGAATAATATCCAGCAGGAAATTCTATCTTTGTTATCATTTAAAGTTGGCAAGCTTCCAGTTACTTACTTAGGGGTTCCATTGATCACTAAACAATTGACATTCACTGATTGCAAATGTTTGATTGATAAGGTGAAGATCAAGGTAAGCAATTGGAAGAATAAATTACTATCTTATGCAGGCAGGCTTCAGTTGTTTGTCTCAATATTATCTGCTATGCAAGTATATTGGGCATCTGTATTTGTTCTTCCTAAAGCTGTTATTAAAGACATTGATAAGCTGCTAAAAGGGTTCTTATGGTGTCAAGGTGAGCTTTCAAAAGGAAAAGCTAAAGTTGCTTGGAAGCTAATTTGTAGACCTAAATGTGAGGGTGGCCTGGGTATCAAAGAATTGGAACAGTGGAATGAAGTTCTCATGACAAAACATTTATGGAATGTTGCTAGTAACAAACAGACAATTTGGGCAAAATGGATTCATGAAACAAAGTTAAAAGGAAGCAGTGTATGGGAAGCTAAGAGTGATAAGTGTGCTAGTCATGGATGGAAGCAGATTTTAAATCTCAGAAATAAGATTCATAAGCATGTTACTTGTCAAGTTGGTAATGGTGAGAGTATTTTTTTATGGCATGATAAATGGTGGGGACCTGAATCTCTTAGTGAAGTTATACCTATGGAATACATTGAACAAGCGGGGCTGAGTCACAACATGAAAGTTAAAGATATGATCAGCAATGGTCAATGGTGTTGGCCTGATAATTGGTATAGTGAGTTTCCTATTCTGTCCACAATACCTGTCCCTACATCGTGTGCCACTTCAGAAGACAAATACATGTGGTATTCAAATAATGGGAAGTCTGATAAGTACTCTACTAAAAAGGTTTGGGAAGATTTAAGACAGGGAGGGAGTCAAGTGGATTGGTATGATATTGTATGGTTTTCTAATTGCACTCCCAAGCACTCTTTTATCATGTGGATGGCTATTCAAGGTAGACTGTCTACTCAGGAAAGGTTGCATCAATGGTACCCTGAAAAGATTATGGCATGTCCTTTATGTGAGAAATGTTTAGATTCCCTGAACCACCTTTTCTTTGAGTGCCAATATTCTGGTAAGATGTGGAAAACTTTAAAAGAAAAAGCTGGCTATAGTTATCTTCCTGATAAGTGGGATGATATCATTAGCAGTTTGACTAGAATAAGATACAACAAGGCAATCAGAAGTGTATTAATTAGAATAATGTTGGCAGCTTGTGTTTATTTTGTATGGAATGAGAGGAACAAGAGATTGTTTACTAGTGAAAGAATTGATAATAGGGAGCTTATTGAGAATGTCATCAACCATGTGAGACTAAAGCTTTCAAGCCTTAAGGTGAAGAAGTCTGCTCAAATTGTGGAAGTAAGTAAACAATGGGATGTTTTGATGAATGAAGTATAATTTGAGCTGTTTAGAATATGGGGGTGTATATGTGAGAAGTTTTTTGATCATGATGCTCCTATATGAACTGGCTTGCTTCTGAAAGGGGTGTTTGGTTCTCTGGTTACAGAAGCAGTATTCTTATTTGTACTACTGCTGTTATTTTCCAACCATAACAATGTGTATGTATCTTGTACCTTGGAGTTCTTTGGGTGTGACTGTACTTACTGGATCATCATTCTCTTAACCAGTTGGTCCTTGGGAGGAAACTGTGTTAGGCTTTGATGCTATAGTGAGAGGTCTAATTCCATTGAATGTACCATAAAGTAGAGCATCACATTGTGAAGGGTATATGGTTGTGGAGGCCAATGTATGTTGAATGGAATAGCGAGGAGTGAAAGATGAACCTGCTTGGTCCATTCAATACATTGGCACAGGAGGATAGGTTGGTCATCATTGAGGGTGAGTGTTTCCAAACAATTGAAGCCTTTCTAGAGAAGGAAATGTAGGTTGTTTGGAAGAGCCCCTCCATGGATGGGTTATGGGTTCCTAGTGAAGCCACACACTTTCCTGTCTCTACTGTTGTGGATGATGGTTGAATGGTTTAGATGGGAAGTGATGTGGAAATGTAGCTAGATGGTTGGTGCAAAAGAAGTTGAATTTAATAGCTAAAGGTTGGCATGGTTTCTGTTATAGTGCAGCCTGATAGCTTGTGGATATTCATCTCTGTGGTGACAGAGAAAAGGTTTTATGGAAGTGGATATCTGGGTGTTCATATTACTGATTGTATTAGCTAGTATTGTATGTGTTTTTTCTGTATTCACTGGTTGAAGATGAGTTCAATCCAGTTAAGAGAATTGTAATGTAACTGTTATATTGTTGATAGTAATATAAACTTTCACCATTTGCACCAAAAAAAAAAAAAAACTTTGATAAATATACAACATTTTGACTGAAATTTACTTCATTTGATGCATCTTTTATGATGACTATTTTCTTATTAACTTCAGTTTTATAACCAAAGTTTCAAGTGTATTGTAATATTATAAGTTACAAAATAGCATAACTGGGCTGAAACTTACTTGCAAGCCCAGTCCATCTTTTAGTTCTCACAAAGCCATAGCAAATTAGCAATTGAATTTGACTATTTGAGGCTCTTTCTATTTTTCTGTAACCTATCTATTTGCTATTCGAACGATAAACTTCATAAAAACTAGTTGTATCGTATAAGCTAACTTTGGTCAACTAGTTACTATTTCATAGATGATTCACTTACATGACATTCATGTCGAGAAGTAGATGAAAAAATTGTTAAAAGCAGCTTAGCTTACATGGTGTATTTTGATTACTCCGGGTGGTGAGATCTCATGTGATCTTTAGTCGCAAACTGTCCATCGACGTATCTATTGCATTGGTTGCTTGATGTGAATATGGCTTAACCAACTTTCTCCCAAATATCATTCCATACGGCCCAAGAAACGTAAGCCCGTTGGAAAATCATTAGTACTTTGCATTTATCAAAAGAGATTATAAACATCTGATTGATTCATCTGGATTAAAACCAAACAATACAATACAACTGATTACCATGGCCTAACAATATAGTATTAGACAACTACTTATGCATTACTTGATAAGTAGAAAAGTCGGCCAATTGTGATAAACTAATAATGACAATTAATCACAAAAGGGCTGATAGTATTAAGATGTAGAGTAGATTAATTACTTGATCAAATAAACACGAACAAAGTCACATGTTTTGAACTAGTATGGTCATTTCGTTAATTTGGATTTTGCTTACTGTTTTAGATGTATATGCAAGTGCTCTAGCTAGAAAATCAACCATTATATAAATACAGTTGTTTGTTTGATGATGTATCAGTCATACACAATTAAGATCGATCACATATATGTTAAAGTGATACGGAGTATGAAACCAAAAGACTATCAAGACCCTCCACCTGCTGCCCTTTTCGACCCCGAAGAACTCACCAAAATGGTCTTTTTACCAAGCCATAATAGTTGAGTTCATTGCCACAATGTTGCTCCTTTACATCACTGTCTTGACTGTCATTGGTTACAAGTCCCAAGTCGACCCTGCTCACAGCAATGACCAATGTGGTGATGTTGGAATCCTTGGTATCGCTTGGGCCTTTGGGGGCATGATATTTTTCCTTGTTTATTGCACTGCTGGTATCTGAGGAGGAAACATTAACCGGTTCCTCGGTGTTTTGAAACCCGGGTCGACCCGGCCGGGTTAACCGGTTCGACCGGTTTCGGCCCAAAAAAAGGGTTAAAAAAACCCGGGTTTCTAAAACCGGGTTAACCGGTTAGACCCGCCGGGTTTTGACTGACCCGGGTCAACTCGGTTCTCAAAACCCGGCCGGGTTTTGTTTTTTCAAAAAATTTTAATAAAAACCCGGGATGACCCGGTGGTCGAACCGGTTGACCTGGCGGTCTAACCGGTTGACCCGGTTAAAAAAATAATAAATTGAAAACCGGGTTGACCCGGCGGTCATGTATGGTAGTTTTGGTGCTGCTCTCATGTATGGTACAGAAAAAGCATGGGAAATGTGTGCAGTGGTTATTCTAGGTAGGACCAATGATAGGAGTTAAGGTTCTTGGATAGTTCAGGAGCAACGCTTAAGCTATGATTGAGTTGGTTCCTTCAGAAACAATTGTACAAATTTGTTTCTCTCTTAAATGTGTGAAATCCTTTGGTTTGCTTGGTTTTGAATGTGCCCAAAGGACAAAAGTTATAAACTACAGATAGTATATATAATAGTTAGAAAATACAAAATAATAGTATATCATCTTTCACAGTAGCAGTATCAATACCATGTTCAATCAAAACCATGCATCTATAGGACATAACATAGGTACTCTGACCGACTTCGGATTACTATATATAATAGTTAGAAAATACAAAATAAGATATGCAGTGTCATAGCATATCAAAAGTCCAGACATTTAGGGTGAATTAAAGTCCTAATTACCTGCTTAATCACATTGCAACTTTTTACTAAATTTGTTGGACCAGTTTCAGCTTTTGGCAATTGTAATTGATTTTTTTTTGCCTGTTGATATTTCCTCTGCAGAGACTACAAGAATTCCATTGATATCTAAACTGAAGCAAACCTCTAGTCCTGGCCTCCAATTGGGACTTGGCGTAAGGCCACTAAAGTCGAACTTGCTAAGTAATTTGTTGTCCTTAACGTTGACCCCCTCTCCCTGATACACACGGATAGATACCACGGTTGCATTGGGAGGAATTCTAAATATCTTTTTCTTGCTGGTGGGTATGGAAGTGTTCTTGGGAATAACTATACTCATATTATCTGGTACACCATTAATCTGGACTTCTATTCCTAATGATAGGGGAGTCACATCCTGTAAGACAATATCTGGCACCACATTATAATCATCTCCACTTAGCCTTGAGGCCAAGACTGCAGCACCAAATGCAACAGCCTCATCTCCATTCATACTCTTGTAAAGTGTCTTCCCTTCAAAATACTCTTCCACCATTCGTTGTACCTTTGGAATCCTACTCGAACCCCCAACAACAACCACCTCATCCACATCCTTCTTCTTCATTCCCCCATCAAACAAACTTTTTTCGACTAGCTCAACACATTTTGTAAAATAAGTTGCATTTAGTTCCTCAAATTTGGCTCTGCTAATTTTGATCAAAAAGTCATTGCCCTCATACAAGCAATCAATTTCGATTGGAGCAAAAGTAGTTGACGAAAAATCCCTCTTTGCTTTCTCACAAGCAACTTTTAGCCTTGCCATTGCTCTTGGATTCCCTCTTAGGTTGACCTCCCTGTGTTTTTTCTTAAATGATTGTATGCAGTAATTAACAAGTGTTGCATCAAAATCCTCACCACCTAAATGAGTGTCGCCCCCTACAGCTTTGACATTAATGTCACCTGTTTTACTAATGGTCAAAAGAGATACATCAAAGGTTCCGCCTCCCAAATCAAACACCAAAACATTCTTATCCTTGTCCCATTGTTTGTCACCAAAATTGTCCACACCATATGCGATTGCAGCAGCTGTAGGCTCATTTAACAAACGTAACACATTGAGGCCCGCAATAGTTCCTGCTTCCTTTGTTGCCTCTCGCTGTTGGTTGTTAAAATAAGTAGGAACGGTGATCATAGCATCGGTTACCTTTGTTCCGATATATTCTTCTGCAACCTCTTTCATCTTCTTGAGAACCATAGCAGATAATTCTTCAGGTGCATATTGTTTATCTTCTCCCTTGTACTTAACTACAACTGTTGGCTTCTCTGAAGGCCCTTTAATGACCTTAAAAGGCCACGACTCCATGTCATTTGTCACTTGAGGATCACCGAATCTACTTCCAACCAAACGCTTGACATCTGATAATTTAAAAGCTTATGGTTAGCAACCCAAAATATTGGCGGCCATGTTTATGTGATTCTTTAGTTCCAAGAGAAATCATACGAAGTTAAAAAATAATAAAAATAAAATAAAATTAAATAGAAAGATTTACCAAACACAGTGTTAGTAGGGTTCCTAGCGATTTGGTTTTTTGCACCTTCGCCTACAAGTATTTCTGAATCAATAAAAGCTACCGGGGTGATCTTGTTTCCCTGTTCATTAGATATAACCTCCACCCGATTTTTTAGGTTTAACCATACAGCAGCACATGAAAATGTCGTCCCAAGATCAATACAAATGGCCGCTCCTTCAACTTTTTGAGACATCATTCAACCTGCAATGAAACGAAATACAGAACAGGATTTAAATCGAGACAAATTCTTACAACAAAAATATGAATATGATAGAGTTGCAGTCCCGAACATGTGCAAGTTTTCAGCAAAGTGGATGGATTTAAATTGAAAAACATATCTTTTCTGTATGATTGAACTTTATAGTGGGATCTTTAACTGTTACATTCGAGTATAATAGGAATATTTTTAGTATAACTTTGAACAAAGAGAAATCTATACAACAAATGCATTCCATTTCATTCGGTACATAGTGGAAATCATTTTCTGGCCCTAGTAGTAATTCCTTGATTGATCCTCAATTCCTCACATGACAGTTTGCTAATCCACTTGATTGATAAGGCATGATTTCTCGAAAATTGACTATATACGACTATACGTAACAAAGTGATAGACACCGGTAAACGCAGTGGCGGCGATTAGGGTGTGCAAGTGGTGCAACCGCACCGGACCTCCCTTTTTAAAGGGCCCCCAATTCAGTGGTGGCGATTAGGGTGGGAGAGCCGTGCAGAAAGTGTTAAAGCTACCATATTGCAAATGTTGGAGATATGAGAAGCTTTATTTCAAGTTGCTGAAGATGATAATGATACCATAGCAGAAAAGGGCTTATTTCTTTTTTCAAGGATTATATAGAAACATGGTATTCTAAATCGATTGAAGAGGCTAAGCAAATTTGCCATTGAAATGGACATAAATCCAGTTTTTACTCAAAAGAGTGTAATTCGTAAAAGAAAACAATTTGATGAGAATTCAGATAGAGTATTAAAATTAAAATCGTTGAAGTCTTACTTGAGATCTACAATGTCACAAGAGAGACTTAATGGATTGGCATTGATAGCTATTAAGAATGATATATTAGAAAGTGTTAATTATGAAATGTTAATCGGGAACTTTGCTACGAAAAATGCTAAAAGAATGACACTCTTCAAGAAATAAGTATATTGCATCTTTTGTAGAGTAAAGCTGTATTTGTGCTTTAGTAATAATCTAAATATTTGTAGTCTTTTTTTGTAGCGTAAAATTTGACTTTTGTTAATGTTTTGCGTAATGTCAAAAAACTTTTTATTTTCTATAATAATTAACTTTTCGTGATTTATGGGGGCCCCATTTCTGACTTCGCACCGGGCCACCCAAATTAATGGGACGGCCCTGGGTAAACGGACGAGGTTTTCTCTATTAAGGTTTCCAGGGCAGGCGAACCTTAATTTTGACTCGGATGTAAGCGGTCCCACCGGGTTAATCTCGGGACCATTTTTCAAACCTTCCCTGGCCACCCCTAATTCCCAAATGTACACACCTAGCGAGATATGAAGTTTGAACCCTTGAACTTTTGTGAGAAAACCAAGGAACCTACCACGGGGCCATTTGTTGGTAGTTAAGCTTCCTAATTAACTTACCTTGAAGATGCTTAATATATATACAATACTCGTGTGGCCAACTTTTCGAAAAGAATAAGATTATATTATCCATTGATCCCAAATCACATGCATGAACTATGCATACCATTTTGAACGAAGTTACCTCCATTTCTGAATGCATCTCCTATGAGACTCCTAACAATTTGTATATCAATGAACCATGATTTTATATATATATATATATATATATATATATATATATATATATATATATATATATATATATATATATATATATAGCATACATATAGTTAAACACTTACGCCATAGAAAAACCCCAAACTTACTTTTAAAAGTTACTATGAGCTCATGAGCATCTTACTTTTCCCAAATAAAACTATTTCATCCAAAGAATGCTTCTTTTCTTTTTCTTTTTTCTTGAATCTTGATACGGATTTTCTTTTAAAAAATTTAAATAAACTAATTTATATTCTAAAAGCTCCATGCCATTGGAAACGTTCACAAGGATACCCTAGTTAGGTTGTTCACCCGTTAAGCTCTATGCCAAAGATACTCTAGAGTTTTTTTTTCATGTTTAACATTTCTTAGGCTGTGATTGGTTTAGCTTATACTCTAAGATAATAGGTTATTTTGAATTTCGAGCTGATAAAGCTCATGTAACAGCTTATCCCAACTCGTAAGGGGTGTTTGTTTAAGCTTATGAGCTTATTTGATCCGGCTAACATTTTATAAGCCCATTTTTCCAGCTTATTTTTAGACTCGTGGCTTAAATATGAAAAATAAGCTTACAAGCTGGAAAATAAGCCAGAAAACATGAGCATATAAAATATAAGACGATTGAAATAAACTGCTGGAGGATCTCAACTTGAGAGAAGTCCAAGCACTAGCCTTTAGCTCCTAACTGTAATGTCTATAAAAAAAATCTTCACGAGGTCAAGGAGCTTGCTCTGGGCGCTATGGGCCTTGATAACACAAGCGAAAGGGTTTTCGGGCTAAGCCCTACAATGTACATGGACTTCGTAAAAAGCTATCAAATATCAATAATCATGTTATAAACCAAACTTATGGATGCGAAAGGATAATAACTTATATTTGGTTAGTTATCAATCCTTGGAAAATAGGGGTAAAAAACAAGCTTTAACGCGTTTAGCCTGAGGAAAATACCTATCTTTTCCACACAAAAATTGTACGAAATAAGAAAAACAAGAACCGCGTTCAATTGTTCAAATATGTTTTTTTTTTCCATAAATTTCTCAGAAAATCAAAAATTTCTATTTCTTAAGATATTTACTTAAAATATTTGTTACATTTTCCTTGTGTCCATTGTAAACCCAAAACCCCCCATCTCATTTATAGTTAAACCACAAGTAACAATTTACTCTACATGAAAATAGTTTTCTCGTACTACAGACGTTGTTGAGCTGCTATATATGGTTACAAGCAATAGGCATGAAAAAAACGATAACTATAAACACGCACGCAAAAAATAAATAAATAAATAAATAAATAAAGAAAAAAAAAAGGTTAACACACTTTTTTGTATCCAAATTCAAGAGTAAACTACATTAACCGTCCTTTTAGTTGTAGCAAAATCGCATGTTTTGTCCTACCAGTAGGGTACCCGCACATTGCAGCGGCGGGTACCTGTGATTAAAGTTTAGACGCCAATAAAATAACAATGGAGAACTCATTAACCGGAGAAAAACATGATCCCAATCCGACCCAATTCACCCATTTTTACCTATTCTGACGGGTCATCCTCCATTTCGTTTTTGAACGGCTTTTATTGGCTAGCCGAACCAATGGCGACTTCGGGTTCCGGTTGAACTCGTTGGTCCAGTCCGGTTGAGCCCATTGGTCCGGTCCGATTGAACCCGTTGGTCTGGTCCGGTTTTCAAAATCATATGTAACATCAATGTAAATTGTATAAATCTTTGTGTGTTTTATTTGTTTGTACAATGTGTATTATAACATGTATTTTTTATTATAGGGGTGCTTTAAAAATAATATTAATTAGAGTTTAATGTTTTATTCTTAACTAGTTATAATACCCGTGCACGCACGGGGTTTTAACAAAAAAAATTTGGTATATAATATTAATTATTATATAAATGTATACATTAATTTGTTTTGAATTTATGTGGTAGTTAATTACTTAAAATAGTGTCTTTACATGACAAATGTAAAAGAGTTTGTTGTAGGATGGTTTGGTCTGACATTTGATGTTGTCTTTGTGTTTTTCACAAACATATTGATCATTTTCTTTTAAGTTCTCACACTCAAAAGCTTGATCATATACTGCTATTGCAAAATATACATTCATTTCTCAAAATATTTTTCTTGTCAATAACCTTCAATCCAAAATTTTGAAGCAATAAGAAGTCAATTTTTACATTTCCTTTTTTTTGGTTAACCATGGTTTTCAACCTTTGGCTGATTAATTCACAAGTTTCGAACCCACAGCCACACACCCATTCGAACCAGGTAATGCCCTCCCTTTTTAGGAGGTTGGTAAATGGAAGTGTAGATTTCACATGTGGCTAAATCGAGGAGATACATACTTTATGCGCTTTATATCAAGTTGGCAAAATGGGCGGGTCGCAATGTGTGAAAAGAGCAATTAACGGTAAGAGAATTTAATCAATAAATATTTCAACACATAATTAATTTACATGGTATTGGAGATATAAGCATGTACTTCAGACGGTTCAACCCCCGCTTGTAGACTGGTCGTAAAGTTATTGACTGATTCGTTCAGTTCCGTATTGCCATATGTTTGAAATCTCACACAGCTACAGTTATTCCAACACCTTAGCATACAATCACTAATACTTAGGCTTGAATCAACATAATCCGAGTTGCTTATGTCAAAAGAAAAATGCCCATTTAGATTACTAAATTTATCACCATCGATCGTACAATAAGACAATTTAAATCCACCCACATACCCATACCTGGATCATATCCATAACCGAAATAATTCGGCCATTTGGATTCGAAATCTACATGGTACGACAACTACTCCGCGTAAAAGCACCTGAATCAGGTATTACCTTGAACATTCAGGATGTTAAGTTCCATTTTTGACCCGTTCTAAGGTTTGACCCGATTTTCATACCAGGTAAAAGTACATTGTTTGGATGATCAAAACTCTGCCAACCCGCTTGTCAATTTCATTCCTAGACTTGAAGTTGCCTTTACCTTCAAGCATTGCTGTGAAATTAGGACCAGGTCAAAAATTATTATCCATGATATTAAAAGTTCACCTAACTCTTGTGTACATGAAAAGTCAGTTTATCCAACTTTCCACCGATTTCTTCTATAGGTAATTTTTAATTTTTGTTTATCCATTTAAACCGTTAGAGATGACACATAACCCCAATTAATCCATTTGTGTGAATAGATTGAATTTGACATATTTACAGAAAATAGCTTATCAATCTGATTTCTCCATGAAAAAGTGGACGTTCAAACTTTTGAAGAGCTGATTCCGAGTAATCAAAAGCTACACCTAAAACAACAAAAGGTATAATAAAAAATTGCTATGACGTTGAGTGCATAATAATTCTTAGGGGATCTTTGAGACCGTCTTCACAAAAGAAAATTCAAGGTAAGAATGTTTGTGGACCAAATCTTATTGGCTTTAACCCATAGCCCATACTAAAGAAAATGTTTTAAACCGAGTGTATTTCCACCTATTAGACAATTGAAATACCCAACCCATTTTTCGGGGACGCCTAAATAGTAGTTTTCTTTTTAACATATTTTGAGTCACCGGGGAAGCCTAAATCTTTAACAAAGTTGAATCATCTAAAGGGAAGTTACTGATATTTTCAGAGGATAACAATGATATGTATACCTAATTGACTGCTTGGAGGCTAAACTAAGGTATAATTCCAATGGACTCAAGTCCTTCTTGCCTATCCTAGTTATGTTTTTTGGAAATTCTAACTTCAACATCATAATAATGAAGCTAATAGCTTTTGATATCTCTCATAGCAATAAGCCTAACTTCAGGAAAAAAAATCTCTCATTTGCATCTCTCCAAAATTATGAGCTTTAACTATTGAGTAATCAAGATGCCTGAATAAGGATTTATATGGAAACCTAAATAAACAGTAGTAAAATAGAATAAACCACCTAAGGGCCAAGACATGGTCTAATGGTTTATCTTAGAAACAACTGAATCCCATGCATATGCATATTTGAGTGTATTAAACTCAATGCCCACAATAATATATACATGATCTAATGGTACATGAAATTGATGAACCCTCAATGCATTGAAGCTCAATAGCAACCCAATGTTATGCATCTCCCAACTCTTACAGGAGATTCTATTTTGGTGAATTAAAGAGGGTAGTTAATCTCACAAGAAAATCTGTGGACTTATCCGCATTGGCAGATGCATTGTTTTGCACCTACATATTCTATGTTATTTTTGTTTCAATACTATTGTTCAGTGCAAATAAATATTCTATATTGCGCATGTGCATAATTGTTGCATGTTTTCGTCCATCTCAAAGGCTGAGGTTCTTCAGAGTTTTTTTGTTACCTAGCACTAGTCTATGCACACCCAATGATCGATCCGATTTTTTTCTCAATTGCCATGTTTCCTTTCTTATATAGAAGTGGCAAGATGGGTGGCTTTGCTAATGAGTAAAAATTTGTATGTATTGAAACAGGTCTTTTATATTACAGAGTAATAGTTCAGCTTGACATTTAAACAATTTTCTGTTCATTTTTAGCAAAATAGCACACTTAAAGCGTTACTTATGATTACGAAAACTATAATAATATAAATGTTTGAATAAACCATTTTAGTAGTTGTATGAAAATAAAGTTACCTCTACCCTTTCCTGCACTCGAACATAAAATAGATATGAATAATATGAGTTGGTCAAAGAATTTACCATATTCCATTAAGGTCCGCGATGATCTTCCCCTTTGCTCGCACACAACCATACGGATGCAGGGACTTGAATATATAACCTGAAAGTTTGATGCAAGCTTCGTAAATACTTGGTAGTTAGTAAAGGAACAACAAATTCTTTCAGAACTATACATTTTACACTCCACCAGGCCTTTGCTTTTAGCTTTGCGATTCAAGAAGCTGAATAAGTTGACCTCTCAAATCATCTCACACCTAATGAACACTTCCCAAACTACTTATCGATTGAATCATTTAAACCGATATGTCACTTACCCTCGGCTTCTTTTAAGTAGTTTGTACCATACGAAAATCCAACTATTACTTTCCAAACTAATATATCAATGTTATACTATGGTACAAAGATTAGACGTTGCAAAATGTGCAAGTCAGGCGGCTTGGGTAGCATGTCAAATGGGTTTTGTTTTTTTTTCTATCAAAATTAATAAATCAACTATTTCATTATTTTATGATCTTTTTCAACATCAGGTGTTTTATGTAATCGAACCTAACCCATTTGACCTTCAACCTAAATTGACCAGTTTTCACTTGTCCATTTTCGCGCCTATGCTAATTCTCTACTATAAGTATCAAATGAAAGAAGTGAGACAAGAATCAAAGGAGGGGAGCCACGAAGTGATGCAGGAATGAACGGGTCAAATTTACCAGTTTTGACACACTTATATTATTTACCCAGATGGCCAGTTTTCAAATATTCATTATGAACATTCAATAGTGTTACATTCAGTACCATTTTGACCAGCTGCCCTTATGTCACAGTGTATTCCTAATAGGTCAAAGTGTGTCTTTAAGTCTTGCATGTTACAATCTCTTCAAAGTCATTTTATTTTTAAATAATTAGCAATATTATCATAATAACATAGATTCCTAGTCATATCTATGACATAAACTACTCATATATAAATGAACAAAAAATGATAATGGGTCAACCCATTTAACTTAGCCCGTTTCAATCCAAACACGTTTTAACTGTTAGATTATGGACATTATTTTAGTAGTCGTATGTTAGGATCGAACTCGAGATCGTGGGATTGCATACTTTACGTATGAAGAGTAAAAGAATAATTATTTATAAATGTTATATATATAATTATTAATAAACACAAAACTAGTAACGACCGTTAGTATTTAACGGAGAATGGCTAACGACCGTTAGACGAAGATTAGGAAAGTAATACTTGTGAATAATTGGAAGGTCAAGAAAGTTCTAGAAGGAGTTCCACCTCCTTTGTGCCTTGAGCTCCAAGTTTCATCAAGTATATAAACACCTCATGAGATATTGTTTTCTCATAACTTGTACACACATTCTAGGTGTTTTCTTTCTCTCTTCTTGTCCTCAAAATTGATCCATCTTTAATCCCTATAAGGGTTTCGATTTTTATAAAGCTAAAAAGTTTTGTGTTTAATTTACTTGCAAAAACTTTTACTTGAATTAGTACGTGTGTACAAGAACACGATTCAAACACACTATTGTTTGATTCTTGGATTGAATTACAAAAGAAGTAAGGGGTAATTCTTATAATCCACAAAAACCCTAATTAGGGTTCTTGAATTGAAGATTGCAATTGATTCTTGTTCGGGCTAGAATCATGAAGGTGCGTTTACTATTTATTATTGATTAATTAATTACATGTTATATGATCGTGTTATAATTGCTTCCGCTACGCTCTCTTGATGTGTTTGGTTTATTTTATATGATTGTCATGATATTATAATTCCAACAGTGGCATCATGAGCCGTTATAATGTGTAATTAATTATCGAAATGCATAAAAATTGAATCTTGATTCGTTTAATTACATGTTTTTTAGGGTTTTCGATTCCTAACCCTAATTTTTTTGGGTCGATTGACCTATTAGAGTTTTAGGGTTTTCTTTTTGAATTTTTAATATGATTAGAAACCCTAGGATGTCATGTAATTGGTTATGCGTTTTAGTAAATGATCTTGGTGCAATATGTTAATTGTTAAGCATAATCCATGAAAAGTGCATATTTGCATGGATTTAATTGTGTGATAATTTAAATGGTTTAAATTATATATATTAATTAAATGTTAAGTTATATAGAAACATGTAAATTTATTAATAGATGTCGAATTGGGGAAGACTCGAATATTAAGTAATCAATTATGTGCTATTTGGTGTTTGTTTAGTTTTGGCTTACGCAATCGATTTATCGATGTATGTGGCTCTTTTTCCATTGAAGAAGAAAGCCTTAATTGAATAAATGCATTATACAGCTAGACTAGATTATTAATAGGACTATTGAATAAAATTTGCATGTGGCTACATGTTTATACATATTTAATTGTTATGTTATGTATATGTTTATTTGGTTGTTTTATTTTTTATTATATATTACTTGTTTTTTGTTTATTATTATGTGAGACATGTTTATAAATGAAAAAGGGTAATTTTTTAATAGAAAAATAATATGGACTAAATAAATAGCGAAATTGTTTTGGTTTTAAGAGTTTAAATTTCAAAGGATTGGTTGATTGATGTTTTTGTACGTAATGGTTAACTAGGCCCGACCGAAGTTTACACACTATAAGATGGGTATAAGGTTGGCTTCGCATTAAATTTTTGGCCTTAGATAGACAACATTCTGTCTTAACGCTCGTTTGTGTGTAAATTAGACTTACCGAACAACCATTACATGTACATTGTCATCTTAAGGGTGAATTGACCACAATTCCACAATGATTATCCGAAACACTAAGCTTTAGGGCTTATGCAAAAGTACGATATAGTGGATGATAATTGTTGGTAATTCTTTAATTGGTGAAACCGATACCTCAATCAAAACTTTGTTGTTTTACTCTTAGTGAATTGGTAATAAAATAGTTTTATAAAACCAATGTTATGAAGTTGTATGCATGCTTCTTCATACATTATTTTGATCACACGTCAAAATTAATACCCTTATAAAATTAAGTCGAATGCCATCTAATTAAGAACACTTGAAGTTCTAATTTACGTCATGTGAGAACTTGGCGAGATTGCAATGGAGAGGTAAATTTCGTAATTTCATTGCTAGCAGATCAACTGATGTAATGGATTTATGAGTTTGCAGTTTTTAAGTTAGACGACTTAAATTGAGTAGGAAGTGAGAGCTTGGACTCAAGGCATTAAGATGAGGATGAAACATGCTTACATTACAAAGGTTTTGTGAATGCAAATCCCATAAATCTAGGAATTGGACAAATGTTATGCCAATTATTGTACGACAATTACCTTGTTGAATACTATCATTACTAGCAGATCAACTGATGTAATGGTACTATGTCAATTAGGATCATAGCTTTAAGAAAATACTATGGTTTATATGAATATATTTACCAATGGGTATTTTATTTTCTTAAAGACCTAATTATCGAAAATACTGAAATTGAATTTTGTAATTCGTTTTAATGTATTAATGCAACGTTCAAACCGTAAACGCACTTTGGGCTTTTGTAAATTGATCTCGTTCTGTTTTCAAACAAATGTTTGATTAAGAATAATTTACTTAAAAGACAAAAGAAGTCTCATTTCTATGAAAGAAGAGTGAGATACAATCCTATTCCTTTTCATGAATGAGAAAGGAGAATAGGAATATTAGATATGTATAAATTCTAATATAACTCATAGCAAAATTTTTTAGTAGTTAAGAAAATTGCGAATACTTTCATAAGGATTTTATCATCCTCATTCGGTGATTAAATTTTTAATAACAAATATGATATTTGGTTAACAGAAAATTATGTATGACATTTTATGAGTTATTATAATTAGAAGCTAGACTAATTACCGCAAAATGTTTAAAAACAAACTAGTTGTTTTGACTATTTAAAATGTACTACATACACTGTACGATGGTAGACCTGTTAAGGAAGAAATTGCATGCCCAATATTCAAGTTAATAGAATTTGGTGGATAGTCCATCATTTACATAATACACTCTTTAGTGCATAAGTAATTGTTACGTATGGACATTCAAAGGTGTAGGAAAGTTAAAAGCACACTATTTTCTTTCACTGGATATGAAACATTTATAATGTTGTCAAATTCAGTGGGAGTATTGTGTACTTATTACTGAATAAGGAATTATTGTAATGATCTTTAATTCAGTGGGAGTTACAAGCTTTGACATCTTGGTAGCTAAAGATAATTACTTTTCAAATGCAGACACTCATACTTTTAAGGATAGTCTTGTACGTTTTCTTACTAGACATTGTTGTTCTACATCTTCTTGTTTATAATATATATGAGATTGTTCCATGCAAAAGTGGAAGAAATGTTATCTTTATTGTGTTCAAGAAACAACTCATAAAGATATGATTTAATGGATTATCTTGACTGCAAGGTAAGAGAATTACATTCTAATATGAATTATACTAATCTAATTCAAGAAACACTTGGTGTTACAATTTACGTTATGTGAGAGCTTAGCTAGATTGCAACAACAAGGTGAATTTCATATTTTCATTACTAGCAGATCAACTGATGTAATTGAACTATGAGAATTTGTAGTTTCTTAATTAGAGTTTCTTAATTAGATACATATTAGAACATGTGTCAATATGATATCAAGACTACTTTAATTAGTATATTTATGAATTCATGGAATGACATAAATTAATTAAGTAATCTAATGCTGCTTCAATCTGAATATTTATGTGTTCTTGGAATGGCATAAATAAATAAAGAAATAATGTTATTTACATTATTATGAAGTAATAAATTAACTTGAAATTACTATTGAAACCAAGATATGGTGTTCATAATTACTTTAGTTAAACATGTTTATGTTTTATTGTAAAAATATAAATATAAAGTCTTTTAATTGTTACAAGACTTATAATAAAGTAAGACGTTATCTTGTTATGTTTTTTAATTAAGACATATACATGTAGTCATTAAATTGTTAAATGACTTATAACGTATAGTGGGATTATAACAGTTTATGTTTTCTTGTAAAGACATGGACATGAAGTGACTTTGTAAAAAGTACTTGTGTTATAAAGCATGTAATTGGCTTGAAAATACTATTATACCATTAAAATGGATTAGTTGGTAAATAGACAAGTCAAGAGGAATATGGTTATCTTAAATATTGTTAGATTGTCTTACAATATTAATCTTAATGAAATACCAAATGGTTATTGTATGTTCAGTTAGGAAAATCAAACTCTTGTTATATTGTTTGAATAAAGATAACTATGACTTCTTTTCTTCCAAAAGTTATCAAGGTTAGAATGTTGAGTATGACTTGGACATATTTAATAAAACTCCAACCTAGAAGATTAATAAGACATCATCATATGATGGAATGTGATGAATATGATGAATTACATTAAGTCTTAAATTGAAATTCTAAATTTGTTTAACTGCTTATGAAGAGGTTATTAACAAAGTTAAGTCATGAACTGTCAATATGTATTTGTAATATCCCAAAAGAGAACATTGTATTGTTTCTTTATTTGCTAAGTTTTTAAAGATAGTCTTTAAATTACTAAAAGCAAGTGGGAGTTTTAATCTTTAAAAGATAAAATTATAAGATACACAATCTTCTAAAAAACCACTAGTAAATATCATGATGAAGTTTGACATTTGAATGTTAAATCTCAACATGATAATATAAATTTGACATTTAAATGTTAAATCTCAAGATGGTGGAATTATCATTCATAGAATAGCAATATATCTCAGATATTTGATTAATATGCTGAGGCCTATGATTTGCAGGTTTATTGTAAACCTGATAATCATTATGATACATTATCAAATATGTAATTGGGTAAAGTATACATGAAATGAATGATTAAGATGTTGTCCATAAAGATAATAAATTTTAGAAACTTGGTTTATCTTAATAGTTAGACTAGAAAATGAAGATGAGTTTCTTCAAAGATAAGGTAACCTTTGTGGTTTAAATCTTTGTATAGAAATCATATGGACAATATTGTGCACATATTTAATGCATGTTTTATGATAAGATTATTAATCACACTTAAGCAATTAACTGTGATTGAATATTCTTTTCTAAACACATTAAATATATAAAGATTATGATTGTCATATTTATGAAATTGACAATGAAATATCAAAACTCTTTCTTGAGTGATTACTTGAGCGAGAACGATAAGTAATCAAAAGGAGTTTATGAATTCAAATAAATATTTGAAAGTGTACAAAGTGTACAAAGTGCAATAATCCATGGATGGATAAATGCATGCATCTAGAAGATTATCCTTATGTTTAATTATTAAATTCATGTTTTGATTTATAATTAAAATAAGATAATTTCTAAGTATTCCTAAAAGCTAGTGGGAGTATTATGTTTAATTTCTAAATCATATATGTTGTAAAACATATAAAAAGTAACATTCCATATAAGTTAAAAGTTAACTCTTAGTTTGGAATGAAACTTTACTTGTAAGATTTAGGAAATAAGACATACAACCTTGGAATGAATGTTTATTGTTGAAACGTGTGCGGTAAATGAATCTAATATAACATGATATATTATTTAGAAAGTCTAAATAGATATGTATGACATGAATAAAATCTAAGTATGACTCAAAGATTTTTCATGAACATCATGTTTTGTTGTATCATGCTTGATTACAAGATGATTTGGCAATATTAATATCTAATTAAAAGTTATTAGATAACTTGTGTAATATTCTAAAAGAATATGTTTGATTATAGAATCACATCCTAAATCTGGAACAGCTTCCAAATTCTATAGATGAACAATTTTTCAATTGTTGTGAAAATTGTCATAGCCAACAAACTTGAAAGTTTGAAGGGCATCAAACATTACACAATAGATATTAATGTTTATGGGAAGTTTTTAATAGCATATTGTTGTTGCATACAATGATGCTAATGAAATTGAGATGACACTCAATACTAGTTATGGTAAGGATTTAATCCTTGGCTATTACTAGTTATGCTTAATTAGAGCATAGTTGCATTATACATTAAGAGAATAAGAATACTTTAAACTTTAAAATGTTTGGAAGTTTAATTATCATAAATTGGTGGTTAAGGATGTCACACATTTTATGAAATATGGCATTATCAAAGTAGTTGAGTATGCACATACAAGAACTTCACTAGTTGAATTCTTTAAATAAGTATTCTTAAAATTCCAATAGATCAAAGTTGGATAATTTATGTCTTGTCAACAAGTATGAATGTCATTACTTGAGACATAATTCATCAACAAGAGTTATCATGCATTGATCTATTTAGTATTTGGATAAGGGATGTTAAGCAATTATTATAATAAATTTAAATACATGGTATGTTTAATTTATAATATATTGTATCCTGTTTTTACATGTTTAATCCATAAATAAATGTTATTCTAAATTGTTCGTTGTCAGTTAATAATATGGGAATATTATTAAATCAAGACAAATCTGAAGGATGGTATAATGTACTTAAAGTATATTGATGCGTAGTCATGCCATTTCAGATGATAATCAATGATACCGAATATAGGACTTATCCCAACTACATGATGTTATTTTATGGATCATGTCATTAAGTAAATCATGAGAAGTTATCCTCAGACTTGAGATGCAAGATAAGTGTCATGAATGTAGTGCATTTTTGTGGAACAACTTAACACTATACGTAACTGGTAGTCATAAAGGTTGTTTTCGAAAGTGTTACAAAGTTTGTGGGTTTTACTTGTAGTCAAGATATAATTTGTTCCTTCAAATTTATTTTAGGAGTTTAATACTGCTGGGCCCCTCGTAGGGTTGGTAAGATACATGTGCGGCCGCACCCAAGATCTCCCCTGAATATGTTCAGAAGATTTGGTAATCTTGATCAATCATAAACAACGAGAAACAGAATGGTTAATTAAGAATGACTTTAATCCATATCCTTATTAACGTGGTATTAAAAACAAAAGGATAATAATAATGAGAAATCATTAAAAGGTTTTTCCAGGAGCCTTACTCGAGATCGTACTAGAGGCATCGGCGTGTTGCAAGACGCTAACCGATGTGATTACACTATTAAAATATGTCCAAGTGGGAGCTGTTAGATTATGGACATTATTTTAGTAGTCGCATGTTTGGATCGAACTCGAGATCGTGGGATTGCACACTTTACGTATGAAGAGTAAAAGAATAATTATTTATAAATGTTATATATATAATTATTAATAAACACAAAACTAGTAACGACCGTTAGTATTTAACGGAGAATGGCTAACGACCGTTAGACGAAGATTAGGAATGTAATACTTGTGAATAATTGGAAGGTCAAGAAAGTTCTAGAAGGAATTCCACCTCCATTATGCCTTGAGCTCCAAGTTTCATCAAGTATATAAACACCTCATGGGATATTGTTTTCTCATAACTTGTACACACATTCTAGGTGTTTTCTTTCTCTCTTCTTGTCCTCAAAATCGATCCATCTTTAATCCCTATAAGGGTTTCGATTTTTATAAAGCTAAAAAGTTTTGTGTTTAATTTACTTGCATAAACTTTTACTTGAATTAGTATGTGTGTACAAGAACACGATTCAAACACACTATTGTTTGATTCTTGGATTGAATTACAAAAGAGGTAAGGGGTAATTCTTATAATCCACATAAACCCTAATTTGGGTTCTTGAATTGAAGATTGCAATTGATTCTTGTTCGGGCTAGAATCATAAAGGTACGTTTACTATTTATTATTGATTAATTAATTACATGTTATATGATCTTGTTATAATTGTTTCCGCTATGCTCTCTTGATGTGTTTGGTTTATTTTATATGATTGTTATGATATCATAATTCCAACATTAACCCATTATAAAAACCGTCCATTTTAGCACAGAATCTTCATTACATCATCTTGAATGAGGGAGGGATTAGATAAAAAAATAGCAATAATCAAGAGCTGTAAATGATGTTTCGAGGAATGTGATCTCTGAGTTCTTTCCCTGGGTCAAAGTTGCTCTTTTCTGGTGGTGTTTTAGGACTAAGCTTCCACCCATGATTCAATATAGTTGGTTTAGGCAATTTACTTTCAAATTCAATATGTTGGGTACCAACACCGCCCCTAGTCTTGAGACGCCCGCCTCTTATTGGTGAACTGTGTTCCCTATTTTTCCTTCTTTTGGACCCATCTTGACTTGTTTGGCTGATTTGATTTGCTTAACTTCAGTATTGAATTTTTTATCATCTAGCATATGTTTGGCTACCTCTTGGAAAATCTTGATTTCATCATGTTCAATATCTTCTAGAAATGGATCAATGAAATTCTCATTATCTCCAGAAATCAGATCTGTATTAGCGGCTTTGTGATCACAGGTGCATGTACCAGTGTGAATGTTTTCCTCACTTGATATTACACTATCCTTATCACTGAGAGAGCATATACTACATTGGTTTTCAGATCTCGTCTTTCGTATATCATGAGCACAACCAATTGGCTTTGAAGGCATGGTGATACAATGACCAAATGACGACCGACGCTGGTCAACATATGGCTGCATATACAGGTGTTTCAGGATTTTTAAGGGAAGGTTGAGTTAATATGACACACATATGCTTTTTAAGGGATGGATAAATTTATAAAAACGTACACTTGGTCGATGTTATGGGTTCTTACGGAGCATTCCTTTGATATAGGTTTATCTGAAATTAAATTTTTGTTAAATCAAAGGAGCAAATTATATTTTTCCTACTGGCATCTACACCGCTTAGTTGAACATATATCCATATATTTTTCATAGCTTGCAACTATGTTACAAAGCAATAAATATCAACTCAAAACAAAAATTAGAGAATGCATTCTCTAAACAGCCAGGGGGCTATCCTTTAGTACTCTCATCAGTATGATAGTATGCATTGTTTATATCAAAAAATAAAAAATAATAAAATAAAATAAAAAATAAAAAAAAAATCAACTTTAGTTTATGGCTGTGTGATTGTGATTGATATTGAAAGTGTGACAAATTTAATTGAGATGAGTGATGAAGTCGAAGTTTTTTTGTAATTACATGTTGGAGCACTTGAGTCACTTATATAACTTCTACATCTTATTCATACCATAACCAAAACAAAACATATAAACAAATTTCACACATAAATCATCAATTAAACTCACGAGGGATAAAGAAAATAATCAGAACACCTATTAAACTCTCAAAGACAAAACAAAACATGTATATACCTGTGCAGATTTATTAATCAATTTAGAATCACCAATCCTCTTACTTTTTTATCTTCTTTCTTGCCATCTCTATTAATCAGATTAGAACTTCAATCAAACCCTAATTTTCCCTCAAATTGAAACGAAATCAATAGCAAATTCACAAACCTTTTTAGAATATAACTAAAAAGCCCTATATCAATTTTAAACATAATCATAAAATTAGATATTATAAATCATACCTTTAGACCATCGAAAGTGTTTTTATTCTTCTATAAATATTATCAAAACTATATTCTGCAACAGTAATTGAATTCAAACAGATTCGCCCAGTTTATTATTTAAGGTTTGACTGGGGAAAGAGTTGAAAGAAACATGGCTAGATGCACTAAATATAAAGTACTAAATTCTATAATGTACCAATAGATCAACACGATTATAGTTCCTCTAATTAGATGAACCCAATGCTAAATATTCTCCCACTAAGCTTCAAAGTACGATCACATTTACCAATATAACTAATGAACAACAATGATCCGTTAACTCAGTTATCATAATATGCACTAAATATTGACCCATTAAGTTGATATATTCTAATTACATATTCTTACTAATACAATCAAAGAATTGTTGTTTCTATGACACCAACATATTAACGTAAGTTACCACTTAACACCCGTTCCTGAAATTGATAACAGAACGATTAAAAAAATAATTAAATCACCAGTTAAACCCTTAAAATTCATAAAATCAAAGACAAAACCAAACATATATATGTATATATATATATATATATATATATATATATATATATATATATATATATATATATATATATATATATATATATATATATATATATATATATACTTGTGAAAATTAAATAACCAATTAAGAACCACCAATCCTCTTATGATCTCTGATATTTATTTATCAAATTAGAGCTTCAATAAAACCCTAAATTTTCCCCGAAAATTATAAAAAAAATTATCAACAAAATCCTAATAAATTATAAAATATAACTAAAAGCTCTATATCAATTTTAGACAAAATCAAGAAATTAGATATCAGAAGTCATACCATTGAAGGAGTTTTTGTTCTTCCACAAACAAATTATGAATATTCTATTCGGAATGAATGCAACAACAACTACATTAAAACATATTTTCTTCAATTTATTATGGAATCGCTAAATTTTTTATTAAGGTTTTAGAATTGGAACAGTGAGATGGAATGAAAATTTTGGAAGTGGAAGTGTGGCTCGACATGGTACTATTCTTCTAAATTTTAATTTCAACCCCTATATATTTTGTAGATTACTCCGCCTTCTTCAAGTTTAATTTTTTTATAATTTTGACACGTATATTTTTTTAACCAATTTACTCAAAAGAACGAATTTTTGTACCCAATTTACTCAAAAACCGAATTTTGATAATTTATTTGCTAAATTAAGTAATATTTAGGGTTTTTAATTAAATAACTTTAAAAGGTAAATAATAATAATAATAATTAAAAAATTACTTAATAAGGAATGAATTGATTTTTTAAAAATTACTTAATAAGGAATGAATTGATTTTTTTGAAATGGAAAATTCCAATAGGGGTTTTATTTTATTATATAAAATATTTAAAGTTTTTTTTTATATGTGTGTTTAATTAATTTGTACCAAGTGCTTTATATGTTGTATGTCTTAATTTTAAGACTTTTGGTATTTAATGTATTTAATGTTAGGAAATTAAGTTTAAGAGATATTTAATGTTTCAAAATTTTGTTTAATTTACTTGTACATATTGCTTTGTTAGTTGTATTACTTAATTTTAAGATATTTAATATCATTAGTGTGTTTAAATTACCATTTTAATTTTAATGCCATTAGTGTGTTTAAATTAGTTGTACATGTAGCTTTGATGATTGTAATGCTTAATTTTAAGTATTTCTATATTTAGTAGGCCTAAATGCTTTATAAGATAGTTAGATAACTCAAAAAATTACACCAATGGTCCCTGTGGTTGTCCCAATTGGGTTGACCGGTCCTTTGATGTTTTAATCATCCAATTAGACGTTAAGTCCATTTGCACCGTTTGTCCCTAACGGCATCATATGTCAATGTTAGTACATTTAGCGAATGATTAGAGTTAATTTCATAAATCGTACCTGAGGGTTGTCAGGTTTAACAAAAATGGTCGTCCATCACAAGAATTTTTAACGGATCATCTCCCTGTGGTTTTAAAAAACTTCTATAAAAAAAAAAATTTAAAATTAGAACAAAAAACCTGGTACGAGTCAAAACCACATGGAGAGGATCCATTAAAAATTCTTGCGAGGACCATTTTCGTTAAACCCCACAAACCACATGCACGATTTATGAAATTAACCCCAATGATTGTTTGCTACGTTAGTCCTTTATACTAACGGTTGTTTCTAACCCCACCACTACCACTTGCTACCACCATTCAGCACTGCCACCACTTACTACCGCCTCCAACCACCACCCGCTACCACCAACCACCACCACCACCATCGTCACCCACCCCCACCACCGCTCGCCACCACCACCAACTACCACCCACCACAACCACCACTACCGCCACCCACCCCTACCACCACCACCACTCGCCACCGTCACTCACAACCATCACTCGCCATCTCCACCACACACTACTGCCACCAACCACCATCTGCCACCACCATCCATCGCAACCAACCACCACCAGTGCCACCCACCACTAGCACCACTCGCCATAGATATATCTACTTAGTTAAAAGCTTAAAAGCTCATGAGAAATTACACCCATTTTCAAAAATGTTAAAAGCTGCCATACTAAATTTAACAAAAGTTAAAGTATTTAGTGTTCTTCTAGTTTATTCAATATGACAAGTAAAGAAACGTTGCGATCATCGAAACTTGCAATGTTGAGATTATGGAAAAGAATTGGTGAATTTATATTTTCTAACTTAATATAATGATATTAGGTGTTGATTGCTTAGAATTATTGGAGATTTTGAGAAATTATTTGACTATCGTATTCGAATAACTACCTACTACCATTTAATAAATAATTAACTTTGAATGTATAGAGAACAAAAATGATATGATTATGACACTTAATAACTAGTCTACTGATATAAATAACATCTTTTTGTTTTGAGATAGAAAATATAAGCTACTATATTCTTTTACAAGTCTCTCGAACCCATGCATGTATGTATGTATAGTAGTATATACATGTACCGTGCGTACATATGGAGATCACATGCATGTATATGGTAGTGATCTTTATATAATGTATAAGCAAGCTAATGTGAGAAACAAATTGTCACTTATGCATACGTCGATCTCATCGTTTTGATGGTCATGTACAACAACGACAATGCTTTTACACCACCTCTAAACCGGGCCTGATAATGCCAAACCATGCGAACCCAATTAGAACCAAGCGGATAAAAATCCGGCCACAAGTAGGGTTCAATCAGATTGTGATGCGTTTGGAACTCCAGTTGTTTGATGTTTGTTGGATTTTTGTTGAAATCCAATGCATATATGCTTACAAGAAAATGTATAGTTATTGCACTAGAAAAAAATGGGTATGTTAACACGTATTATTGATGTGACTCAACACAACAGAGTTGAGACCCTTTATTCTACATAGATCCAATGAACCCATCCTAACCATCCATTCTATTTTAATCCTAAGGCTGAGATCAAATCTGACATTTACATATCAAGAGCAAAAAAGTCATACTACATATACAAAAAATAACACGTCACTTTCATTTTTCCCCCAAAATTTAGAGCAAAAACACACACACACACACACAAACACACTCATGATTAAACCTTCAAATCATTATAAATTATACTCCGATTTTACCTTCAAATCATCATCTTAGATCATCGATTGTTAAAAGAAGGTTGATTTTCATCAAATTTAGATACATTTAACCATAAACTAAAAACGATTTGGTAAAAAAAAAAATGGATGATAACCAGTTAAACAAATTATAGCATGAGACACTTGTCAACATTTAAATGACGGGGAAAAGTCGTTCAAGTCGCTCAAATCGTCTGAAGCATTTATGGAAGTCTTTTTCTTTTCTTTTTTATTTATTTATTTATTTATTTATTTTTTATTATTATTTTTTTTTTCGTCTAAAAAAGACACTTTGGGTGCGACTGCCTAATATAGAGAATTGCCTCTTATAGAAAGCATGTCTTGTAGCCTATATAAAGTTAGTCTGAGAACCCCTTAACAACCACACCACTCCGGAACCATAAATTCAGAAAAGGAAACCATGAAATTCCTTGTCCTGATGTGGGCAGTATTTCAAATTTTTTCGTTTACAGCTTCTGATGCAAATTCCACCACTGAATTCAACACCCTCATTAACTCAACCATCCTTGCGAATCCAGGCTGCGACAGCCGATGCGGGGACTTAATTGTTCCCTACCCTTTCGGTGTTGGAGACAACTCAGAGTGTTATATAAATGAGGAATTTCGCATATACTGCAACACTTCACTAAACCCTCCAAAGGCTACTATTTATAAAGACAATTACAGCTCGATCAAAGTGATATCTGATTCCACCATCCGGCTTTCCAATCAAATGTCGAGCAGGTGTTGTTCTCCAAATGGCACAATAGACAGTGTTGAACCCTGGTTGAAGTTTGGTGTCAGGCCGTACAGCTTATCGAAAGTTAACAAGTTCACAGTTATCGGTTGCGATGGTTCTGCTTTCCTGGTCAAACTGGTCGAACTGAACCAAACATGGTTATATGGTGATTGGACTACTGGTTGTATGGTCTTTTGTTCGTGGGTGGTTACAGCCAGGAAATCTCCTGTAGCCGGGGAATTTCCTGTAGCCGGCGAGTGTACAGGAAATGGTTGTTGTCAATCACCCATAGCCCATGGCATAACCGATTACGTAATTGGGTTACATAATTCAAGTTTACATGATGATTTCGTCTGTAAGGGGATTTTTAATCCTTGTACATACGCCTTTGTTGGTGAGGAGAATGTATTCAAGTTTAAGGGTGTTGATGATTTAAATGATACTAATTTCAAAAAGAGGACCGAGGCTACTGTGCCGATAGTGCTTGAATGGGCTATTGGTAATCTGAGTTGTTCTGAAGCCAAAGCAACAGAAGGTTTTGCCTGCCAATCAAATAGCATATGTGTTAGCTCTACTAGAGAAACTAGTGGGTACCGTTGCGAATGTAAAGAAGGCTATGAAGGAAATCCATATCTTCCTCTTGGCTGCCAAGGTACAATCAATATACAAAGGTTATATCATTGCTTTATCAAGAAAAGAGTCCTTTTTTCGAAATGATTACGGTCAAATGTCCTCTACGTAGCTATTTAGTTTGCGGCTACTTTAATTTTTTTTTAATAAAAAGCGGTGAAAATGAAATTTAACTATAAAAGATATCTTTTATTTATGTAATAAATAAATTACATAATTTTGGAGTGATTTTGCAAAATCAATCTTAGTGGAAAAAAATTGGGCCAATAGGAAAGTTCAATTTTGACAAATAGGCAAAATCGAGCAATATGATTTGCCAATAAAAAGTCAAAATTAAATTGATTTTGGTCAAACTTTAATAAATTTAGTGAAGAATTTGATTGAGGAAAAAAATACATAAAAATATAAGTGTCAAATTTATGAAAATAAAAACTTAAAAAAAGAGGACGTAATTATTAAAACATTAGTAGTTGAATTTTAAATATATTATATGTAGTTAAGTGTATAATTATAAATCTCCATGTTTTTTAATAACTTTAAATAATAAACAAATAACCCCTTACACTTTGTACCCCTTATATTTTATACTATGAACTTTGTTTACAATTACATGAGTATTAGTATTAGTTACAAAATTTTATAAATATACGAATTAGTTTTAATATACGTTAAATGTTTTTAAGATAAATATTAGTTTTAAACTTTCATTTACTAAAATATTCTTTTTACTATGCACGTTAAATAAGGACACATGTTATCCTATTTAAAAATTTAATCTATGCGTACACAGATTTAAATATTAAATACGGCTAAATTATTATTAACGGTAATATAAATATCAAATTTTAATCACGAATTACTGTGACATGAAAATAAATATACACGATTGTACTTATTAAAACGACTCATATTATTATTATTTAAAGTTTATATACGGATATACTGAAAACATTTGAAAAACTTTACGGAGTATATTTTAACTTCATCAGCTCATTATGTGTTACTAAACTCGCACATTTCGTACAACATTATACCAATTGTTAAAAGTTAAACAACAACGCCAACCTCAGCATCTATATAAGCTAAATAAACGTTTATATACGGATATATTTTAACTTATAACAACGACAGCGCTCGTGCTACTAAACTCACACATTTTGTACAACATGATATTAAATATATGCGATTGTACTTATCCCAACGACTCATGTAATTATTATTTAAAGTTTATATATGGATATCTGAAAAAACATTTTTAAAAAACTTTACGAAGTATATTCTAACTTCATCAATGCTCATTGATGCTGCTAAACTCGCACATTTTGTACAACATGATACCAATAATTAAAGTTAAACAACAACAACATCAACCTCAACATCTATGTTAGTTAAACAAAGTTAAATCTTTCATCCAATAAAATTTTGTACAAAATATTAATAGATAATGACAAATTCATGCATATTTATTAGTTGTATTTATATGTATAAACCACGTGCAAATTCTTATATGTTCATATAGTAAACCAAAATTTTAAAATAAATTTGATTTATGTATAAACCACGTGCGTGCGCGAGAGTTATAACTAGTATATTCCTAAAAGTTTTTCAATATTCGTAAAAATCTTAAGTTATATTATTGGATTGATCAAACTTCTCAATTTTGCTGGCGTGACAAAATTGTGTCCTATAGTTGGTTAATTTTCTCCAAATTATATCTTAATTGTCACACAACACGTGTTTTCTTTTGTTACATGAAAAGTTGACTAGTAAAAGGCAATTCTAGATTACTTTAATATAGAACTCGAAGTGTACTTGTCCCAAAATATTTATTCTTTAAGTTACTAAAGTTTTTGGATTTGTTTTGTTTTTATCCCACCTATTTGATTTCCCTTTTCTATTCAGACATTTGCGAGACCAGAAAAGTGTTACTGTAATTTACCATCGTTTTTTAATAAAAAAAACTTAAATATTGTGGCACCTTGTGTGTGACACTAATAGGTCTATCAAAAACAATATTTTCCTTGTAGTGAAATTTAGTGTTATAGATTACGTATTTAGCTCTTTATCTTATGTCATTGGTTGTGTTCCTTTTTTTGCTAGATATCAATGAGTGTGATCGAAAGGAGGATTTTCCATGCTATGGAACTTGTATTAATACTCCCGGGAACTACACATGCAAATGTAAAGAAGGCTATTATGGTGATGGCAATATTCCAAATGGTTGCAGACGTTCTACTGCTGGACATTCAAAATTTACAACAATCATATTTATTTTAGGTAATTCTTTGATTAATCATGTGACTCGTAACCCGTTCTGCTTTTCAATCACAAATATATTGAACAATTACTTAGCACAAAATGATTAAGGAAAGATAAACACGAAATAAATAAAAGGAAGGCACGATCAATTGGAAGAATTCCTCTTATGTTAATTTTTTTTTTCAAACAAGATTCTTCTTTGCTTTTCAAAAATAAAAAAAGTTAATACCATTCAAAAAGTAAAAAAAAAAAAAAAAAAAAGTTTAACATAAAATTCTTTTATGTTAGTTTTGTTGGGTTACATGCTACTCTCTTTCATTCTACTCTTATATGAACAAGAAATATTGTGAAAGACATTGCATGTTTCGTTAGGACTATAGGTGGGTGTCATGGAAATTATGGAATCATGTGATTATGGGTAATGGTCGTTCATGCATGGCTTTAAAGTTTAAAGTAGTAAAACTAGTACTAGTTAACTTCATTCATGCATGGATTTTTCTTGTGATTATGGGATTATGGGTTAGTATGCTTTGCGACCACTTTTTAACTTCATTCATGAATGCCAAGTCATTTTTAAATTTTCGTTTATTATCCCTTACTTTAAAATACTAGTTATAATGCCCGCGCACGCGCGGGGTTTTTTTTTTTTTTTACTTTTTTGAATCATATATTTTTATTTATTAAAAAACAAATAATTTAATCTTTGTTTTGTTTGATTTATGATGTTTAATTATAGTTTTTTATTATTAAAGATAATTATTTAAATCTAATCTATATTTTTTGTATTTATCTTCTACTTGTCTTATGGATAAATATAAAATGTTACATAATAAGAAAATAATATTTTTTTAAAATAAAATTATTACTAAATAAGGTATGGTTCCAATTTTTTTGAAATGAAAAATTTCCAATAGGGGTTTTGTTTTATTATCTAAATTTGCATGTGCCTCCCTTAAATTGATAGTTAAAAATTGACGTAAATTCATCAAAGCCAGCGAGTGATCTTTTTTACTTTTTTCATTGTCAATTGCTTACATTCTTTGCGTTCTTTTGTATAAAGTTTTTATTTACAAAAAAAACTGGGAAGTTTCAATCGTACGTAGAACGACACATGATCATTAAAATTGGTTGTCAAGCTATAGTTTTAATGTTCTCACTACAAAAAATGGTTCTATTCTTCACACTTATTTTGCCACGGTATAATCAACTGTAGACTTTTTTTTTACATAGATAATAATTTTGTTACATTTATATATGTCACAAATATTTTAAAAAACAATCCACATATTGTGTACAATTACAGTAAAGTTATATTTATATCTGTCACAAATGTTTCCACACTTTTTATGATAAACATTTATTGCAATTTTGACTCACTTTTATGTGTGGACATTCACAAATATTTTCTCTTTTTTTTGGTAACCATGAATTCTGACCTTTTGGCCAACTAATCCACGGGGTTTAAACCCATCGACACACAGACTCAAAATAGGTAAATTTGGATAATATCTCCACACTTATATGTTTTGGAAATTTTGTCACACCCATTATTACCACACATGAGAAAGTGTGTAGTGTACAATTTTACACATTTTTGTAGTCTTTTTAAAAAACAACAAAGTTTTCAGATCATTAGATAAATACATAAAGTGTGAGTGGTAGTTTAGAGCAAAAATATGAATACACGTCACTGCTAAATGGAGGTGAAAATACATTTTATGTCTTTTGTGTAGCTTTTCTATACCAAGATTCGACACAATTTAAAGTATTTGTGCGGATTTTCAACCAAGATTCATGTTTGCAAACAACTTTAAAAATAGAACCATTTATACCAAAAACTCAAAACTAGTACCAACAGTTTGCTCACATCTAGCATAACTTTTGGTAAACATGTTTAAGCTCACAACTATCATATTCATTTTGGTAATTCTTTGATGCATATATGATGTATATGATCACAAATAGTTTGACACAAAGTAATCTTTTCCGCAACGATTTTTTACGCTATTGTGTTCCAAAATACAGTTAGTAAACTTTATATTACCTTTTACTAAAAACTAAAGCATGTACTGATTGTTCAAGTCTCCTATGTTCTATAGTCTATGGTGCAAATATAAAACATGTGTTTGTGCAGGTGTTGCATTGGGCACAGGGATACTAGTTTTATCAATTGGTGCTTACAAACTAATACAAAAAAGGAAGGATAAGAGACGTAAAGAGATATTCTTCAAAAGAAATGGTGGTTTGTTGTTACAGCAACAAGCATCAAATGGTGGACATGCAACTCAGACAACAAGAATGTTTAGTGCAATAGAACTAGAAAAAGCAACTGACCAATACAATGGAAATAGAATATTAGGCCGAGGAGGCCAAGGAACAGTGTACAAAGGAATGTTACCAGATGGAAAAATAGTAGCAGTAAAGAAATCCATGTTGGTAGATGAAAGTCAAGTCGAATCATTTATCAACGAGGTATTTTTACTCTCCCAAATTAGCCACAGAAATGTGGTGAAGTTGCTTGGATGTTGTCTAGAAACAGATGTTCCAATTCTCGTTTATGAATTCGTGTCAAATGGAGATCTGTGCCAATTCATACATGACGAGAATTATGAGTTTCCTACTTTTTGGAGTATACGACTACAAATTGCTACAGAAGTAGCAGGAGCTCTTGCCTATATGCATTCTGCAACCTCCGTTCCTATATATCACCGAGACATAAAATCTTCCAACATACTTTTGGATGAAAAATTCCGAGCGAAATTATCAGATTTTGGAATATCCAAGTCCGTCTTGGGTGATAAAACTCACTTGAGCACATTAGTCAAGGGGACTTTTGGCTACTTAGATCCCGAGTACTTTCAATCAAACCAATTCACTGAAAAAAGCGATGTTTATAGCTTTGGGATTGTTGTCCTTGAGCTTTTAACAGGGAAAAAGCCAATATATTCCATAGGACCAGGGGAATCGAGAAGCTTGGCAACATTGATTCTATCAACTGATGAAAGGCTTCTTCTAGAAAATGTTGATAACCGAGTGTTGGATGGACCAGAAGAGCAGCTTGTAGCAGTTGCTAAGCTTTCAAAAAGATGCTTGCATATGAACGGGAAGATGAGGCCAACGATGAAAGAAGTTGCAATAGAGTTGGAGGGAATAAGGTCAAGTCACTAAATAAAATGAATCTACTGTTTATATTGTATTAAGCTTGTAGAAGAAGCCGGATTGGAGCTAGCTATATGTCTATGTGGATGACATTATTATGTTCTTAAAATCTTTTGTTCTTAAGTTGGTCTTTTTTGATTTTTCATACCAAGTATTTTTAATATATGTACCTGTATTTGTAACTATATGATGCATGTGCACAATGATTCATTTCCGGGCGTTTTGCTCATTGTTCAAACTGAGCTAGTAACAATAATACTGTTAAACATTTATGGTTGAAATGAAAATAAAATGAAGAAGACAACAAGTAGAGAAGTGAAGTCAAATAGTTACATTGAAACTTAGACACTTTCATTTGTAATAACAATCACAATAATTAGACACTTTCATTTGTAACAACAATAACATTTATAGATATAGATATATGACCAAGTTTACTAAAATGACAGGGTTATATCATCACTTGAATCCAAAATCATGCTTCCATGATCCATATAGAACATTTTGACTGAAATTTACTTCATTAAATGTATCTTTTATGCGGACTATTTTCTTATTAACTTCAATTTTATAACCAAAGTTTTAAGTGTATTGTAATGTTATTAGTTACCAAATAGCACAACTGGGCTGAAGCTTACTTGCAAGCCCAGTCAATCTTTTAGTTCTTACAAAGCCCATAGCAAATTAGCAATTGAATTTGACTATTTTTTTTTTAACCTATCTATTTGCTATTCGAACGATAAACTTTATAAAAATTTGTTGTATCGTATAAGCTAAATTTGGTCAACTAGTTACTATTTCATAGGTGATTCATTTACATGACATTCATGCGATCTTCTACATCAACCTTTTGTCGCAAACTGTCCATCGACGTTTCTATTGCATTGGTTGCTTGTTGTCAATATGGCTTAGCCAACTTTCTCCCAAATATCATTCAATACGACCCAAGAAACGTGACCCCATTAGAAAATTGTTGTTTTTCATTTATCAAAAGAGATTTTTTTTTGAACAGCAGAGAGAAATAATATAAATAACAAAAGCAAACCAGCAAGATGCTAGAAGCCAGAACAATCAGTTACATGGAGTATTACATGGGTTAACAACCCAATCAATCCAATTAAGCCTACCCTTTCTAACTCTAGAAGATACCCAATTGAAGGAAGCGAGGTTGATGTCATTGAAAATGAGATCCCTCGAGGGCCGTTTAAGCGAGAATACCATGTCATTCCTAAATTTCCACAAGAACCAAAAAGTTGATTGGACTACCGCGTCAATGAGGGAAACATTGTGGCTCGGCAGATTGACTCTATCCGTAAGGGTAAGAGAATCTAAAAGAGTTGTTAACGTGATATTTTGAATTTTCCACCACGCTAACACTTTAGACCAAGTATCTATGGCTACTTCACAAGAGATGAAGAGATGAACTTCTGTTTCAATGTCATTGTCACAGACGGGGCAACATGTCGAGTGAAGATCAATGCCTCTTTGGTCTAGGTTGGACCGGGTTGGTAGTCTTTCATTAAGGATTATCCAAGAGGATATGTTTACTTTGATGGGTAAAGCTTTGTTCCACCTACACGGTTGCGGGTTTGCGGTGTAATGAAGGTTGGAGATGTATGATCGCATACTTTTGACTGAGAAGACTCTATTGCCACTAATGGAACATTCCCAGTAATCATTATCAGAGGTTAAGTATAGGCTAGACAGAAGGCTAATTAATTCAGAAAGCTCGTGTCTTTTAGCTTCTGATCTCAGTGGCCTCAACCAAGCCCACGAAAAAATAAGACCAGGAGGGTGGGGGATGTCCAGTTGGCTTGATGGACCTTGAGTCGAACCAGGTGGACCGGTGATATTCAAAGATATTTTTGGTGCTCAATCACAAACAAAACAAAGATTGTTAGTTTCTAACCTGTATAGCCTCAGGAATGTGGAGTAAAGAGGTGGACCGCCAAGCCATTGATCAACCCAAAACCGAGTGGATGCACCATTTCCTACTTTTCTTTTAAATATTGAGGGGAGGGTAACCCCGTATGTTGACAAATCATCTTTCAACCGCATGATGTGGTACCACGGACCCGACTTGTATGGAGATGGGGAGTCCATCCTAAGGCCCCCGCAAGTGCCATGGATAGAGACAATTGTTTTCCTCCATAGAGCATTTTCTTCTAAAAGAAAACGCCACCACCATTTCACTAACATTGCTTGATTGAAAATTTTAAGGCTACCGATACCGAGGCCTCCTTGCTCACGAGGACCAATTACTTTATCCCAGGCAATCCAAGCAATCTTTTTTGTATCCGAGCTACCACCCCAAAAGAAATCTCTACGGATGCTTTCGAGCTTCTTTAGAATGGAAATCGGGGCTTTAAACACGGAGAAGAAGTAGACCCCTAGACTACCAAGGACGGATTTTATAAGTGTAAGGCGACCACCATAAGAAAGTGTTTTGGTTTTCCAATTTGAGAGCCGCTTTTGAAATCTATCAATCAAACTAGACCAATTACAACATCTTGACATGTTTGCACCAATGGGCAGCCCCAAGTACGTACAAAGGAGCAGAGATGGTTGAAAACCAATAGAGCTTGCTATAGAATTGAGCTCACTTGACGAAACCCCAATACCAAAAAGTTTGCTCTTATTAAAGTTTATTTTGAGACCGGAAGAAAGATGGAAACATGTAAGGATTCTTGACAAGTTTCTAGCATTTGGAAGTGACCAATGACCAATAATGAGTGCATCATCCGCAAATTGGAGGTGTGATATAGGAACTTTATCTTTTCCGACTTCAGCAGCTAGGAAGATGCTTTTGTTCCTTGCCTCTAAAAACACTACATTTAAGGCCTCAACTGCCAAAATAAATAGGAAAGGGGAGAGAGGGTCACCTTGCCTAAGCCCCCTTTCGAGCTTGAATTCGCTAGTTGGGGATCCATTGATAAGAACCGAGGCGAATGCTGAATTTAGGCAAGAGTGAATCCATTTCCTCCATTTTTCTCCAAAACCCTTTTGAGCCATGATTGATTGCAGAAAAGACCAGCTTAATGAGTCAACTTTTAAGAGGAGAAGCTTTTTCTTGTGTTTTTTAGCCCATGAAATTATCTCATTTACCAAAAGGGGTCCATCAATAATCTGTCGATCTTTAATGAATACCATTTGCACATCACCCACGACCCAAGGAATGACTTGGGCAAGGCGATTTGCAAGGACTTTTGCAATTATCTTATACTGGCATCCAATTAAACTTATTGGCCTAAAGTTGCTTATGGTTAATGGATCATCAACTTTAGGGACAATGGTGATGAAGGAAGAATTACAACCTCGTGGAATTGAGGACGAGTGGTAGAAGTCATTAACATATGTAATAATGTCTTCACTCAACAGGTTCCAGTGCTTCTTTATGAGTTTGAAGGTGAACCCATCTGGACCCGGGGCCTTATCCCCGCCACAATCCCATACGGCATTTTTTATTTCTTGGGAAGAGATCGGACTTTCAAGAATGAGGTTTTCATCAGCGGTAAGTTGCTTGAAAAGGTTGCTGGAGAAAGAAGGTCTATTGTGTGATGGTTCTGTAAATTTAGTTTCAGAGTGAAGAACATGAGATTTAATGAGAATGAGATCCGTCACCCACTCTCCTTCGATAGCCAACCCATTTATTCTTGAACGGTTTCTTCTGTTATTGATGATCCCATGAAAAAAGCTAGAGTTCTCATCACCTTCTAAATCCCATTTGATCTTAGCTTTTTGTCTAAGATCTTTAAGCTTGCGATGCTCCATTTCAGCAAGCATTTTAACCGTTTTGATTCTCACATCCACATCCATAGCCGAGAGAGGAGACAACTCAGCCCTTCGATCAATTTCATCTATTTTTTCTCGAAGTTCTAGGGCTGCTGTTGATTCAGTGGCATTAATGGAACTTCTCCAATTTTTAAGGTTATATTTGAGGTGCTTGAGCTTAAGTTTAAATTTGACTGCTGTATTGGTGGAATGGCAGTTGGTCAAAGTTGACCAGGAATCGTTTATGATTGTGCAAAAATCATTATGTTGCAACCAAGAGTTGTAAAACCTAAAAGGTGTTGGACCATAATCATTTACCGAGTTGATGAGAATGATCCGAAAACTCTTTAGTGAGAGCCAAAGTATGAGAATTTGGCCACCTATCAATGACGTTTTTGGAAACCAAAATTCTATCAATCTTACTTAACTTCGAGCCTAGACTATTCATTCGTGTGAAACGCATACCTCCCATTGGTAAGTCTAGGAGACCCGCGGATAAGATGAACTCATTAAAAACTGATGCACTTCGATGACAAAAGCGAGAACCTAATCGTTCATTTTCATTCCAAACTTCATTAAAGTCTCCCAAGACAACAGAGAGGCAATTTTCTGATTGGACAAGGGCCTCAATATCAAGCCAAAGCTTCTTCTTTCTGTTTAGAGCTTGTGGGGCATATACTACAATGAAAAGACACTCACTGTCAATGGATAACCATTTTCCCGTAAGTGCAAGAAACCCGTCACCAACTATGGATGATGTCATATGAAACTTGGATGTGTCCCATATGGCAACAATTCCTCCTGATTTACCATTTGCCTTATTCAATGCATAATCAAATGTAGAATGACCCCACATGGATTGGACCCAAGATCGGTTATCCTCATTCGACATTGATTCTTGTAACCCCAAGAAGTGAATTTTATTTTCTAGACATAGTCTTCTAACCCAACTACGCTTGTGGTCTTCCCCGAACCCCCTTATATTTAAAGATATGATATTCATTGGAAACTTTCGTCTAATCCAGTACCCAGTGCATGGGCAACATCTTTTTCGTTTCCTACCATGTTAAATCCTAGGGCGTTGCCAACCTCCACGGTTTTGTTAACCTCCAATGTTGGTTTGGGAGGTTGAGATGAAGAGGTAGCTTTCTTTTTCCTAGGGATTGGTGCAATACCATTTAATGGATCAATTAAGCGAAGTGAAGCATACCTCTTCTTCTTTGTATGATGTAGCAGAGACTGGGATGAGGATGATGCTGGGACATAATGGTTCCTTTGCTTTGTGTGGACCATATTGTTTTTCCTAATGGATTTATATTTTGGTGTTAGGCTAGTGGCAGTTTGTTGTGAGCCTGCAAGAGAGTGAGGGGTATTTCTTTTGGACTTTGGCAGTTTGTTGTGAGCCTGCAAGAGAGTGAGGGGTATTTCTTTTGGACCTTATTTTGTTAAAGTATTGGGCCAAAGTTTGATCTGTGGAATTAGTAGTATTGGGTGAGGTCACGTGTGAGTGTGGGGTAGGAAGTGTTTCATGAGAAACATCTTGATAGAGGTTAGGTATGGTTGACTTACCTTGGTTATCACAGACATTTACAGGTATTGTTTTAGGCATTGTGTCAGGCCCATGTAAGGGGCTCGTTTTGTCTTTGAGTTGTTTTCCCAAATTTGATGTCGACTCTTCTTCAGAAGGGATTTCTGGACCAGTGTCAGAATTTCTTGGTACACCAACATTTTCCAAAAAAGTATCCTCGTTTGTAGCCCCTAGTGGTCCATCTTCTTCTTCACTATTCCCATCGGAATCTTCACCTGAATCATCGCCATCTTCAATATCGTCATTAGAGCTACCGAAAATAGAAGAGGTAAGTGTGTATCCATTGAAGAGTGAGTCAATCTCACCATCAACTTCCGAAACCCGAATGGGTATGAACTCGCTGCCTATTGGTGCATGCACCATATCTTTTATGAAGCTCATTTGTGTTGTGAGGACACACACTTTTCCGAGTGACCGATTAAATTGTCTCGAGCTACATTCTTCTGGAATGAGGACCCGACCCCAGTTTTCTGCAATGGAAGAAAACACATTCGTTGACCAAAGGTGAGGTGGGAGACCGGATATGGAGAGCCAAGTAACACGATCTTGAATACGGATATTGTTTGACCAAGGTTTGAGGGTTTTAAAGTGGGTAGTGAGAGTCTTGTTTGTGAGTGCTTTTTCAGCCGTTTTTTGGTCATTAAAAATGATAAGAAGGTGTAATCCGCCGAGGTATTTTATTGAGAAGTCAGGGAAACCCTCATCAATGATTAAATTCTGTGTGAGATTGGCACTACCGATGGAATGAAGTTCAGCGATGATTGAAGAGTTTGTTCTTTTGTTTGGTGGAGGCGGTAGGATCGGATTAATTCTGGTCGGTGATTGTGGTTTGTGTGTGGTATGAGTTTTTACCATTGAGTGCATCTGCATATGAAGCTCCTGGTTTGGTGGTGTTGGATGTGATGGTAGGTTTTTTGGTGTCACGGTTTGTGGTAGCAGGGTGTTTGGATTTCATGTTATTGATGTTAGGGTTATAGTCATTCTTTTGGTAGCGAGCAACATTGCAACGCACCCTCTGGATTCCGATACAGATTGTGTTCAACTTCTTTTCAAATGCCACCGTATTGGTTATTCCGGCAAACGACGCAAATCCAAATCTGTTTCCCTGGGTGTTCCTTTTCCGTGCAATATACACGTTATTGACCTGGCCATACCTTTTAAACACCTCCTGCATGACATCCTTGTTCCAGTTTTCTGGAAAATTAGTGAAATAAAAGGTGATTTCTTGTGGTTTGTGTGGGTTGTTGATGTGTTTTTTTTTTGTTTTTTCCAATTACCCATGTCCAGCCATGGTTGTTGTTGCTTGTATCCATTTTGAGACTTTCTCTCTCCTCTGACCCTAGAGAGGAAAAGTCAATATAGAAAAATCCAGTTCATAGTTTAAAGTTTTGATATTGAATCAGTATTTATCAAAAGAGATTATAAACATATATATGATCGATCCTTAAATAACCGGGTCAAATCTGTATCCAAAACCAAACAGTACAACTGATTACCATGGCCTAACAATATAGCAGTATTAGACAACTACTTATGCATTACTTATTGAATGAAAGAGCACAAGCACTACTTATCCATTGTTTGAAACAGTATAAAAGTTGGCCAAGCTGTAAATTGTTCTATACCCCGCCCACAGCACTGACCGCTATGGTGCAAAAGACTATCAAGACCCTCCACCTGCTGCCCTTTTCGACCCCGAAGAACTCACCAAATGGTCTTTTTACAGAGCCATAAGCCGAGTTCATTGCCACAATGTTGTTCCTTTACATCACTGTCTTGACTGTCATCGGTTACAAGACCCAAGTTGACTCCACCCACAGCACTGACCAATGTTGTAGTGTTGGAATCCTTGGTATCGCATGGGCCTTTGGGGGCATGATATTTGTCCTTGTTTATTGCACTGCTGGTATCTCAGGAGGACACATTAACCCTGCTGTTACATTCGGGCTGTTTTTGGCTAAGAAAGTAACACTACCAAGGGAATTTATGTACATTCTGGCTCAATGTTTGGGTGCTATTTGTGGTCGTGGTCTTGTTAAGGCTTTCCAAAAGACTTGATTACTATCATAATTATGGTGGTGGTGGTGAGCTTGCTGATGGCTACAGCAAAGGAACTGGTTTGGGTGCTGAAATCATCGGTACCTTTGTTCTTGTTTACATCGTCTTCTTGGCTACTAACCCTAAGAGAAATGCACTCGACTCCCGTCTTCTTGGCTACCAACACTTCTAGTCAATTGTTATATGGTGTTATTATTGATGACAAAGTCTAACTATTGTTTGGATTAATAATTAAAGGTGTTGGCACCTCTTCCTATCGGATTTGCAGTGTTCATGGTTCACTTGGCGACAATCCCAATTACAGGAACTGGAATCAACCCTGCTCTTAGTTTTGGTGCTGATGTCATGTGAAATGTGTGCAGTGGTCATCGGCTCATCGCAGCGTTCTACTACCAATACGTATTGAGAGCAGATGCAGTTAAGGCTCTTCGATCGTTCAGGAGCAACGCTTAAGCTATGATCGTAGGACAAAAGTTATAAACTACAGATAATATATATCCTCTTTCACAGTAGCAGTAGCAATAACATGTTCAATTAAAACCATGCATCTATAGGACATAACATAGGTACTCGACCTACTTCGGATTACTATATAATAGTTAGAAAATACAAAATAAGATCTGCAGTGTCATAGCATATCAAAAGTCCAAACATTTAGGGTAAATTAAAGTCCTGCTTAATCACATTGCAACTTTTTACTAAACTCGTTGGACCAGTTTCAGCTTTTGGCAATTGTAATTGATTTTTTTTACCTGTTGATATTTCCTCTGCGGAGACTACAAGAATTCCATTGATATCCAAACTGAAGCAAACCTCTAGTCCTGGCCTCCAATTAGGACTCGAAGTAAGGCCACTAAAGTCGAACTTGCCAAGTAATTTGTTGTCCTTAACTTTGACCCCCTCTCCCTGATACACAGGGATAGATACCCCGGTTGCATTGGGAGGAATACTAAATATCTTTTTCTTGCTGGTGGGTATAGAAGTGTTCTTGGGACTCATATTATCTGGTACACCATTAATCTGGACTGCTATTCCTAATGAGAGGGGAGACACATCCTGTAAGACAATATCTCACACCACGTTATAATCATCTCCACTTAACCTTGAGGCCAAGATTGTAGCACCGAATGCAACAGCCTCATCTCCATTCATACTCTTGTAAAGTGTCTTCCCTTCAAAATACTCATCCACCATTCGTTGTACCTTTGGAATCCTACTTGAACCCCCAACATCAACCACCTCATCCACATCCTTCTTCTTCATTTCCCCATCAAACAAACATTTTTCGACTAGCTCAACACATTTTGTAAAATAAGTTGCATTTAGTTCCTCAAATTTGGCTCTGCTAATTTTGATCAAAAAGTCGATCATTGCCCTCATACAAGCAATCAATTTCGATTGGAGCAAAAGTAGTTGACGAAAAATCCCTCTTTGCTTTCTCACAAGCAACTTTTAGCCTTGCCATTGCTCTTGGATTCCCTCTTAGGTTGACCTCCCTGTGTTTTTTCTTAAATAATTGTAAGCAGTAATTAACAAGTGTTGCATCAAATTCCTCACCACCTAAATGAGTGTCGCCCCCTACAGCTTTGACATTAATGTCACCTGTTTTACTAATGGTCAAAAGAGATACTTCAAAGGTTCCGCCACCCAAATCAAACACCAAAACATTCTCATCCTTGTCCCATTGTTTGTCACCAAAATTGTCCACACCATATGCGATTGCAGCAGCTGTAGGCTCATTTAACAAACGCAACACATTGAGGCCCGCAATAGTTCCTGCTTCCTTTGTTGCCTCTAGCTGTTGGTTGTTAAAATAAGCAGGAACGGTGATCACAGCATCGGTTACCTATCTTCCAATATATTCTTCTGCAACCTCTTTCATCTTCTTGAGAACCATAGCAGATAATTCTTCGGGTGTATATTGTTTATCTTCTCCCTCGTACTTAACTATAACTGTTGGCTTCTCTGAAGGCCCTTTAATGACCTTAAAAGGCCACGACTGCATGTCATTTGTCACTTGAGGATCACCGAATCTACTTCCAATCAAACGCTTAACATCTGATAATTTAGAAGCTTAAGGTTAGTAACAAAAGATTGGCGTCCCTGTTCCTGTAATTCTTTAGTTCCGAGAGAAATCGTATAAAGTTGAAGAAAAAAAAAGTTTCAATAAAAAGATTTACCAAACACGGTGTTAGTAGGGTTCCTAGCGATTAAATTCAGAAACAAAAAGGAGAATTAGAGGTTTTACTTCCCTTCTGGTGTACAAGGATGGGGATATTTGGTGCAGCCTCCTATTGATCAGTTGGTTGTGCTCTCGCGGCCTTATAACGTTCATGTTGCTGCCCAGACAATGTCTTAGACATGTGTTCTACTCAAGGTGCTTTTGAGTCTTGCACCCTCTTTGTACAGATGGACCCAAACCATGGGCTCATCTCACAAGAACATAAGGTTGATTAAATTCAGAAAAGAAAAGGTTTGTTATCATGAGAAACAAAGACAAACCCTCCTACAACTGATTCTTTCTTGGAATAATTTTTGAAATATAATTGTGTTGTAGTTTTGCTTGTAAGTCCAACACGTTGGTTAAGACTTATCAAAACCTTGTAAGAGAATGTTTTTGGATGTTATTAATATCCAAAACAAATATGATTTAGTCTAATGACTATTTTTACATACGAGTAGTGTACGATATTGCACACTATGATTTTCGTATAATCTCACTACATCAATTTGGGGAATGTCATCAATTGATTTAAATGGTTGTCTTATATAACCTTTTTATTTTTTGGGCAAGTGATAGGCATTAAGGTTTTGTATATTGTGTAACAACTTAATAGAAAATCACCTATCCTGGATATCATGATCTGATGTCTTTGTGCACAGTTTGTGGTGTCCGACTATCCAAAGACACATATGGAACACAAAGGGGAGGTGTAGAACTGAGTGAAACACCATTTTCAATGTTTTACGACTCTTAAGTTGTAACCAATTGTATGGGGCAGCTGCTTAGCAACTCTGTTTCTGTTTACTTCTTTTCTATTTTTTTCTTTTTAGTTTGAAAGACTCAGGGCATGAGGACCTTTTTTTTCTAAAATTGTCGCATAGATAGTCAGTGATCAATAGAGTAACAAACGTTGATGTAAAGTTAGCCCCATTTCGTAAAAGATATTAATTTCTTTAACACTTTCATTTCATTGACTAATAGCAACAGAGCTATTTTAGTAACTTGTACGCCCCATGCTTTTGCAAGTGTTATATAAGCACATAAATTTATATATGCTTTCATGTAATAAATCAGGTCAAATGTATATATCGTATGTAAACCCAGCAAGATGGTATTCTCATAACCTAGAGCCCACAAATTGACCAAATGAACGAAGTTAACTAAAAGTGACAGATGATTATCTCTGTGGCGGGCTAGACTCTACGAATATTTGATCATCACCAAGCCAAAATGATTACCCCTCCACTTTTTAAGTAGCTTAGGCTGAGGTGTTTGAAAGAGATTTGAACATCTCATGAATACCTCCAAAGACAGAGGTCTTGAGTTCTACCTGCTGGTTCTTGTTGTTTCTTCAGGACTAAAATGAACGGGTTGTGTCATGTGTTCAGCATACTCTGCAACTTTTTAGGTCGGTCGCACCAGGCAGTCTGAGAAGGTGTGTCATATTCCAAGTTTGGGTGTGCCATAGCGTTGATTGACTTGACCATATCTTGTTCATTGGAACAATAGTCATGCATCTTGCAAGGATGAGGGATGTTTCATCCAACTTACACTCATGAATTAAGTATGTAAAAGAAAGATAACTGATTGAGAACATGCTTAAATGCCCTGTTTCTTCCTTGCTCTCTCTTTCCCACTATTTTTTTTAATGCAATATATTATATATGTAGCTATTTAGTTGTTTATAATTATCAAGAGAAACTAACTAGATGATAGCAGATATTGCTTGAAACCACTTACCAATGTCGGCTTGTGGGTTAAGTCTTAATGACTTTTTGGGACCTGTAATAGAACTTTGAAAGAGCATGTTTTTGGATGTTACTATAGTTAAAGAAGGTTTGAAACCAAAACATAGACTGTGATATACCTTATTAGTTTTAATGTAAGACTATCAGATGATTCACAACACCTTTGTAAGGGTATATCTGATAACTGCAGACCATATAATGCTTAAAGCCTTTCTATTTTTGAGAGGTCTTTGTTATCAAAAATCAGTTGCTATTTCCTTTTTAGGTTTGGTGTTGGGATTCCTATGGAACTTATAACACATCGAAAAGTGGCTTTTTTTTTTTTTTTTTTTTTTTTTTTTTTTGGGTATCGCTGTCATGTGGAACCCAATTTGAAGAAGGATTGAACCAAATAAAAAAAAAAGTATGGATGAAGATCGACCACATATGGGTCTCATTAAATTTGAGCAATATTATAGTTATTCATGTACTTTAAGTTGATTTAGAGGACATTACTTACCTACTTTGCTGCCATCTGCATATGGCTACTCTCCTCGGTAAGCCAATTCACAATGAAAGGCGGTGATATTTTTGTGATTTATATGCGCATGAAATCAAGAAGCCAAACCTGATTGTCAAGTGCCGATGTTGTACTTGGGGCAAGTGGATAATGCAGATATTGCAAGTGGAACCAACTTGCTTCTTTCATTACAGTGATTCCTCATGTTGGTTCTCTCTCTCTATATGCAACTAGTTTAACATATAAGTATAGAATAATATGGTATTGTATTGATGGAGATTGAGTACCCATTAGGTTGTGGTGCTTTTTGTTCAACTGTATAGTTTGTGTACATGACCCGTAAAATAAACTTATTTGGGTGTAGCTATAAGACTTTGCAAGAGTCAAGCTACACCATATAACTATGGCGAACATATTCTTAGAAGTTTCTATTATCTATAGCATAACTGCATAAGGACTGAGTCAAAAACAGAACACTAGATTGGATACTTCTTAATTTTTAGTATAAAAAGGTCAAATAATTCGCAACAGCAAGTTGGTTTTAAGATGAGGTGTCGAAATAGATAGTGCAACTTACCAATTTTGTTTTTGGATTGGAGTCTAACAGGAGCCTTTCTTTTCTATACTTTCAATGACTATACCATTAATTTGGTTCAGAGAGGGATTAAACCAAAAATAGAAGTCAAGAGATCTGAGGGTCTTACCAAAGAGTAAAACTTTATTGTTTTACTGTATCCTATTCGAATGACTTTTAACATACCTTAGTTATCATTAATTAGATGACGTCTTGTGACCTGTATGAACCATAGGATAGTGACAACACAAGATGAGCACACGAGGAAAATGTTTTGTTCGGGTCCCACGGATGGCGCCAAATGATGCTACCAAAATCCGCATAGTCGTCAAGGTGCTGAGATGGCCGTTTGACTTGTGTTGACCTTGACTTTGGGTCTTCGGTAACAGTGCTGAAAAGACAAATAGTGATTGTTAGAGAGGTCCCCGAGCTGAGCCCGGGGGAACCCCCTCCGACGATCAAGTCAGTATTGAGCATATATATAGTGTATGCATTCGAGAATGTATCGATGACTTGTATGAAAGGCTATGAGTTTCTAAAGATAGTACGTCAAAGGACACGGGGGTTATTAATATTTTCTCGGGTGGCGATTCCCCTAAGGTAACTTCATATTATATATGTAGTTTTACGCCACATTTCCGAGTTGGGATTGAATGACTTTGTTCGAGGGAAGTTAAAGTTATTATCTTCCCTTTACTCATGCTCCTGTTTTCATAACAACATGGAGAAGATTAAGTAGAAGAAGTGAAGTAGTGTAGGTTGTGTCCTCATTGTCTCAAATGCATCCTATTTATAGGAGGTAACTGTTAAGAGATAACCACTTGAGAGGGAATCGAATATAACTAAAATCTAATTAAATATTATGAGATCAAATATTCCTTTTGCCACTTGAGATATCCCTTATCCAATCAGATATCCCTGCACATGGATTTCTCTTCTAGAACATGAATCACCATTTCATTTAAATGGGTTATCTCATCACTCCTCAAAATGATGCTGAGCGTATAGCCGAAGGACGATTTCCACAGTTTTTGCAAGCTCCTAAAATGATGCTTGGCGTATAGCCAAAGGATTCACACAAACTCTTTGAAACAAACCAAGAAACAATTTCTTCATTCTCAGTAGTAATGTCACCACTACTCATGGCATTTTGTTTAGCTTTAAAAAGGAAGAACATGGGTGTATATAACTTTGGGGAATTCAGTTATGATGATCCGCCCTTCTTTAACATCATACTGTAAATATGATACTTGACTTTTGTTGGGAACCAATATATAAGTAGAGTAATGATATATAAGTATCATCATAGTCCATTAAAGCATTTGTCACAATATTGGCAAGAAGATTTATTCACACTTTTTGTAATAGTTGTCACACTTTTTAAAAGTTAGTATGCATAAAGAGGTCATCACAAATGTCTTATTCTCTTCTCAAACAAGACATATGTGTATGCATTTCATATTAAAAAGTCAAATGTGACATTTAGCCATGGGTTTGTAGTTAGGCATCTAATCACAGCAATATAGGACCATAAGTCGAAACCACGTAAGTTAATAAGCTAAGAAAAAAGATTAAACAAAGAGTTGTTTGTCTAAGGCGATTATGATCTCAATAAGTAGTTTTAAGAGGTGTTTGTCTAAGCTTATTTGATAGGCTTATGAATTTATTAAAAAACTGGTAACTTATTTTCCTAGGCCTGCTTATCCAATTGAGCTTATGAGCTTACAAAGTCCATAAACTTAAGTGGATAATGATCAATGACTCTTACATCAAGTTGTTACATCCTCCATAGCTCATACTTCTCCATTATATACCTTCGCAGCTTTAACATGACAATCACAATTCAACTTACATTTTAACATATCATAATACAAGAAATACAATCATTGTTGAAACCAGCTTTTTTGTTAAAAAAAAAAAAAAAAAAAAAAAAAAAAAAAAAAAAAAAAAAAAAAAATTGTAAACCAAACACCTGTTCTACTATACGACAATTTGTTTATTTTTTTCTTTATGAACAAAGAATCATGGTAGTTGACTAATGATTTAATTAACCAACACGATGATTTTGGTGCAATTGTTTGATATCCTTGTCACCAAAATCACTTCCTACTCAACGATACATCATCATCATAGTATTGAACTCTAAAATATGTTAGAACAATAATCAATTTCACACTAGTGATGACGCTTTAAAGGTACGCACGTGCATACCTTGTGCTTCAAGTATGTCTGCATGTGATCTTTATCCTTGTCATTCACACGTAACATTTAACCCGGTCAACCGTTTACCACATATAGGGTGTTTTTCTTGTAGTGTAGTAACATGAGTACATACATACATACTGTTTGAGCTCTCAAGACGACCGCTGAAGTTTGTGTGATATCGTCATAGAGTCAACTGATACAACTTATATATTGAAAAGGAAGCATGTAATCTCACATCATGCAACAAATTTTCACGTTTTATGTGTTGTAAAATAAGCTCTTTAGAAATCACCTCAATATTTACTACTTAAAAAGCAGCTTATATTAAAGTAAAGCCATAAGCTGTACTAGTACCCAAAACATCAACTTATCATGTTTTAAGCTGCTTATCTTTATTTGGAAGATGATCTTCTGTAACTTCAACTGGTTTCTCTCACAGTAACACTATATATATTAATTGAAGATCTTTTTGGTGTTATCACAACATAGGCCCGCAATATAGATAGATTGCAAAGCTTAAATTTGAAAGCAACCACAAGAAATTTCATGGTATATATTCATTTGGGAGTTGGGACAAAAGAGAAAATTCTTTGGCGTTATTTCCACAAAATTTTGAGGTCTTCTATACAGGACAAGGTTTATCAAAGTATTCCCTACATCAAACCCCAAAGTCTTTGAACCGTAATAAAAGAGGTGGCTCAGACAATTCAAAATAAAGCGCCATCAAAGACCCGACATAGAAGATGTTTTTCATCAATGCGTCTACTTATTCTAAAAACATGAATATACAACCAAGTTAAAATGAAATACCGAGTAACTATTATGCGGTTCGTAATGAAATGGAATCTATGGAAGTTGGTGTGCTTTCTCTTAAGTCTTAATGTTGGTAATTCAAAGACGAAACAAATAACAAATTCAAACAAACGAAGCGGAAGCTTTATTCAAATATCAAACCAAATTACAAAACCAAATTGTAATTCAAAGGTACCAAACCCTAATTCAAAAGGTACAAAGAAAACCAATACAATCAATCCCTTTTTATAGGTTAAATAAACTTGCAGAACAAGTAACACAAATTACCAAATAACCCCTAAAGTTTAAGTCACTTTTCTAACAATCTCCACCGTGACTTAAACTCTTCCATCTGCTTCAAATCAAATTCAAATTTCCAAATTCCGAATTCCAAATTTCAAATTTCAAATGCCAGAAATGCTAGCCAAATTCAAAACGAACGATCCCAAAAACGATCCAAAACAAACTGAACAAATACAAATGCCGATAACCTTCCAAATGAACAATCAAACATTAACCGACAAATTCAAACTCGGTTAACCAAACAAATCAAATCGGCTCAAACGATGTTCAACAAAGACAATCAAATTCGGGCAACCAACTTCAAAAGCCCGACAAACGAAGATCCAAATTTTCAAACTAACAAATTCCCAAACGATCGAACAAATTCAAACGACTTGAACCAAGTCTTCAAACACCAAATCGATCTTCAAGTTTCAAATATCAAATTCAAATTCCAATGGTCCACTTATATAATAAGAATTACGACCCAAATATGAAATTCTAATGACCCACTTATTTAATAAGAATTACGGTCCAACTTCAAATTTATTATCAACGTATCAAACAAATTCAAGTTAATAAATAACTTGACGAACGGGCTCTAATAATTCAAACGCCCATATAATACGGATAATAATTCTAATGACCCACTTATACGATAAGAATTACGGTCCAAAATCAAACACAAACACTCGAGTAACCTAATCGTAGGTTGGTCTTCAAACAAGTTGTCACTAAAAATTCCAAACAAATCGATACCAAATCTGTTCCAAACGAAGTCTCCAAATTATAGAGTGATCCAAAATCAAGAAAGCCCAGTTCAAATTAAAAGCCCGATAAATCCAATTCAAAACAAACCTGTTAACATGATGCATATGATCGATCAAAGAATTACAAAAACAAATTCAGAACCCAAAAAAACAATTTGTGACAAAAGAAAACTAATATAATAGGTCCAAATCAATAATCGAATTTTCAAACAGAATCCGAACAAACTTTGCGAACTCCTTTTTTTTTCTTCTTTTTCTTCGTCATGGCTAAACCGAACCTAGCTCTTGATACCACTTGTTGGTAATTCAAAGACGAAACAAATAACAAATTCAAACAAACGAAGCGGAAGCTTTATTCAAATATCAAACCAAATTACAAAACCAAATTCTAATTCAAAGGTACCAAACCCTAATTCAAAAGGTACAAAGAAAGCTAATACAATCAATCCCTATTTATAGGTTAAACAAACTTGCAGGACAAGTAACACAAATTACCAAATAACCCCTAAAGTTTAAGTCACTTTTCTAACATTTAACTATCTAGGAGTCAGCATTTCCTTGCAGCTATATAAATTGCTACAGAGACTATATTGTATACAATATAGAAGTACAAAACATTCCCTATATGGGATTTGCTAATAGGTGCCCACTAGACATTGTTTTAAGTATAAACATATGAAAAGTTTGAGTATATTAAATTGAAAGTCATATTTAATTGAAAAAAGGAAATTTGAGTGAATTAATTTCATATTAATTTCATGTATTTATAGTTTAAACTATGCCCACCGGACACTCATTAGCAAAACCCTACTTTTATAAAAAGGAGGTGAAAAACTTCTCATGTTTTAAAATTGCTATATTAATTCAATTAATGATATGTAAGTACTAGATATAAATAAGCTGATATATTATATCGTGCTTTGTAAGGATAAATTGTGTGATTATATATTATTTATTTTGGTAAGTATGAAACAATTAACATATTGACACCAAATATTAAAGACTCATAAAAATATGAATTTAATGACACCAACAATCTATAAGCATTTCACAGGTTTTTCACACAACCAGTTTCCTCACTTCAACAAATGGTTACGTAATGAGTCGTATATCATAACGTTTCATTAAAACTAATTCCGGCTAAGTACCTCGGTGTTTCATGTTTTTTTCACACCTCAAATTTTATTCAATATTCTAGAAAAAAGCTAGAACTAGGGGTAGGGGGTGGAAGAGAGATTTTGCCGGCTTATAATTTTTTGTCTATTATATTAAGGACAATTTATATCGCTCATTTTTTATATGGCCGTGGTTGGTTTCTTTGTTCCAGTTGTTGTTGTTACCCTCTTAGAACTTTTTAAGACACACATCATCTATGTCTTACCCATACTACATGTTAATTCACTAGAAAGGTGTGCAATGTGACGTCATCTGTTGAGGTAACTCGTTCACCAGTAAGGAATTGCAACATAAATTCCGAACATATATATGCCTATAGTGTAATACAATGAAACCCGTCGGTATAACTTTATTAATCAAGGAGATGAAGTGTATATGATGATGCGAGCTTTGGGTTTTATTTTTTTGGGTAAAAGGTCAACGACCCCGTAAATATATTACTACAAAAAACATTTAAGTACAACGGATATGGGTGAATCCCATATCTCAGCCCGTTACATAGGCGAAAAGCTTACATAACAAGATACTTCTTATTTTCAAAACAAGAAAACAAACCATTACTCACATGATAGTAATGACTCTGACAAAAGATAATCTACTTCCTACGACCTTGGAGATTAAAACCATAAATGGCATTAAGAGCATTCAATTCCCCTGGAAGATCATAAATTTGCTTCGAATAATCATCATAGTCATACTCATCTTCACGCTCATGACCACCACCAAAAAGATTTGCTGATTCATCGAACGTGTTAAGAACCTCCTCCTCTTCACTATCCGAAACCACAACCTCACCCACCTTTGAAAATGGGTTAGCCCTCTTAGTGACAAAAGGTTATGATGAATGCTAAGGGTTTCTTTTTCTTCAAGTTTACTTCGAAGAAAAGGTTATGATGAATGCTAAGGGTTTCTTTGGGTTTTATGGGGTAGCATCGGCGGGTTTATATATGTTTTATGGATTTGGTAGCGGTGAATTTTCTGGCGGGTTTCATTTGGGCAGCGGCAGCGGTTTGTGTGAGGATTGGGTTTGTGAAGATGGAGGCTGGAGAGAATATCATTACTGAAGGAGAGAACCTCTGGACCGTCGGCCGAAGCCGACGGCCAGAGAAGAGGCTGTTTTTGGTTATAGGGTTTTAGTAGATCGACTAGTTACTGACTCGTGATACTATATAAGACAATGAAAACCGTCGGTATAACTTTATTAATCACCATTATATGTAATAGTGAAACCCCAATACCCAAAACCTACAAACCGGGCTTAGACTTAATTATCCACTAATATATAGTACGTGATCACGCGCTGCAAGTCCTATCAGATATTTCATAAGAAAATGTATTCTTCAATTTCCTATTTATTTAATTTGAAGAAAAAAAAATATTAGTCAAAACAAAAGTAGCTAGAAGCCAAGAACACATCAAAGATCGAAAAAAAAGAAAAAAAAAATCACCATCATAAATGCTATTCTGTTAACAGGAATTTAAAATTGATTACATTTCAAAAGCATGCATGTTTCATAGCCTATAGTATATATGAAGTTAGACTTCGAACTCCTCAAAATACTACATCACCTAGAAATACCAAATGACAGACATGAAATTCGTTGTTCTACAACTTCTGATCCCATCACTGAATCCTACAGACTCATTAACTCAACCAACTTCGTGAAGCCGGGCTGCCACAGTCGATGCGGGAACTTAACTGTTCCTTACCCTTTCGGTATCGGAGACAACTCAGAGTGTTGTATAATTGATGGATTTCGCATCTACTGCAACACTTCACTAAACCCTCAAAAGGCCACTATTTCTGAAGGCGGAGGCGACTACGAGTTGATCAAAAATATATCTGATTCCACCATCCGGATTTCCAATATAGTGTCGAGCAGGTGCTATTCTCCAAATGGCAGAATATACAATGAAAGCGAAATCACAGTGAACTTAATGGTGAAGCCGTACTCGTTCTCGGAAGTAAACAAGTTTACAGTTATCGGTGTTAGAGTTTAAGTACCATGACATTCATATAATTAAACACATAATCATAATACACATGCGGAAGCTAGGATCATATATAACATATAAAAGATTAACTAAATAATAAATCAAGAACGTAGCTTTGGATGTAGGGTTTAGTAAGCACATAGACCTAATTAGGGCTTAAGCCTTGGACACTTTCAAACTAGTTTAGTTAAGCATATAGAGTTTAGTAAGCACATAGACCTAATTAGGTCTTAATTAGGGTTCATTAGGGTTTTGTGATATGTTTAGTGTATTAGATTGGTAGATTACTTATTATAGTGTTGTTGTGATCTTATCCTTGACATACCAGAGGTTAATAGGATGTGAGTGTTGAGTTATTTAACTTCTGTGGATACGTGAGCAGGTCTAGAGAGACATGCAAGTAACGAATGCAAAAAAAAAAAAAAAAAAAAAAAAAAAAAAAAAAAACTGTGAAATACCTACTATAGGTATTTGTAATGGGCATGATAGTGATGAGATTTTGTGGGTTGTTACACCCCCCCCCCCCCCCCCCTTCCTTTTCTTTTTTTTAGTTTAATATTAACTTGTAGAATTTGTAGAAAAAGTTTCAGATTTATTAGAATAGTTTTACTCCCTCCGTCCCTTATTAGATGTCATGTTTGATTTTTCAAAGTCTTTTTTTCTCAACTTTGACCTTAAATATTTGTGTTTGTGTAATATAATACTTGATACAAAATATATGAATGGATTGAGTTTTAAGTGTATTTTCATTGCGTATAATTTTTATCAAATATTATATAACACAAGTATAAATATTTAAAGTCAAAGTTGATAAAGAAAGACTTGAAAAGTAAAACATGGACATTTAATATGGGACGGAGGAAGTAGTATTTATTAGGATATATAGTTTTTAATTCATAATAATTAGAATTTTTATTAAATAATTAATTTTCTTTTTCCAATAATTTTCTTTTGTCATCTAGTTAGTAGGAAAATTAGTTGTATGCCTATAGGACTAATCGTGCTTTGATTTCACTTTTTATGTTGCGCGTTGGCATTACGTTTTAATTAAAACGCGCGTTTTTAGTTTAGATACCTTTTACGTTTAGTTGTTTCGCATAGTTGTTCCACAATACAAAATATTCAAAATCTCATCCTTACAAGCATTTTAATCACGAACCTTACACGATATCCTCGATTTACACCTCGTTTGGGACACGACCCGGGTAATCACTTGCCCGGTATCACACACACACACACACACACACACACACACACACACACACACACACACACACACACACACATATATATATATATATATATATATATATATATATATATATATATATATATATATATATATATATATCGTATTCACGGGTTTTGCAAGTTAGCCTTTTCACAAGGGTTGACTACTCAATTTCCTCACATACTTTGTATGTATCATTGATATCCGTTTTAAAAATAAGACGAATCAGGTTTGTTAAAGGCAAACTTTCTGTGTCTTTCTGCAGTGAATTTTCTGGGTAGGTTTGGAAAAATGATTTTTGAAAAGGTACTTGTCCTTCGAAATAAAATATGCAAAAATCTTAGTAACTACTTAACTTATGTGGTAACCTCAGGAAAAATTGGGAGAGTCTCTGGAGTTCATTTGATGTGTCTTAAAATTCGTGAGAAACTAACCCAAATTGTAAAATAAACCTAAAATAAGTTATGAGTATAACTATAAATATAAATCAATAAAAACCATTTGTAACTTATGAAATAAACATATAAGTATTAAGTGATCCATATTTCGTGTAGATCACTTGAAGAGGCGCAACATTGTTTCCTTGTGTTCATTCATTCGTTTGCTTTCCTTTCATACGCATTAAGGTACAAATATTCTTCGTTTTTCAGTAGGGACTTCTCATGACTATTTTGATCCTTGACCTTGCTATGATTCCCTTTTGATATGATTCATGATGTGACTTCTTTAATATGATCTTCTGAGCCATTGCTATGCTCCCTTTTACCTTGATTCGTTAATATGATTCATTGATTATGATTCTTTGATATGACTCTATGATTTGATAGTCGTCGGTTATTCATTTGTTATGATATCATTCAATTCAGTTTATTATATGTTCTATTGGATATGATATGATGTTTGATATGATATGATATGCTTTGTCTGTTCTTATTTCCGAGCTTTATTTCTAGTCATGGAGGTACCATGGCCGTGACATTGAAGCACCAATGGCATGACACTTTCTGTTGAGGTGTGATTGATCCATGACATCCCCATTTAGTAGGATATGTTATGTGATCACTTGGCTATTATGATATATGTATACCTGTCGATTGTCGTGTGAGCAGGATATATGTATGATTTGTTTTGGGGGGGGGGGGGGGGGTGTATAGATGCATCCTAGGTATGTCAAATATGTTGGATTTATTATGTGTAGGGTGAATGTGGGGGTATGCTTTACACTCCTTCACATTGGAGGCTCGCGACTCCATTTTGGTACTTAGAGGTCTCCCCTCTTTATGCATGTCGGATTTTGTAGGATATATGATTATGTTGTAGGAGATCTATCAAGTACCTTGGTAGGTCGGCTCGTGGCTTCCTTATGATTCTATTTGTCCATTCAAGTACCTTGTTTAGACAATCCTTTGTTGATACGTGCTCATTATTCTCTTATGATTATGCCTATGTTGATATCTCTATGATGCTTCGTTTTCCTATGACTTGTGATATATTATGCTAATCCTTATGATACTTCTCTCTTTTTTGATTATTACCATTCGACTCTTCATATTCTTCATTCTATTGACTTATGATATTGGTTCAGTTGTTCGTTGACCTTTTATGCATTTGGCAGATGACATTCTTTTCAGCAGGAGTTTATGTTTCCTTTTCCTATGCTTATTTACGTTTTGATTATCCGTTGGTTTTGCTATATATATGTTCACTGGGCTTTTTATCTCAGCCGCATTTCTTTTCCTGTGGCAGGTTTTAGGTTGGAAGCTGGGTTTGGGTGAAGATAGAGCATAGGAGCTTTAGTGGACTACCCATGGACTAGAAGCCCATTACATCTGGACTAGTTTTGGACTTGGATTAGATTAGACTTTGTTTAGTTTGTATTTTCTTTTCTTTTATAGTTTTAGTATTTCCTTTGTATTTTTATATTTTTCCCTTGTAATTTTTGTTTTAAGTCTTCCGCTTGCGTTGTATTCTTTGTATGCTTTGATAAGTCACCATACTGTAGCGCTCTGGACCCATGCCGGGTTGGGGTGTTACAAGACTTCTTCTAGAAAATGTTGATAACCGAGTGTTGGATGGACCAGAAGAGCAGCTTGTAGCAGTTGCTAAGCTTGCAAAAAGATGCTTGAATATGAACGGGAAGATGAGGCCAACGATCAAAGAAGTTGCAATAGAGTTGGAGGGAATAAGATCAAGTCACTAAATAAAATGAATCTACTATTTATTTTGTATTAAGATTGTAGAATAAGCCGGATTGGAGCTAGCTATATGTCTATATGGATGACATAATTATGTTCTTAAAATCTTTAGTTCTTAAGTTGGTCTTTTGTGATTTTTCATACCGAGTCTTTTTAATATATGTACCTGTATTTGTAACTATATGTTGCGTGTGCACGATGATTCATTTCTGGGCCTTTTGCTCATTGTTCAAACTCTACTAGTAATAACAATAATACACTTAAACATTTATGGTTGAAATGAAAATAAAATGAAGAAGACAGCAAGTAGAGAAGTGAAGTAGCAAGTAGAAAAGTGAAGTCAAATGGTTACAGTAAAACTTCGACACTTTCATTTGTAAAAACTTACTGCAAAGTATTTCTGGATAATGGGCTAAAAAAAGAGCTATTCTATGGCCATGGGTTTTGATAGGTTTAGGCCAACTAGTAAACTGGATCATTAAGACAATGTAAATTGGGTTATATCTCATATGTATGATTTCCGAATCAATATAAGAAATCCCGATTCAATCTTTTGACAGATGGTATTATGTCTGGCATGTTTGATATTTAGAAAAACATTAAAAAATGATACTCATAAAGTGCATTGATCCCTAGCATGATTTGTAACCTCCATAGTGTCCGAAATGAAATACATATTGATAGATATCAACAAAATGCCCCGAGTTGTAGACTTGTGCAAAGAACACAACTAGAAGACCGGAGACCCATGAACAACTCCATAAAGATAATCATTGATAGGTGATATTTAAATCGAAAGCACATTAATGTTACACAACTCCTAAAAGAAATAAAAACCATACAAACAAGTATTTGTGTCACCAGACTTTGGTCCACTTCCTATTAGCATTCTCTTCTTGTGGTATTTCTCCTTTCTCTGAGACAAATATTATGAGAGGGGAAGGCGTATAGGTTGTGGACTAAGTGACACAAATAAATGATTTTATGGTTTTTACTAGCACTTTGGAGGTGTGTTGCATCCACGTGAAAGCTTTTTACAAGAAGCATAGGCTTCTTAGCAATGTTATTTGTAGAAGTCTCAGACTCAGGCATATCCAATGTCCTTGTTGTGATAGATTGGGTAAAGTGGACATGATAGAAATTGCTCGCAGACTACTGAATGCGAAAAGAACATTGAGTGCCATGATGGAGATGGTGGTGGATATCATTGTTGTTTCAACCAAGGTTACGAGGATAATCCTTATCTTGATCTAGGCTGCCAAGGTCAGTTTCTCTTGTTACAAGTTTACTTTTATAATGACAAATAGATTATATGCTCCCGCTACTCTACACTTTTAATGCATATTTTCTTTATGAATGGTCCGGATTTGAATTAAACCGTAAATGAGTTTTGAAATCTAAAAAGAGCTAACAACGTAGCTTGTTATTTTTTTTTTATGAATGTTGTTTTCATAAGAATTAGTTTTGTAATCTAAAAAGTGCTAACATCACAGCTTGGTGTTTGTATGTCCTTCACTTCTTTGTAAAAAAGAAAAAAATAATAACAATAATAACTGAGCAAAAATAAAAAAGAGTTAACTCTTTGTATGTTTGGTTGTAATAAAAATGCCCACCAGAGTTGGTGATCATTAACTTCTATGCCAATTATTTGAGGGGATGTGTTAACCGGACCCTCCCTACCATGGGGGTTCCACCTACTTTAGTCAAAATGTACAAGTTTTAATGCAGACAGTACAGGCGACGGCAGCATGTCTTCCACAAACCCTCCCTACCAGGGGGGTCCGGTTAACTGATGCCTATTTGAGATGCACTCTGTATCAAGAATTAATTGCACAAAAGCCTACCATGCCAAATTGTCAAGTGGTACCACTATTAATTAAAATGACATAATATCACATTAAATATTGTATATTCATTAGAAGTAGTCAACATTGCCTTCCAGCTAGCTATAAATTGCTACAAAACACGCACATAATACTGTAACACAAGTTAGCTCAGTCAATACAAAAGTAGCTAGAATGCATGAAAGAACAAAAAAGAACAATCACCATCATGAATAGTATTCTGTTAACAGGAATTTAAAACTGATTACATATTAATTCTAGAAGATAAAGTGAAGAAGTTATTCAGTAAATATCATTTTTCTTTCTAAAATATTATATTACAAAAGCATGTTTCGTAGCCTATATATATGAAGTCGTTAGACTTGGAACTCCTCAAAATACTACATCACCTAGTAATCCCAAATGACAGATATGAAAATCCTTGTTCTAATTTGGGCTGTATTTCAAATGCTTTCGTTTACAACTTCTGATACAAATTCCACCACTGAATCCTACACCCTCATTAACTCTACCAAACTTGCTAAGCCAGGCTGCGAAAGTCGATGTGGGGACTTAATTGTTCCCTACCCTTTTGGTATCGCAGAAAACTCAGAGTGTTATATAAATGATGGATTTCGCATCTACTGCGACACTTCACTAAAGGCCACTATTGATGAAGGCGGCTACAACTCGATCAAATTGATATCTGATTCCACCCTCCGGCTTTCCAATAAATTGTCGAGCAAGTGCTATGATGCAAATGGCACAATATACAATGATTTCGATATCACAGTGAACTTAACTGGGAAGCCGTACTCGTTCTCGGAAGTAAACAAGTTTACAGTTATCGGTTGCTATGATTCTTCTTGGTTGGAAACCTCAGCCGAAAGGGACCTGTGGACAGGTTGTATGGTATATTGTTCACTACTAGATGATTTTGTAGGTGACGAGTGCGGAGGAAATGGTTGTTGTCAATCACCCATACCCAACGACTTAATCTCTTATAGCACTTGGATCTTTTCCTTGCTGGATGTACCCGATAATAGGTCATTCAGTACTTGTACATACTCCTTTGTTGGTGACGAGAATATGTTCAAGTTTAACGGTCGTAATGATTTAAATGATACTAATTTAAAAACGAGGATCGAGGATACTGTGCCGATTGTGCTTGAATGGGCTATTGGTAATCGGAGTTGTTCTGAAGCCAAAGCAACAGATGGTTATGCCTGCCATTCAAATAGCAAATGTGTTAACTCTAGAAGTCGTGGTGGGTACCGTTGTCAATGTAAAGAAGGCTATGAAGGAAATCCATATCTGGATCCTGGCTGCCAAGGTATAATCTAAGTTAATTACATGTGTCCTTAAATTATCAATTTTCCAAACACTTCTAAAAGTCTTTTTAGATTAGGAAAAGCTTTTGCCAATTTGACCCGTTGCGGGTGCTCTAACATAAAAATATTTTTTCTAAATTGTATGAAGTATGAACAGTACGGGGAAGTGTTGCATAATTATACAAAACAATTGAAATACTTTTTCTATCTTAACTTTATTAAAGCTTTCAATTTGTGCACTTTTTTTAATATGAATATTTACATTGATAGACATCAACGAGTGCGACGACAAAAGCAATTGTTACGGGCATTGCAATAATACAGAAGGGAGTTACGATTGCACATGTTGGCCAGGATACACCGGTAATGCTAAAACACCAGATGGATGTCGGCTTGATGCTAAAGGTTCAAATTTTCCAGTGACGATATTCACATTAGGTAACTATTTATATAATCAAATAACCATATGTTAAATTTTAATTGGTTAAAGATTCAATATGGCAAGTGCATGAACTCATTATGGAGACTATTACAGAATACCATATATTTTACCAAACTGGTTGATCTTTATATGACCCGACCATATTTTTTGACTTCCCGTACCTAGCTAACTACCATTAATTGAATAAATTTTACAATTATTTTTCATATAGCTCTGGTGTTTGGCTCACTAGCAATACTATGTGGAGTGACCGGAATTTTGTTTGGGATAAGAAAAAGGAAACTAAACAAGCTACGAGAAAAGTTCTTTGAGCAAAATGGTGGTGTCTTTCTAAAACAAAAGCTTAATGCACCAGGGACTGGCGAGGCAATGATTATATTTACCACTGAACAGCTTCGAAGAGCAACTCACAATTATTCTGAGGAGCGAATTATTGGACGAGGTGGTTATGGTGTAGTGTATAAGGGAATTTTGCCGGATAAACGTGTTGTTGCAATAAAGAAGTCTAAATTAGTGGATGAAACCCAATCAGAACAATTTATCAATGAAGTTTTCATCCTTACACAAGTCATCCATCGAAATGTGGTAAAGCTTTTAGGTTGTTGTTTGGAGGAGGAGGTACCGGTATTAGTTTATGAGTTCATTTCTAATAACACGCTTTACTACCACATTCATCAAAGACCAGGAGGAATGAGTTGGTTATCATGGGAGAATCGGTTGAGAGTTGCTTCTGAAGCCGCAGGCGCACTTGGATACCTTCATTCACAAGCCATTATGCCTATCATACATAGAGATGTCAAGTCCGCCAATATATTGCTAGATGATAACTATACCACAAAAATTTCAGATTTTGGTGCTTCAAGATTAGTCCCGTTAGATCACGATCAAGTTACTACTCTTGTTCAAGGTACTCTAGGGTACCTTGATCCTGAGTACTTCCAAACAAGCCAGCTAACCGACAAGAGTGATGTATATAGCTTTGGAGTTGTCCTTGCGGAACTCCTAACCGGGAAAAAACCACTTTGTGCAGATAGATCGAATGAAGATAAGAATTTAGCAACATATTTTGTCAAGGCGATGAAAGAAAACCGCCTATTTGAAATTGTTGAACCTAGAGTTTTACGTGAAGGAACTCTTGAGCAGTTACAAGTATTAGGTGACTTGGTAAAGAGATGCCTTAACGTACATGGCAGTGATAGACCTACAATGAAAGAGGTAGCAATGGAGTTAGAAGGATTAAAGAAGCTCAAAACTCATCCATGGAGTCGAAATCAAACAAATGAGGAAAAGAGAAGCTTGATCCTAGAAGTTGAGCAATCTGATCTTTACGAGGTACCATTAATCCCATATAGTACTAATGAATGGGAATCTTACTCAGGTAGTAGTACTAAAATGACGTTTCAAGAAAGCAAACCGCGCTGAAGTTTCCTCGGGTGCTTGTTCTAGTTACGAATTTGTGAGAAACAACAACTATCCGTAATTTCCCCACACATTGTTAATTTAACGTTTTAGCAGTGTTTTCTATTTAGTGCTTAAAGTTTGTTTATTTTTGTATATATATTTCATGTCTTCTAAAGTGTCTTGTGACTAGATTGAGTGGATTTATCATGTCTTACATATATATTACCATGTCTTCTAAAGTGGCTTGTGACTAGATTGAGTGGATTCATCCTGTACCCTTGAGTGGATTTATCATGTCTTACATATATATTACCATGTCTTCTAGAGTCATCCTTTTTCCAAGACACTCATTACAATAACCAATAAATAGGTAATCGTGAACATAAAAAACTAAACGTCCCATAAGGATCCTATATATTTGAAAAGTCGTGCGGTTCTTCTGTTCCAGAACCGATACCCGCGGTTCCGGAGCGAACCAAACCGAAAATTGCAATTTTCAATATCTAAGACCGATAGCTTATATTATCAATGATAAATCAGTGAGTGGGCCTTCACAGGAGAGTTATGTTAGCTTATATTTCAAACATAGGCATTGTTTTGTCCATTTTTTTTTTTTTTTTTTTTTTTTTTTTTGGGTGTTTTTAAATTTTCGTTACTTTCATGGATAACTTTTAATGAACTATTTATTGACATAATGCACGGATTTGCACAGTTTTTGCAAGCTCCTCAATATGATGTTAGGCGCATAGTCGAAAGATGATTTGCTCAGTTTTGCAAGCTCCTCAAAATGATGCTAGGCGTATAGTCGAAGGACGATTTCCACAGTTTTCGTAGCTCCTCAAAATGATGCTAGGCGTATAGGCGAAGGACAATTTTCACGATTTTTGCAAGCCCCTCAAGATGATGCTAGGCATATATAGCCAGAAGGACGATTTTCACGATTTCTGCAAGCTCCATAAAATGATGCTAGGCATATACCCGAAGGACGATTTTCACAGTTTTTGCAAGCTCCTCAAAATAATGCTAGGCATATAGCCGAAGGACGATTTCCACAGTTTTTGCAAGCTTCTCAAAATGCTTCTAAGCGTATAGCCAAAGCTCGAAGGATTGGATTTGAGTCCTTTATTTTTCAAGTGCATGCAAAGAAGCTTTATCACATGGTTTGTTGCAAAACAAATCCACATGCATCTATAAGTATTTAAACATAAGAACATATATTACGTAAAAAGATAGTTTCGGTGACAAAAGATGCATATTCTAGCTGAATCTTGCAAGATTCAATCTTTCAATTCCATAAAATGAATGAATTTACATTGTACTTGTAATTTTGGGTCTTTAAATTTGGGCTTTATAAACACTAGGCTGTATCGTTCAATATAATTTTACTAACTGGGCTTGTATATTATCGCTTTGCGACATTAAAACCTTGGATATGATAATTATGCATGTTGAACATTTATCCGCCCAAAGAAAATATAATTTTTTGTTCGGTCAAACAAGATTAGATCGACGTTGATTAGACCATGCCAAACATGGTTTAAAAGATGACACATTTTTAGTTCAATATTTTTCGACATGTTAGTACCACGTTTGTTTAATTTTATAGACGTAATAGGCACCATCGCCATTTGAATGGCGACGAGTTTGAGTGTGTTTTTCTTCTTTTTCTTTAGTATAAAGTAATATTTTTGTGGTGTGTTTTTCTTCTTTATTTATTTAATATACGAATGTTATAGGATAAAAGCTTATGTGTCGTCGCTTATAACTCACGCTATGGCTCACTGCACCTAGCTGCTGTGGTGCTATGTATAGTTAGAGGCTTGGAAAAAGGATGACTCTAAACTTAAAATAATAATAATAATAATAATAATAATAATAATAATAATAATAATAATAATAATAATAATAATAATAATAATAATAATTAAAAAAAAATTAACACGGTTTATGCTATCCATATTTAAACCTCACATGCCTTACCTACACTTCCATTTTACTATCACCACCTAGAGCTCTATAAAAAGTTAACAATTGTTTTGTCTGTTTAATATTTCAATTTCTTTCCACCGATTTTCATTGAATATTACACTTTAGTAGTACGTTTATCAGAGAATACCATTTCACTACATTTCTTTCATAAAGTAAACAACTTACTAACATTTCATTTTATTTCAACCTACTTTCATTAATTTCTAGCTGGGACTTTCAGAATCATTGAAAATATCTTGAATTCTTTAAATGTATCAAGGTCTGACACCATTTGAAAGTTGTTGATGACATTTGGTTTTCGTGTAAATATTTAGGAAATTTTTAGATTGAAGCTTAGGCACTTTTACCCAAATAGTATAGAGTTAAACTGATTAAGTAAAAAAATTAATTAAGGTTGATGACTACTTTTCACCGGAGATTAGCCTTACATTAGGCCATTTCCTAATCAAAAGCATGGGCTCGTTAATAAGCTTCCCTCATTCCTGAATAGAACTTAACCATTTTTTTTATTTAAGTTGTAGTGATGTAATAAATTCTTAGATAACATTTACTTTGAACAAAGACGTACTTGTCTTATATATATGGTGGGTCAAATAATTGAGTTAGAAGATGGAACGCATATATGAAGATCCTCATTCTTCATACACATGATAGTATGAATGTATGATACATTGAATGCACAAAGAAACTTTTTATTTACATCCTAAACCATATTTGATGATCCTCCAAACACCATTAACGCGTTAGCTCCGCTCCAACCAACCCTGTTGTACCCAACTTAATAAAACAAATCATACCCAACTTATACCCAATTTTAATATGAGGTACTCCACTTTTTTATAAGTTATAATTGCTTAGGATTAAACAAGTGAAATAAAAAAAATGAGATTAAAAGAAAAAACTACGGAAAGTTGGCCGAAATTTGGTCGGAGAAGAAGAAGTATGGTGGTGGTAACCTTGTAACCTATAAATCGTCTAATATTGCAAATAAAAAAGAAGTTGGGTACATTAAATTTTGGGAAAAAAAAGTAGAGTACCTTAGATTGAAATTTGGTATAAGTTGGGTACATTTTTGTGCGATTTGCCCAACAAATAAATAAAGGAGCTATATTCAAAAGGTTTTAATGTTAGCGTATGATATGTAGCATGGGCTTATAGGCCTTATTTATACTTATATGTATTGGCCCATTGTGTATTATATATACACAATTCATTGTAACTTTATCAGAAATACAACACTTTACATGGTATCAGAGGGTTTCACCGATCCTCTAAACCTAAAGCCAAAAACAGCCGCCTTCTACATCTCATCACAGTCGATTTAATAGTCGACTAAAAACCCTAACACAACCACTGCCGCTTATTCACTACACCATACATCAACCAGATCCTAAATACCACTACCATGACAAACTCACACACGCCTCCTGCAGCCCCAGCCTTGACACTTGTTGAAAAACTTTATGCCGTCCACAACATAACCAATCTCGTACCTGTTAAGCTTGACCTTGATGAGCTCAACTACTCATCATGGTGCTATTTTTTCAAGATTCACTGTAACAACTTCAATGTTTAAACGCACATTGAACCAAAAACAACAGAAGCTGCCTCTACCTCCACGCCACCAACAGAGGAGTGGCTCACCGCTGACTCCATTGTGAAATCATGGATCATAGTCACGCTATCACCTTCTCTTTAAAAACGGTTTATTAAAATAAACCATACAACAGCCCTTGATGCTTGGGAACGGGTCGAAACACTCTTTCAAGACAATAAGCGCACACGTACAGTTGCTTTAAAAGGTGAACTACGTATGCTTCGCATGGGTGAACAAAGTGCCGATGAGTACTTTTCCAAAATTGACTCTCTCGTTACCTTGCTAAGTGATCTTGGATCAGATGTTAGTGAGGATGACGTTGTCACCTATGCCATTAACGGCTTGAGTGACAAATACGGTAGTCTTGCTCAAATAATAGCCCATAAGGATCCCTTTCCTAACCTAGCAACCATGCACTCAATGGTTACCACCGAGGAGATGAGACTTCGGTCTAAATCGTCTACACAGCCATCCAATATGACTGCTAGTGCTCCTCAAGTGCTACTTACCACTTCAAGTGTGCCGAATCATGACAATCGTGATCGTGCCAACCGTGACAATCGTACCAGCCGTGATCGTGACAACCGTAATACGACCCGCACCGAAGTGTGCCGAAACTTTGGACGAGGCTTCTGTCGTTGGGGTATCGATTGCAGATTCCTTCATGACTCCTCTCGAAACACTGGTACTTCACGAAACACTAGTGATATGCGTACTACTGCTCCTTCACAAAACATGCATAATGGACTTGGTAATAATGGTCTTGATCTAGCAGCCCAGCAACAACTTTTGACCATGTTACAGGCCCAAAACAACTTATTAGCACAATATGGCATAAACAATTCACTGGTCCAGCGACATTCCACACTCAACTCTCTACTGGGATCACGGCCCACTGCTCCACCTGGATTTTAGTTAGCCCAACAGACCTCTAATGGCTTTACTCCACAACAACATGCTTTGTTTGCTTCCACTGTTTAGGGTTCGAGTAATCCGTCCACTCCTCAAGGCCAGGAAACATTTATACCACAAGCCTTCAAAGCCATGACACTTCAGGATCCCGCCAATGCAAATTGGAATATGGACACCAGTGCGTCCTCTCACCTTAACTCTTCTACTACTAATTTAAGTGCCGTTTTTAATTCATGCATGTATCCATCTGTCTTTGTTGGTGACGGGAAATCTATTCCCGTCACAAACATGGGCCATAGCACTCTTCGCACTCCACACAGAACACTCCATCTAAACAATGTTCTTATTACACCTAATATTGTCAAAAACTTAATTTCGGTCAGAAAATTTGTTCGGGATAATAAATGTACTATCGAATTTGATGAGTTTGGTTTTTCTGTGAAGGATTTCTGGACCCGTCAAATTCTACTTCGATGTGACAGCACGGGTGATCTCTATCCTGTCACCTCTCCATCTTATCCTCAAGCTTTTTTGGTCAGTCAGCATACGTGGCATCAGCGACTTCGTCACCCGGGAAGTGAAGTGTTACGTAATTTGGTTTCTAGTAATTTAATATCATGTAATAAGACTAAGTCTCCTGTGCTTTGTCATGCATGCCAGCTTGGCAAGCACGTGCGACTTCCTTTTTCGCTTTCTGAAACTATTGTTGAGTCTCCATTTGACATTGTTTATTCGGATTTGTGGACTTCTCCACTCTCGAGTGTTTCGGGCATTAAATATTATGTTTTGTTTTATTCTCATTATTTGTGGGTGTATCCTTTACGCAATAAGTCAGATGCGTTGTCTAAATTTATTCATTTTCGTGCTTTTGTTAAAAATCAGTTTAAGTGTGATATTAAATCTTTGCAATGTGACCATGGAGGTGAATTTGACAACAATGCTCTTCACCAATTATTTGCCAACAATGGCATTACCATTCGTTTCTCTTGTCCAAAAACATCACAACAAAATGGCAAATCTGAACGCATGATACGCACAATCAATAACCTCATTCGCACCCTTTTATTTCAAGCACACCTACCACCCACCTTTTGGGTTGAGGCACTTCATATGGCTGCTCACCTTTCGAACATTCTACCCTCCACCGCTATTAACAACGAAATACCTCACACTATGCGGACCTTCGTGTCTTTGGTTGTCTTTGTTATCCACATCTCCACACCAATCATAAACTTGAACCACGTGCCACCCCCTCCATATTCCTTGGGTATCCTACCAGTCATCGTGGTTATCGGTGCCTAGACTTAAACACGGATAAGATTATCTTATCTCGTCATGTTACATTTGATGAGTCTGTCTTTCCCTATGGGTCTATGACTCCAGGTACACCACCGCCATACACCTTCTTGGACTCCTCACCGAATCTCATTCAACAACACATATTAACTAAACCTACACCAGCCCCCGTCGTTACTCATCACACCCCCTCACTCACCAATATCGCCTCGTACCCATATGGCCCCGCAACCTCCTCAACCAAGCCCAACTCCCATGGCGCAACAATCCCCTCTTAATAACGGGGCTTCCTCAAGTCAACCCACCACAACATCTAGCCCAACCATGCCTACCCACGCATCATCCACAAATGCCCCACCTATTTCCAACCCAAATCCCCACTCAACTCACTCCATGGTCACTCGCTTCCGTGTTGGTTCCAATCGTCCTACTCAACGGTATACTTTACATGTGTCCACCACATCTCCTCTTCCAAAATCCTACCCTCAAGCGTTTCAGAACCCGAATTGGTATCGTGCTATGATTGATGAGTTTAATGCATTAATTAAAAATAATACTTGGATTGTAGTACCAAGACCACAGGATGTGAACGTTGTTCGTTCTTTATGGCTTTTTCGGCATAAATACAATGCCGATGGAAGTCTTAGTCGTTACAAGGCTCGCCTTGTTGCGAATGGCAGCACTCAGCTAGCAGGTGTTGATGTTGATGAGACTTTCAGCCCGGTGGTTAAACCGGCCATCATTCGTACTGTCCTTAGCCTTGCTATTTCTCGACATTGGCCTGTTCATCAGCTTGATGTCAAGAATGCATTTCTTCATGGCTTGTTATCTGAGACAGTTTATATGCAGCAGCCTCCTGGTTTTCGGGATCCTAGGCATCCAGATCATGTTTGTCTTTTACAGAGATCACTTTATGGGCTCAAACAGGCTCCTCGGGCTTGGTTTCAGCGATTTGCATCTTATGCTACACGGGTTGGTTTTCAGCACAGTCGTTGTGACACATCACTTTTTATTTACAGACAGGGTGCCGATACTGCTTATTTACTTTTATATGTTGATGACATTGTTGTGACTGCATCTACTCTAGATTTTCTACAGCGTATCATTTCTTCTTTACATAAGGAGTTCTCTATGACAGATTTGGGACCGCTGAATTATTTTTTGGGTATATCGGTGACTCGTACTCCTTCTGGGATGTTTTTATCTCAACAGAAGTACACATCTGAGGTACTTGAGCGTGCAGGTATGCTTACTTGTAATCCTTGTCGTACTCCTGTTGACACGGATTCCAAACTTTCTGCTGACGGTGATGCTGTTTCTTACCCTACATTGTATCATAGTCTTGCCGGAGCTCTTCAGTATTTGACATTTACACGCCTTGATATATCTTATGCGGTACAACAGGTTTGTCTCTATATGCATGATCCTCGAGAGCCTCATTTCTCTGCTCTTAAGCGCATCTTGCGCTATGTTCGTGGAACATTGTCTTATGGTTTACAGCTTTATTCTTCCACGACATCTTCTTTGGTTGCTTATTCGGATGCGGATTGGGCTGGTTGTCCCACTACACGACGGTCTGCCTCTGGGTATTGTGTTTTTCTTGGCAACAATCTTCTCTCTTGGTCTTCAAAACGACAGGTTACTTTATCTCGATCTAGTACCGAGGCTGAGTATAGGGGTGTTGCTAATGCGGTTGCTGAAACCTGTTGGCTACGTAATCTTTTACGTGAGCTTCATACGCCATTATCTACAGCTACACTTGTTTATTGTGATAATGCCAGTGCGGTATATCTTTCTTCCAATCCCGTGCAACATCAGCGCACGAAACACATTGAGATTGATACTCACTTTGTTCGTGATTTGGTTGCCACTGGTCATATACGGGTTCTACATGTTCCATCTTGTTATCAGTATGCAGATATCTTTACCAAAGGATTACCCACGGCCTTATTTGATGAATTTCGGTCCAGCTTGAGCTTTCGTTCCTCTCCTGCTCCAACTGCGGGGGGATGTTAGCGTATGATATGTAGCATGGGCTTTGATGAGGCGAAAAATGATCCGTTTTTAGGGGGTCATTTAAGCCCTAATCCGACTTTATTTGATCAAATATTGCCCTAAATCGTTCCTTTTGTGATTTTAGGTGTTTGGAGAGTGAATTCTGGAAAAGAAGCCATTTTGGACGTTTTTGGAGGATAAAAGTGAAGAAAACGGCAAAGTACCAAAATTCCATGCTGAAGATACAAGGTGACGGCGTCAAGACCACCATCTTGACGGCGTCAGACATGAGGAATTAAACACCGTAGGTGGTGACGGCGTCAGAAGGCTTCATGACGGCGTCAAAGTAGCAAGAATAAAATACCGTGGGTGGTGACGGCGTCACATAGGCCGTCATAAGTGGATCAAGGCCGTCCGAGGAAGTATATGGCGGCGAGGTGACGGCGTCACAAGTAACTCTTGACGCCGTCAGCCTGTTTTTCCTATATATAGTTTTCTAGTTTTTTTCATTAAAAAGTGAGAAGTTTTGGTGAAACCCTAAAGACGATTTTGGTGCCTCTTTTACAGGTTTTTCAAAGGTTCCAAACCCTTGAGACCTTGCATTGTAATTGAGATAAGTGTACTTTCAATTCAATCAATATGTCTATGTGTTGGTTGTTTATATCTTGTTCTTGTCTCAATTCTACTATGCTAGGCTAGATCTCTTTTGTGTTTGCTTAGATCTAATGAAACCTAGATGTTGATTATGTGTTGATTACTTGTCTATTCTTGTTTTGAATGAATGATTTATATGTTAGGCTTAAGAAAACTGGCAGATCTCCAAATGGTAACATGCTTGAACGTCTTAAGAAACATGAACCGAGGCGTACTAGGTCTTTATTGGTTGTATTTAATGCATGAGCCACTGTTTACAATCCCTATAGTTGTGCTGGGTCATGGTGTAGGAGGAGATAAGAGCTCATAGAGTTGGGGAGTTATGTATGCCACCCCACGAATGGTATTAAGGAATACAATCCGTCATTCATACAAGTGTAACAAGTAATTAACATGTAAAAGATATCTAGGGAGTAGTGAAGTCTAAGTAAACACAATTTCTCCAATTACTGCTCACAACTTTAGTATAATTAGTTTATTTTCATTTTTATTATTTTATTTTGATTGCATCTTAGTTTTGGGTTAGTTGATTAGCAACTAATTCCGCCCACTCCTACAACGATCAGGTACACTGCCTGGTGGGGGTTGTAAGCTTCTCGAGATCCCTCGAGAGGTAAAGCAAGGTGTGATTCCCACGCATCAAGTTTTTGGCGCCGCAGCCCGGGGAATAGTTATTGTCTAGGTTAGAATTTCTTTTTATTAGGTCTACTTGCTAGATTCCTTTCTAGTAAGATTTTTATTTTTATTTTTAGGTCTTCTTTAGTCTATCTTATTTCTTCGTGCCTTTGTTCGTAACTCTTTACCATCCGACATCATGGAAGGTGGTAACATCTTTGAACCCATCATCCCACCACAACAAAACCCACCATTAGAACCCCTTAGGCCCCGAACCTTAGGAGAGTATTCCCGACCTAGCCACCAAGGCTACCGAAACACCATTGAGCTCACCGGAGACAATGTGACCCCCTTGCGATCCGACACCATCCGGTTGGTGCAAAGCGGATGTGCATTCCATGGACTTCGTTCCGAAGATCCAAACCAACACCTTAAGGACTTCCTCAAAATTGTAGATTCCATAGACCTAGGTGTTGAAACTAGAGAGACTACCCGTTTACGCCTATTCCAATTCTCTCTACGGGATCAACCTAGTCAATGGCTTGAGCGTTTACCCGCGGGATCCATCACCACATGGGATGATCTCACCACTCGTTTCCTTGCTCAATTTTTCCCACCGGGGAGAACTACTAAACTTAGGAATGACATCTTGATGTTCCAACAACGTCAAAATGAATCTCTTTATGAAGCATGGACTCGTTTCAAGGACTTACTCCAAAAAGTCCCTCATCATGGCATAGATCTTTGGCTCCAAGTCCAAATTTTCTATGACCATATCGACATCTCCACGAGGCGAACCATTGACCAATCGGCCGGTGGTAAGCTACGTGATCTTAGTGCGGAACAATCATGGGAACTCATAGAAGATCTTGCTCTCTATGACAACGAAAGTTGGAATGATCCCCGTGATTTGAACAAAACGGTCAAGGCAATATCTTTGCCTTCGAATAATTCAAGCACTCCCGACCGTAGGATCATGAAACTTGAGGACCAAGTCAAGTTTCTCATGAAATCTTACGAAGCTCCGAAGCATTCAAGCCAAGTGAACAAAATCACTTCTTCATGCGAATTATGTAGTGGTCCCCATGACACTCGTGATTGTATGGAACTCCCCGGAACAGCTTTTGCGGACTACGCATCCACGCGTACCGACGAAGCGGGAGATAAGTGGTACACTTTCAAGCCCGAGCCAAACATATACGGTGATTCATACAACCCCTCATGGAAAAATCACCCAAACCTTAGGTGGAAACAAAATCAACCCAATTCTTCCAATCCGCCTAATCGTTACCAATCAAACGGTCCACCATCCAACCGTACCTTCAACAACAATTCTCCTAACAACTATGGTAGTACCAACAATCTTGAAGGATTGATGTCAAAGTTCATGGCATCTCAAGAAGCCCGCATAGCTAAGTTTGAAGCCGATTTCAAACAAAATCAAAGCGAGATGACCAATAGAATTGACGCATTGTTGAAAGTTCTCAATGACCGAGAAATGGGAGCACTCCCAAGCGACACAATCAAGAATCCGAAACTAAACGTTAATGCCATATCTTCAGTTTCGTCACCCACTTCGTGTCCACAATACTACTCGGTTAAATCGACGAGCACGTGTTTCAAACAAAACCAAGTTCCCCAAAAGGACCAATCAAATAAAACACCCACTATAGAGCCGGTCAAAAGCATAGTTGAAACACCTCTTACGCAAGACCTTGACGATGAATTCAAAGAACTTCACCTTGAACGCCCCGTCATTGATGTCTTAGCGCGTGCTCCTTACTATAGTGCCCTCCTAGAAAAATATGAGAAGTATAAGCTAGGTAAAAATGGGACCGCCTTCGTTCAAAACAAGTTGCCTAAAAAGCTTGATGATCCGGGTATATTTGTTTTGCCTTGTAAGATAGGAGGATCCGAAGCTTTCGACACACTAGCCGATTTAGGGTCAAGCCTCAACTTGATTCCCTTATCCTTATTCACCGCTCTTAAGCTAGGAAAGTTAGAGGAAACGGAGGTATTGATAGGGCTAGCGGATGGGAGTATTGCCCATCCGGTTGGAATGATTAAGGATGTAGTTGTTCACGTAGGAAGGTTAACTATATTAGCGGACTTTCACGTCCTAGACATGGTTAGTGACACTACATGCCCATTATTGGTAGGAAGAGGATTTTTAGCAACCGCTAGTGCCATGATAGATTGCAAGGAATCCAAGATAGCGGTAGGAGAAGGCGATACTTGGTCGGTGTATGATGTTAAGAAGCATAGTTATGATTGTGATGATGAACCAACACCGCATTGGGTAGAGATGAATAGGAGACCATCTAGATATGGACCTTGGATAGAAAGGAACTTTATAGGACCTCAATGCCCATTCTATCTAGAAAAAGACTTTGTTGAAAAAACACATTCGGTGGAACAACTCATAGCTAGAGATGAAGAGCTAGACCCCTTTGAGGACCCGTTAGTCTTTAGGAAAATGATTGAGTTATTAAGCGTAATGCCCATCAACATAGAGAGGAATAAATGGAAAAGAGAGGGTGATAAGTGTAAATGGAGGTGGGACAAGCCACCTAAAGAAGGTGACGGGTCATGGCATATTAGAATGACCTTGTATGATCCGGATGGAGAAAAGTTTGAAAGGTCATACCACACTAAGGAAACCGAGAGAAAGTTGAAACCTAAGTTCGATCCCAAAGATGTCCTCAATGAGGAACTCACCCGAATCACGTAGTAACCCATAGCCTTGAGTCTAGCTACAAGACTCGTAAATAAAGAAAAGCGCTTCTTGGGAGGCAACCCATGTTTTGTGTGATTTTATTTGTTTGATTGTTATTTGCTTCCGTATGCATGTTTTATTTTTATTGTTGGTTGATCATGTTTCTCAATTAAAAATGTGGAAATACTTTACTATGTTGTTTAGCCTAGTCTTAACTTCAACCTAAAGGTATTTTTGCAAAAGATAAGTGTAAGGGGAAACCCCAAATATGTTTTTAAGAAACAAACCGATCATGATTCTCCACAATATTTAATGAACATGTATATTCGTATTTGTTAGAGTCAAATGCTTGTATTGAGTCATAATGAAGTTTTTGCAGGATTTTCCAGGAAGTAGGACAAAGTTTTTCCAGAAATTTTCCGGAAACTTAACATAAGAATTTATGCAGGTCCATTCTGACGGCGTCAGGGTATTGCTCTTGACGGCGTCAGGAGTTAAAATCTGGAAATTTTACAGGTTTTGTTTTTCTAACGGAGTCTTATGGTTTTTGTGAATTATTAAGTTTTATAATCTCCAGGAAATCTGCAAACTTCATTCCACAAGCATTATATCTTACTTTGTTTTCTAGGATTTAGTAACTTATATAGGATGCCGCCGATTTTACGCGAGGTTGCCTTGTCTACTTTTGTCAGGATTTACAGGTTATTTATGACAAGAAGATGATTTATATTCTGGAAGGGAAGCTTTGATTGTTCGTTTTCTTGGAAGAAGATTTAACCTGGCCAACCTATAATCCATACCGAGCGAATCAGGGGAGTATTTGATTTCATTCTCTTTACTTCTTAACTTTTACATTCTTTACTTGAACATTGGGGACAATGTTCATCTTAAGTGTAAGGGGAGGGTAAAAAGACGATACCTTACATATGCACTTTCGCTTGAGTTTATTTTGTTTGATAGTAGATGTGTAATAAAACTATGAGAAATACTTGTTAGTGCAATTTTTGCGCCAAATTTAAATTTTTTTACAACATTTAGGAGTGAAACTTTAGCCATAGCAAGCGTCTCATGGATAGGAGATTGTATGACTAGCACATAACCGTATATTCAGAAAAATTTTCCACCCAAAAATGTGAGGTTCGCCTTTAGATTTGATAGGAAAAGCATTCATTATTAGTGCTTATGAGTGTACCGGTAGCATTTAGATTCTAGAACTTGCGTTAGTGATGCATCCCGAGACCGCTAGTGAGACTACATTCGTGTGGTAGGATTTACTACATTATAAGAGGCATTAGGATTACCCTTGTGTTAAACCCGTATCATAATTACTTGACCATTTAAGTCATATTACTTGGCTAGTTAAGTCAACTAATTTTTCCCACACCCTTAGCGTTGTACTCATTTTTAGTACACGATACCCCTAGTACACCCCTCCGAGCCTATCTTTTCGTTTCTAACTTTAAGCATTTTACTTAAAGGAAGAATTTGTTACACCCCACTTAAATGTACAACCAAATCGCCTTAGCCTTCCGTGTATGCGCTCATTTTTAGTGCATTATTGTTATTTGTTAAACCCTAAGTTAACTTTCTAATTGATTACATGGTTGCTAAGTCGAGTCATATCCTTGTACATATTGTTTTGGGACGATTGGGACTCATGGGTAAGTACTTATTTTATGGAGTAATGGGGAAGAACATAATATTATTACCCCCATATGAACATTAATCTTAAAAGTGCTCAAAGTGTTTTGATTTTCTTAATTCGAGTCATTAGATTAGTTTAATGTAAAGTATGTAAAGATTCAAGTGTAAGGGGATTGCTCAAACCCATATGATGTATTATTTTGGATGATAGGGTAAGAGTGTATGCAAAAAAAAAAAAAAAAAAAAAAAAAAAAAAAAAAAAAAAAAAAAAAAAGAGAAAAAACCATACGGACTACCATCCCGTTTCATTCTATGTTCATTTTATATTTTTGTTATTTTTCATTTATTAGCTTAAGTCGAGTCTAGTCTTGGCTTAGCAACGCCATCTTGTACATGTAATTAACCAAGATTGTTAACTCGCCACCAGTAAAACTTCCTTTATCCAACAAAACCGTGTAATTCATATCCCTACACCTAACGTTATAACCCTTTAAAAGACCTCTTTGATAGTTTATCCTAGGTGCTTACGCCATGTGGTGGAGGTTTGATCCTTTCCCAAGCCTATGGTAATCTATTTTGCTATGACAGGTAGTGAGAGATATCTTCCATTTCCATAATGTTATATTACTTTATTACACCCGAGAGATGTGAGTATCTAAACACTATTTGTGAGGTGCTTGTGTATGACCTCCGTGCTTGTCGATTGGTCTTTAGTGGAATGATTATTTGTTGTAATTACTTTTATATTAGTATTAAATGACCCCTAACTTGTCTTTTGAGTAGAATAAAAGCTCATTTGCTTGAGGACAAGCAAATCTCAAGTGTAAGGGTATATGATGAGGCGAAAAATGATCCGTTTTTAGGGGGTCATTTAAGCCTAATCCGACTTTATTTGATCAAATATTGCCCTAAATCGTTCCTTTTGTGATTTTAGTTGTTTGGAGAGTGAATTCTGGAAAAGAAGCCATTTTGGACGTTTTTGGAGGATAAAAGTGAAGAAAACGGCAAAGTACCAAAATTCCATGCTGAAGATACAAGGTGACGGCGTCAAGACCACCATCTTGACGGCGTCAGACATGAGGAATTAAACACCGTAGGTGGTGACGGCGTCAGAAGGCTTCATGACGGCGTCAAAGTAGCAAGAATAAAATACCGTGGGTGGTGACGGCGTCACATAGGCCGTCATAAGTGGATCAAGGCCGTCCGAGGAAGTATATGGCGGCGAGGTGACGGTGTCACAAGTAACTCTTGACGCCGTCAGCCTGTTTTTCCTATATATAGTTTTCTAGTTTTTTTCATTAAAAAGAGAGAAGTTTTGGTGAAACCCTAAAGACGATTTTGGTGCCTCTTTTACAGGTTTTTCAAGGGTTCCAAACCCTTGAGACCTTGCATTGTAATTGAGATAAGTGTACTTTCAATTCAATCAATATGTCTATGTGTTGGTTGTTTATATCTTGTTCTTGTCTCAATTCTACTATGCTAGGCTAGATCTCTTTTGTGTTTGCTTAGATCTAATGAAACCTAGATGTTGATTATGTGTTGATTACTTGTCTATTCTTGTTTTGAATGAATGATTTATATGTTAGGCTTAAGAAAACTGGCAGATCTCCAAATGGTAACATGCTTGAACGTCTTAAGAAACATGAACCGAGGCGTACTAGGTCTTTATTGGTTGTATTTAATGCATGAGCCACTGTTTACAATCCCTATAGTTGTGCTGGGTCATGGTGTAGGAGGAGATAAGAGCTCATAGAGTTGGGGAGTTATGTATGCCACCCCACGAATGGTATTAAGGAATACAATCCGTCATTCATACAAGTGTAACAAGTAATTAACATGTAAAAGATATCTAGGGAGTAGTGAAGTCTAAGTAAACACAATTTCTCCAATTACTGCTCACAACTTTAGTATAATTAGTTTATTTTCATTTTTATTATTTTATTTTGATTGCATCTTAGTTTTGGGTTAGTTGATTAGCAACTAATTACGCCCACTCCTTCAAAACCCGAGATTTTACTTGCTTTCATAAAATATAAAAATACAAAAATAATCATCTTTCACCTCTAGAACTATTAATTAGGTTTTCTAATCCTAGCGACACTATTCCTAAGCTGAACGATCAATCCCCCGGTACTTGTCACTATACTATACTACAACGATCAGGTACACTGCCTGGTGGGGGTTGTAAGCTTCTCGAGATCCCTCGAGAGGTAAAGCAAGGTGCGATTCCCACGCATCAGGCTTATAGGCCTTATTTATACTTATATGTATTGGCCCATTGTGTATTATATATACACAATTCATTGTAACTTTATCAGAAATACAACACTTTACATTTAAGACACGATCACAAGACAACTCATGCAATGGGGTGGCAATTTCTGACATGACTTGAACTGGACCTTAAACTGACACGAAAATAAACACGTTCAGGTATAGTCTAAATAGGATTCGGATAGTGTTCGGGTCGACTGATCTAACACATTTATTAAAAATGTCGGGTTCGAGTTGGGGGTGGATTAAACGGGTCGACCAGCCAACCCGTTTAAGATTTCTTTAATAAATTAAAAATTATATGTATCTGATTATTTAGACGGGTTAAACTGGTGGACCCGCAAACCCGTTTAACATGTTTAACCCATGTAATGTGCCAACTTTTTTATATAAATGGGTTAATTGATCAACCCGAAACCCGTTTAACATATTGTACAACCTATTAAACCCGCAAAACCATATGGGTTAAATAGATCACATTCAGATTTTGTGTAAACAAGTTATCGTTAACAACGTTGACCCAATTATTTAAACAGGCCGTGTTCGAGTTAGGGTTTTCTGACCCACCAACACGTCAACCCGAACATGTTAACATGAACCTGACCCGGATTGCCACCGGTATCATGCATGAACTTCCTTGTCTACTGGTCATATCAGCCCCAACAACCAAGATATCAATGCTAAGAAGCAAATGTATAGTTATTGCATTAGAAGAAAAATAGGTATGTTAACACTTTTATGGTCATATCCTAGTTTTCTTTTCTCCATCCCCAAAGCATCCATATAGATGTGCTCCTCCTGGCTCATGTTGATCAAAGTTGGAATAATTGGTTTTGTGCTCCATTTAGTCGATATTTTTTTAGCGATGATGATGCATGTTTGTTTTTCGACCACGGTTCCTCTGTTTAGAATAGTTGATGGTGCTCGTCTATCATCAAGGTATGGTTTGCGTTATAATTAACTCTTTCCTTCTAGAATATTGTATGGCATTATAATGGTAATCTTTTATCGCCATTCTTAAAAACTATATATAAAATAAAAAAATGAATAAAATGGTAATCTGGTATTGAAATATTTGCTTCTCGTTTTAGGGCTTATTCTTTTTCTTTCAGTTTCATGTAATTCATAAACAATGAAGCTTCTGCTAATCAATTAACTCGGAGTCGTTTGGTTTAACTGTGTTAATTGTTCTTGTTGTTCATCTCTGTTACTGATTCTCAAATCAATGGTATACGTTTTTGTAATGAAGTGAAATGCACTTCAACCGATATCAATATTTGAGGTGAGATGCACTTCAACTTCAACCGATATCAATATTCAAGGAGTTCTTGGTCCATGCACATCACTTGAGAAGGTTTATTCAGTGCTCTTATTGAATTTTTGACTCTACATATGTCATTCGGTCTAGTTGTCTGTTTCTTGTTTTTATTTGTCAGAACCATCGTTATGCATATTTTTTGACATGGCTAGGCAGAGCATAACCACAAACAATCCTGTTTATATTCAGTTTTTCGCTAGGTTTGGAGTTATTTGATTCGTTTAAAGCTTGATTATGACTTATGAGCCTATGTATTATATCGAATTTTCGACAACAATATTTTGCCGATATCTACATAGAACTGGCACTGTAAGGAGCGGGTCACCACACTCATAAGAAAATGCACCATCAGGCCTAACAGGATACAGGCAAGCGCTTTCTCTTCCCGTTTTTTTATAATTTTACATTTAAGTGTATTTATAATCGTTAAGCATTGGTAAAAGACAAGTTTGTCTTTGAATCTCTAGGATTTGGTGGGAGGCTTTGATCATGAGGCAGCTGCCATGGCCTTGGGATGACTAGTCTCTTATAAAATCAAGACAAATGTAAATTACTTCATTTTGAAGTATAGCATAGTGGTCAAATTGTATGTAACTCACTTCTATTAGTTTAAAAGATGAATTAGTTTTGAGAAAAAAAAAAAAAAAAAAAAAAAAAACCCTTATGTGAGCTGGTACTCTTTAACATCAAATATTTTTGGGCAAAGGTAGCTCCGTTGTTAAAGTTGGTATCATCACATGTACATGACAACAATAAGATTTTCGTTCTTGATTCGTTTTTAAGTGCATTAATATTGTACGGATCTACTATTACTAAGTTGAGTATATATGGACGTAACATGTGGCCTCGGGTACTCTTTTTTCTAGTTAAAGTAAGTATTAAAATTTTCAACATGCTATCAATGAAAAATATGGCTTTTCAAACTGTAACACACGCCATTAGGCCTAACTATGTAGTTTTGGTATTTTTTTTGCATGTTTTTTGAAGTAGTATTTAGGTAGAAAGGCTTATGGAATGTGTTTACCAAGCTTTTTATTATTATCAAAGACGATTAAGTGAGTCGGCCTTATCAGTAGAGTTGTCTTGGGAAGTTAGCTTATATTTCAAACATAGGTATTGTTTTGTCCATTTGGTTTTTTAAACTTTTGTTACTTTCATGGATAACTTTTAATGAACTATTTATTGACATACTGCAGGGATTTGCTCATTTTTTGCAAGCTCCTCAAAATGATGCTAGGCGTATAGCCGAAGGATTCACACACACTTTTTGAAACAAACCAAAAAACATTTTCTTCCTTATCAACGGTAATGCGACTAGTACTCATGATGTGTTGTTTAGCTTTAAAAAGGAAGATCACTGTTGTATAACTGTGGCGAATTTAGTTGTGATAATCCACCCTTCTTTAACATCATGGTGTAAATATGATACTTGAAATTTGTTTGGAACCAATATATTAGTAGAGTAATGATATATAAGTATCATCATAGTCAAGTAAAGCATTTGTCAGAAAGTATTGGCAAGAAGATTTATTCACACTACTCTCTTTGTAAGAGTCGTTAATTTGTTACACTTATTGAATGTTAGGTATGTATCTTATTCTCTTCTCAAACATGTCATATGAGTATGCATTTCATATTTAACAAGTCAAATTTGACATTTAGCCATGGGTTTGTAGTTAGGCATCTAATCACAGCAATATAGGACCAAATTTCTTAACCGGAAGTTACTACAAGTAGGGGTGTCAAACACTCAAACGGGTTATCAGGTCGGAATTAGAGACTTATCGGGTCGGTTCAATTGGGTATTTGAAACTTAAAACTTACCTGCAACCCGACCGTATAAGGTATCCGGTTGTTAGGTTGGGTCTATCAAGTTACATGCTAATCTTATCCCACAACAACATGCTAATCGGGTTTTGAACTTTGAGGCAGCAGGCATGTAGTTATTTGCCTCATGTATAGTTTATGAACAAGTTTGTTTTTTTGTTTTCAAAATAGAATATACATGGATAAGCACCCAACATTTATATGGTCCACAAGCTAATGCTAAGTTAAAGAAACAACAAACCTAAAAGGTGTGGCCTAGTGGCGGGGGTTTGGGATATACCTCCTCGTTATATCATAATAAGCTTCTATAAACTAACAAGTTTCATAATAAGCAAACAAAAATAATGATCTTATGTAACATAAGTCGAAATGGCGATTATCTCAATAAGTAGTTTTAAGAGGTGTTTGTCTAAGCTTATTTGATAGGCTTACGAAAACTGGTAAAATATTTTTCTAGGCTTGCTTATCCAATTGAGCTTATGAGCTTATAAAGTCCATAAGCTTAAGTGGACAAGCTCATAAGATCAAAAAAAGAGCAAGCTCCCAAACCCATCAAATAAGCTTAGACAAACAACCCTTTTGTTTTGATAAAAGATAGCACTCTGAAAAAGCATGTTCTTACCTGCTTATTCTAAAAAAAGCAGCAATCCGTACAGCTTTAGTTTTAGTGTGCTTAACTACTTATGCGATCCAACTAGTCATCATAGGGGCTTTAATGCCTGAACTCGTGATGGTAATCTATATCTTAAGGATGGGTTTGAATCAATCGCCATATGTTTTTTCGTTAGATAAACAATGAGCATAAGCACTACTCATTTGCATCAACGGATAGTAAAAGGTAGTGGACATACATGTGAAATATTTTCTCACGAATGTTTGTTTATCACTGCAAATGGTTGTGGCTCACGTAAGCTGTTTTATGAATCTGCTGTCAATATATATATATATATATATATATATATATATATTTTACTTTTAGGTTGATGGTTATTTTTTACTGTAATGTGATGAACAGGTTGTTGCAATGGAGGACTTGTATGCATTTGAAGATGAATAAACAGTTCCTCGTCCTTCAGTAAAGTACAAGACCATCAGCAGTATCATTTTATCAAAAGAAACGGGACAAATTGATGGTGTATGTCTATTAGCTGAGGAAAAAGGCAGGGAATCCAAATTGGCCTCATGCTCAACTGAAGCAACACCACCACAGAATGTGATATCAGTATACAAGTTGAATTGAGTGTTCAAACAAACATCTTAATTGATTTGTTATCCCTCTTTTAAGACCATCAACCAATGCCATGGTCCCCCTGCGGCCCTGCTTACATTGACACCAACATAGTTGAGTATTGAACACCAGATCAAACCAAACAAACCCAGTTGCATCAAAACTATAAGTGGCATGGGTCATGGATCTAGGCTATGGCAAATGGCAAGATCAAAAGGTTTAGCTAAAGGAAACATTTAAGCCTTTAGATAACTTCACAAGGATTGCCACCTTGTCAAATTCAATGGACAAGATGAAAACACAACTATAACTCTCAGTTATGGCTTCACGCCCGTAGGTACATTTAGTGCCTCATAACTCATTACTACCTCCCCATCTACCTTCTTCAACCACCTTTTACATTTATCTTCATAGTTTTTCTATTTAAACATCTCATGTAAGGATACATGTGCTTGAAAATTTCCAACACAAGCATAACAAGTTTCTGCTACGGTGGTAATGGTGGTAATGACAGTCATTGGTACTGGCCAGTGGTGGTCCAAAGTTTCTTCGGTCTTAAGCTCTAGTGAAGATCATATCACACATGCTCAAAACCATCTTTCATTTCGGCTTTTACTTTTCAACACAAACAAACAAGTCTTTCTCATGTTATTGAAATATGTGTTCTTGGAAGTAAGGTAGTAACATGTGTCTTGCGATATGTGTTGGTGCACGTCGTCAGGGAGGTGGTAATGAGGGTGGTGGTCAGGGAGAATAAAGCATTAGAGCCAAGCAACACCAAGGAAGGCCGAATTTTATGCTCTTTAAAATTCTTTTTATTTCATATATTTTTCTAAGTTATTGAGTGGTTTGATAAAATGTGGGTCATCTTTGGCGTCACTTTGGGAACCATCAAACACAAATAGTAACCATCTAAGAACTTGTATTTGATTTAAGGAGATCCTAGTTTATACATGTGCTAGTTCGCTGATCATTAAACTTATAGACTACATTTATTATTTTTGGCGCCTAAGACTCTTTAATCTTACAGGTAGAAAATCTTGTCAAACTTGCTTGCTTATATCTATGAGGTATGAACTTTAAGTAGTACACTTGTTAATTTTGGCTCATATGTTGGGTATCTTGTCAAACTTGCATCGCTTATATCCCTGAGGCTTAAAGTTCATACCTCAAAGATATAAGCGAGCAAGTTTGACAAGATCCAACACACGAGTCAAAATTAATTAGTGTATTGCTTAAAGTTCATACCTCAGAGATATAAGCGAGCAAGTTTGACAAGAATTTTGACTTGTAAGAATAAAGAATCTCATACGCCAAAAATAATAAATGTAGTTTATAAGTTTAATGATCAATGAACTAGCACATGTATCAACTAAGATCTCCTTTAAATCAAATACAAGTTATGAAATAAAAAGGATTTTAAAGAGCATACAATTCTACCTTCCTTGACGTCTTCCATGGTTTTTCATGGCTCAGATGACTAGTTAATGTTGGCTCTTGCGTTGGGGGTCTTTTAATTTTGGCTCTTATTCGGGCATTATTAAGTTCTTTCGTGCATACAAATTATATTTGTTATACACGTGTAGACTGTCATAAACTTTTTTAATATATATTATGGTTTTAATGTGTCCATTTTGATTTCAAGATCTTGCTAACCCGAAACCTGGTACAAGCACGGGTACCCCAAAATGTCGTAAAAGTGAGGGTAAAGTTGATCGAGGTCATTGACTCTACCAAAATTAACCTTAATTAACCAACTTTTAAAATAGGGTAAGTAAAGGATCGTATCCACGAGGAGTATGTGGTTAACACTATGAGTCTTATTTGATTAGACAAAAACAATAAATTCTTTTGATTAATGGAGATTGATTTTAACTACTAATTAAAACTAATTGGAATTAAAACAAACAATTAAATTAAGAGTGTAAAACATATGAATTAAAAATACAATCACTTCCGGTTTCAGGTTTGATCACAATATATCTTATGTAGTTGGCTTACTAGATGTTGCCGTTGCTCGAGTTTTCATAGAAAAAAAATTAGTACTAATTTAATAATTAATTCTGGGCACAGAATATGTGTATCGGCAGCAATCGTCTTATACGTCACAAGGATCGGTTCGGCACAACCGGGACAACCACAATATTATACCGTCTTACAACTGACTATTAAATTAATTTAATAACACCAAGATGGAAAATATGACATATGCATTAAGATCAAATCAACATCAAGGTATTCAAAACTCTAAAATCGTTCAAACAAATAAATCATTCAAAGTACAAAAGATCAAACCCTAGTCCCGGTTGTGATCACGGGATGCTTAGCCGAGCATCTCGTTAATAAACACCATATTCGTTATCTTAAACAGATTCATGAATTATGATGCTTTCTTCCTTTGTATAACAACTATGCACACTCGCCAAGATCGAATTATATATATATACTAAATGTGTCCCAACTACTTCGAATATATTGGCTGACTTTTGCTCCCTCTGGTCCCTCGAAATGAATTGTGAATTAATAAAGGACGGCTTGTGTTTTGTATTTTTTTCATCCTCCTCTCTGCTCTCTATGAACGCAGTGAATAATTGGGGAAAATGAAAACTGTTTCATTAATTTCTCAAATGAAAATGATGTACAGAGGTTGAATTTATACAAAGAATAAAATGCCTAACTGTCTAACAAACTTATTTACATAAGAGCCCCTCAACTATTCTAACTATTACAATGATAACTAAAATGTGTACAAAGTCAATAAGTCTACATCCCCCCCTCAAGGTGGAGGATCTGTGAGACCCAACTTGGAAGCAAGAGAAGAATGTTGAACTCTATTTAATGACTTTGTCATAATATCTGCCGGTTATTGATGAGAAGGAATGTGTGCACTTTGAAGGAAACCATCTTGTATTTTATCTCTAGTAAAGTGACAATCAAGTTCCATATGTTTTGTTCTATCATGAAAACAAGGGTTTGCTGCAATCATTTGAGCACTTTTATTGTCACAAAACATAGTAATTGGAGTCTTGACTGGAACCTTCAAGTCCTTTAGCAAGTAACTTAGCCATAGCAGTTCACATGTGGTAGCAGCCATACTCCTATATCCAGCTTCTGTGGAAGACCTTGAAATTGTAGCTTGTTTCTTGGTTTTCCAGGATACTAAGGCATGACCCAGAAATATGCAATAACCTGTTAAGGATTTTCTAGTCATCAAACAAGCAGCCCAATCTGCATCAGTGAAACCAGTAACTTGTAGATGAGACTGAACATGATAGAAAAGACCTTTGTGATGAGGCGAAAAATAATCCGTTTTTAGGGGGTCATTTAAGCCCGGAATTGAATTTATTTGATCAAATATTGCCCTAAATCGTTCCTTTTGTGATTTTAGGTACTTTGGGAGTGAAATCTGGAAAAGGAAGCAATTCGGACGTTTTTGGAGCATAAAAGTGAAGAAAACGCCAAAGACTTAATTTTCCATGCTGGGACAGTGTGTGACGGCGTCAAGAGGAAGAATTTGATGGCGTCAAGAGTAAAGATCATGACGACCCAGTACAGAAATGAAGGCGTCACAAAGAAGAGCGTCAAGAGTTAAATGTGTGACGGCCTGGAAATATGAAATACATGACGGCGTCAGATGTAGATCAAGGCAGTCCGAGGATTATTTTGGCGGCGAGATGACGGCGTCACAAGGTTGTTCTTGACGCCGTCAGCCTCTATTATCTATATATAGTTTTCTAATTTTCATTCATTAGAGAGGAACAAGTTTGGAGAAACCCTAAGGCCGAACCATATACGAATTTTACAGCTTTTCAAGGGTTTTCAACCCTTGAATCCTTATATGTGTTATTGAGATAAGTCTTTTCTTAATTCAATCAATATGTCTATGTGTTGGTTGTCTATATCTTGTGCTTGTCTTGATTCCACCATGCTAGGCTAGATTTATCTTGTGTTTGCTTAGATCTAATAAAACCTAGATGTTGATTATGTTTTGATTACTTGTTTATGGTTGTATTGGATGAATGATTTCAATGTTAGGCTTAAGAAAACTGGCAGATCTCCAAATGGTAACATGCTTGAACGTCTTAGGAAACATGAACCGATGTGTACTAGGTTTTATTGGTTGTATTTAATGCATGAGTAAATTCTAATGACCCCATGTTAGGAGCTTCTTGCAGGCTCGACATAGGAGTGAAGTAGGCACTCATAGGATTGGGGAAGTAAGTACGCCACCCCATGAATGGTATTAAGGAATACAATCCGTCATCCACGCAACTATAACAAGTAATTAACGTGTAAAAGATATCTAGGGAGTAGTGAAATCTAAGTAAACACATTTCTCCACTTATTGCTCACAACCTTAGTTTAAATTAGTTTGTTTTTATTTTAGTTTTTTATTTTGATTACATCTTAGTATTGGGTTAGTTGACTAGCAACTAATTCCGCCCAAAATCCTTCAAACCCGAGATATTTACTTGCTTTCTTAAAAATATAAAAACACAAAAAGAATCATCCCTCATCTCTAGAACTAGTACTTAGGTTTTCTAATCCTAGCGACACTATTCCTAGCTGAACGATCAATCCCCCGGTACTTGTCACTATACTATACTACATCGATTAGGTACACTGCCTGGTGGGGGTTGTAAGCTTCTTGAGATCCCTCGAGAGGTAAAGCCTGGTGCAATCCCTACGTACCAAGTTTTTGGCGCCGCAGCCCGGGGAATAGTTATTGTCTAGGTTAGAATTTCTTTTTATTAGGTCTACTTGCTAGATTCCTTTCTAGTAAGATTTTATTTTTATTTTTAGGTTTTCTTTAGTCTATCTTTTTCTTTGTGCCTTTGTTAGTAAACTAAGTTCATTGACTATTCCGTTTGCCATTATGGAGAACGCGAATCCACCAAGTCCGACACTAGAGTTTTACCAGAAAAAATATAATTATACTAGTTTGGATATTACAAGATGGAGGAACGAAATGAGGAGGACAGGATCTTATATTGATTTTATTGAGTACCTTGATAAAAGAGACCAAGTACATAAGACTTTTAAAGAATTCACCTTAGGAGCTCCATCAACCCCTCAAAATGCCTTACTTAGTGAAACCTATGCACCATATGAGCCTTCACCTAGGATAGTTTCGTATGAGCCACCAAGCTGCATGTCCTGGTTAGGCCCTACCATAATACAGGATGAACACATAGGTGAGCTTGATGTGATGGAGGATGTGGCCGAACATGATCACATTGACCAAAAAGACCTAGATTTTATGATCAATGATGATCAATCTCAAGAAACACATGATGAATCTTTTGGGCAATTTGTATATAGCAGTCAGAATATTGAGGATGATCCGTATGATTCGGACATAGAAGTTGAGATGCCTAGAGAAGTACGTGAGATACTTGTTAAAATGTTAGGGTTAGATTATAATGAAACACATGTTGAGGATATAGGTGATCTTGACACAAGGAAGGATGAGGTAAATAACACAAACCTACAAAGTACCCCACAACTCCCATCATCACTTGAGGGACACATACCGCCCGTGACTGGCCCGGAAGAAGTAGAAGAGACTATAGGAGCCCCGATAGAGGTAGAACCCTTGGACCAAACACAACTAGAGGATATAGGTTTGAATACTTATAATGATAACCTTACTCTTAGTTCTAGGGAATTTCCTAATTTTGATGAACCGGAGCCTCAACCAAAACCGTTACCTAATCTTCCATCTTTGGATGAAAATTTAGGAATTGAAATAGGTTCCGATCCACCCATCAAACCATATAGTCCGGGTAGTCTTAGGACACAGGAAGTGGACTCTAAGCCTTGTAGAGAGGAAGCCAATATAGGAGTGGAAAATGACCTTACATGCTTACATCACCCATTTATGATTGATCACAAGAAACATTATGGGTTTAAATCGGGTTTATTAGGTCAAGATGGATTCGCAACTAGGAATCTCTTGAAGTTGATTGAAAATGATCCCTTTCTAGGAGAAAATCTTAATCCACCCATTAACCCGATTGAATTAGGTAAGGTTATGATGATAGGAGCACACCCCTTTGAGCATATAATTCATCCACCACTCTCTTCTCACGTGGCATACTTCCACCCTAAGGGTGTGTATCGCTACTTCCACCCGCACTTAATCCTAAGTGTAGGGAAAACCTCCCCTATTTCCGTTAAATAAGGGTAGAGTCAGGCTCGTGACTCGAACAAAAACAAGCGCTTCTTTGGAGGCAACCCATGTTTTGTGTGATTTTTATTTTGTTTGATTGTTATTTGCTTCCGTATGCATGCTTTATTTTTATTGTTGGTAGATCATGTTTCTAAACTAAAAAGTGGAAATACTTTACTTTGTTGTTTAGCCTTGTCTTAACTTCACCTAAAGGTATTTTTGCAAAAGATAAGTGTAAGGGGAAACCCCAAATATGTTTTTAAGAAACAAACCGATCATGATTCTCCACAATATTAAGTGAACATGTATATTCGTATTTGTTAGAGTCAAATGCTTGTATTGAGTCATAATGAAGTTTTGCAGGATTTTCCAGGAAGTAGGACCAAGTTTTTCCAGAAATTTTCCGGAAACTTAACATAAGAATTTCTGCAGGTCACTTCTGACGGCGTCATGAGCTTGCTCTTGACGGCGTCACGGGGTAAAAATCTGGAATATTTACCAGTTTTGTTTTTCTAACGGAGTTTTAATGTTTCTGTTGAATTATTAGTTTTATAATCTGCAGGAAATCTGCAAACTTCATTCCACAAGCATTATATCTTACTTTGTTTTCTAGGATTCAGTAACTTATGTAGATTGCCGCTGATTTTATGCGAGGTTGCCTTGTCTGTTTTCTCAGGATTTACAGGTTATGTATGACAAGAAGATGATTATTATTCTGGAAGGGAAGCTTTGATTGTTCATTTTCTTGGAGGAAGATCTAACCTAACCACCTTATTATCCATATCGAGCGAATAAGGGGAGTATTTGATTTCATTTGTTTTACTTTTTTCACTTTTACATTCTTTACTTGAATATTGGGGACAATGTTCATCTTAAGTGTAAGGGGAGGGAAAAATAATGATACCTTACAGATACACTTTCGCTTGAGTTTGTTTGTTTGATAGTAGATGTGTAATAAAACTATGAGAAATACTTGTTAGTGCAATTTTAGCGCTAAATTTAAATTTTTTTACAACATTTAGGAGTGAAACTTTAGCCATAGCAAGCGTCTCATGGATAGGAGATTGTATGACTAGCACATAACCGTACTTTCAGAAAAAATTTCCACCAAAAAATGTGAGGTTCGCCTTTAGATTTGATAGGAAAAGCATTTACTATTAGTGCTTATGAGTGTACCGGTAGCATTTAGATTCTAGAACTTGCGTTAGTGATGCATCCCGAGACCACTAGTGAGACTACATTCGTGTAGTAGTATTTACTACATGATAAGAGGCATTAGGATCACCCTTGTGTTAAACTCGTATCATAATTACTTGACCATTAAAGTCATATTACTTGGCTAGTTAAGTCAACTAATTTTTCCCACACTCTTAGCGTTGTACTCATTTTTAGTACACGAAACCCCTAGTACACCCATCCGAGCCTATCTTTTCGTTTCTAACTTTAAGCATTTTACTTAAAGGAAGAATTTGTTACACCCCACTTAAATGTACACCCAAATCGCCTTAGCCTTCCGTCTATGCGCTCGTTTTTAGCGCATTATTGTTATTTGTTTAAACCTTAAGTTAACTATCTAATTGATTACATGGTTGCTAAGTCGAGTCATATCCTTGTACATATTGTTTTGGGACGATTGGGACTCATGGGTAAAGTATTTATTTTTTGGAGTAATGGGGAAGAACATCATATATTACCCCCATATGTACGTTAATCTTAAAAGTACTCCAAGTGTTTTGATTTTCTTAATTCGAGTCATTAGATTAGTTTATTGTAAAGTATGTAAAAATTCAAGTGTAAGGGGAATGTTCATTCCCTATGATGTATTATTTTGGATAGTAGGGTAAGAGTGTATGCAAAAAAAAAATAATAAATAAATAAATAAATAAATAAAAAATAACCGAAAAAATCTAGAAAAAGAAAAGAAAAAATATATATGTATATAAAAAAGAGAAAAAAAAACATACGGACTACCATCCCTTTTCATTCTATGTTCATTTTATGTTTTTGGTATTTTTCATTTATTAGCTTAAGTTGAGTCTAAGGCCGAACCATATACGAATTTTACAGCTTTTCAAGGGTTTTCAACCCTTGAATCCTTACATGTGTTATTGAGATAAGTCTTTTCTTAATTCGATCAATATGTCTATGTGTTGGTTGTCTATATCTTGTGCTTGTCTTGATTCCACCATGCTAGGCTAGATTTATCTTTTGTTTGCTTAGATCTAATGAAACCTAGATGTTGATTATGTGTTGATTACTTGTTTATGGTTGTATTGGATGAATGATTTCAATGTTAGGCTTAAGAAAACTGGCAGATCTCCAAATGGTAACATACTTGAACGTCTTAGGAAACATGAACCGATGTGTACTAGGTTTTATTGGTTGTATTTAATGCATGAGTAAATTCTAATGACCCCATGTTAGGAGCTTCTTGCAGGCTCGACATAGGAGTGAAGTAGGCACTCATAGGATTGGGGAAGTAAGTACGCCACCCCATGAATGGTATTAAGGAATACAATCCGTCATCCACACAACTATAACAAGTAATTAACGTGTAAAAGATATCTAGGGAGTAGTGAAATATAAGTAAACACATTTCTCTACTTATTGCTCACAACCTTAGTTTAAATTAGTTTGTTTTCATTTTAGTATTTTATTTTGATTACATCTTAGTACTGGGTTAGTTGACTTGCAACTAATTCCGCCCAAAATCCTTCAAACCCGAGATATTTACTTGCTTTCTTAAAAATATAAAAACACAAAAAGAATCATCCCTCATCTCTAGAACTAGTACTTAGGTTTTCTAATCCTAGCGACACTATTCCTAGCTGAACGATCAATCCCCCGGTACTTGTCACTATACTATACTACATCGATCAGGTACACTGCCTGGTGGGGGTTGTAAGCTTGTCGAGATCCCTCGAGAGGTAAAGCCTGGTGCAATCCCTACGTACCACTTTGCATATTGTTCCTTTCAAGTATCTCAACAAATGAGTTGCAGCATGCATATGAGTATCTTTTGGGGCAGAAACAAATTGACTAAGATGCTGAACTCCAAAAGAAATATTAGGTCTGGTCATTGTCAAATACAACAATCTGCCCACTAACCTTCTATAACTACCTGGATCATCAAGAGGAATACCTTTATCAAGAGAAAGCTGCAAATGAGCTGGAAGAGGAGCAGAAGCTGGTTTGCAGGCTGTCATGCCTGCATCTTTCAACAAATCAAGAATATATTTTCTTTGGTTTAGATGAGTGCATGAACTAGTTCTGAAAATCTCTATTCCCAAAAAATATTTAGCTATGCCAAGATCTTTAATAACTGCTTATCTAAGGTCTGTTTGGTTAAGTCAATCTCATGGGTATCATTCCCTGTAACCAAAATATCATCCACATAAAAAAGAAGAGCAGTATAACTTTGTCCTTGTTGCTTAACAAAGAGTGAATAATCATTTTTGGATTGTGCATAACCTAAACTGTTTAGAAATCTGGTTAATTCTTAGTTCCATTGTCTAGAGGCTTGCTTTAAACCATAAAGGGATCTTTTGAGCTTTCAAACCTGCCCTGGTTTGGCTTTGTGGCATCCTTTTGGAGGATTCATGTATATTTCTTCATCAATAAAACCATGCAAAAATGCATTATTAACATCCAATTGATGAAGAGGCCAAGATTTAGTAGTAGCTAAGGCTATGAGAAATCTCACAGTTGCTAATTTTGCAACTGGTGAAAAGGTATGTTTGTAATCAAGGCCTTCTTTTTGACTAAAACCTTTTACCACCAATCTTGCCTTGAATTTTTCAACAGTGCCATCAGGATGATACTTAATCTTATACACCCATTTAGAATTGATTGGTTTATGCCCAGATGGTACATCAGTCACTTCCCAAGTATAGTTTTTCTCAAGTGCATCCAACTCTGAATCCATGGCTTTAACCCAACCAGGATGAGTCTTTGCTTGAGAATATGTGACTAGCTCAAAGGTATTAAGAACATGTGCTATAAAAGCAATGTGAGCCTGAGATATGTTCTGAAAAGATTCCTTTGTAAATAAAGGATACTTGGGCTTGCTTGAGACATGATTAGCATTAGTGGTATAAGTGATAAAATCTTTCAGCCATATAGGTGTGTTGATAGATCTAGTAGATCGTCGCAGAGGTACATTAGGTTGAGGTACTGGTTGTGGAACAGAGGTTGTATTTGGTTCAGGTATCTCAACAGCAGGGGAAGTAGATGGAGGCTCAGTTGGCATAGGAATCTGAGCAGCAGGGGAAATAGGTGTTGGAATGGGTTCTGGTACTGGTGTGTTGGAGGTTTCATCAATGTCATCTTCAGTATGAAACAATACTGAAGGAAGGTTGTTGTGAGGATCAATGTTAGGTAAGATAACCTTAAAAGGAATATGTATTCTTCAAAAATGACATCCCTACTATAAATTATCTCCTTTGTGGCTAAGGTATACAATTTGTAACCCTTTTGTCCAGGGGGATAACCCAAGAAAACACATTTCACACCTTTTGGACCAAATTTATCTTTAGGAAGTTTTGTATTTGCAGCATAACACAAACAACCAATAGTCTTAAGTGAATCATAGTTGGGTGCAGTACCATACAAAACTTCATAAGGTGACTTCCAACTTAAAATTTTCATTGGCATTTTATTAATAAGGTAAGTTGCTGCAAGAATGCAATCTCCCCAAAAGCTATTAGGCAAATTAGCATGTAGTTTTAGAGCCCTAGCAGTCTCTAATAAATGCCTATGCTTTCTTTCTACAATCCCATTTTGTTGTGGTGTATACACCATTGACTTTTGATGAATGATACCTTTAGACTTAAATAGTGCCAAACACCTCTGATTAGTTATCTCAGTACCATTGTCAGACCTAACATACTTATCTTTAGCCTTAAAATGTGTCTCAACATATTGAAGAAATTGTGTCAAAACAGGTAAGACTTGATCTTTAGTATGAACTAAGTAGGTCCATGTAGCTCTGCTTTTGTCATCAACAATGGTGTAAAAATAGTGTGCTCCATTCAAAGCAGGTGATTTATATGGCCCTCATAAATCAACATGAATTAATTCAAACAACTGAGCAGAGACAGAAGTACTTTTAGGGAAAGGAAGTTTGTGAAATTTTGATATCATACAACTTTCACAAGAAAAATCAGAGGCATTAAAATGTTTACATTCATCTAAATGTAACATTTTAGACAAAGAAACATGGCCAAGTCTGGCATGAAGAGTATGCAAATCTAAGACCTTTTTAGGTAGAACTAGATTACTATACACAGACTGATTATTGAAATCAAAAACATTAATGGATGAAGAAGAAGAATTGGTTGAGCCTGCCAAAGAACTGCAAGTGTATAGACAGCTTGAGCCCTTGCCAAATGCCATAACCTTTTTAGTTGAAAGGTCCTGAAACACACATAATTTAGGAAAGAATTGAGCAAATAGATTCTGTGTGATAAGAAGTTTTCCAATAGATAGCAAGTTAAACTTGAATCCTGGCACATATAGAACATCTAGCAGGGTCAATGAGGGTGTTAATTTGATATTGCCAGCAATAGTGACTGTTTTAGAAGTCCCATTAGGGAGAACAACAATGATTGGGGTCTTAAGAGTATTGGTGGTAACAAAAAGACTAATATGGAGGCACATATGATCTGAGGCACCAGTATCAATTATCCAGTTATAGATAGTAAGCTGATTACTATGTGAAGACAAGGCAAATGCTCTCACATGGAAAGACATACCTGCATGATGCATAGAAGGTCCTGCACCATTGCCATGTTCCTGCATAACACCTTTCCCTTTGAACATTTTCAACACTTCATGACAAACAGCTGCAACCAGATGCTGATCATACCCCTGAATACCCTGTCCACCTTGAATCTCATTTTCATACCCCAAATCAAAATGTGTGTCCTGATTCATCTCTAAATTCACATTGGCAGCCATTCTAACCCCCTTTTTGTTCTTCTTGCCCTTATACCAATCAGGATATCCTATCTTCTCAAAACACTGATCTACAGTATGGCCATCTTGATCACAGTGAGTACAATGCCTCTTTCCATCATGCTTCATCTCATACTTGATATTCCTAGTATCTCTTCTTCCATTCTTAAACTGATTCACATTTGCAAAAAATGCTACTGGTTCAGGCATGTGATTAGTAACCTGTTTTTGTTTCTTTACTTGTTGTACAATATAGTAAGCCTTATTGACATTAGGCAAAGGATCCATGGCTAGAACTTGATTCCTCACTGACTCATACTCATCATTGAGTTTCATTAAAAATTGTACTAGCTTAGATCTATTCTCGATCTCAGTAAACTTCTTAACTAAACCACAAGAACACTCTTGCATCTTACCACAACTACAAGTAGGAACTCCATTCAGATTATGCAACTCATCCCAACATCTCTTTAGCTTATTCAAATAAGCAGCAATTGCAAGATTACCTTGACTTACATTGTTTAGTTCCCTTTGTAAATGATAGATCAATGGTCCATTGCTTTAACCATATCTTTCAGTGATTTCCTTTCACAACTCTGCAGCAGATTGTGCATACAAGAATGCCTCAGTCAACTCTGCAGTCATGGAGTTCAGTATCCAACAGGTTACCATATAATCACACCGTACCCATTTCTAATGATTCTCATCAGTGACAGCTGGCGTGGAGTGCTTCCAGTTATAAACCCTAACTTCAATTTGGCACCCAACGCCATCTTAATAGTACGGCTCCACCCTAGAAAATTGCTTCCATTGAATGGTGTATTTGTGTTAACCATACCAGGATGATCCGAATTACTGATGTACAAAGGATCATGAATGGAATTTGATGAATTTTAGGTGTTTGATCTCGAAGCGACATCGTTTTGGGAATTAGGGTTTGGAATCGCCATTAATGGAGGTTATAACAGTTTTGTAACAAATTTCGAGGAATTAATAAATTGAAACCCTAACAATCACAAAGAACACAAATTCGAACTAATCAACACAACAAATTGATCTGATAGAATAAGAATTTGGGTGAATTAGGTTCAATTGATGAGATTATGAAGCGAAAATAGTATTTGAGCGTGTTGCTCTGATACCATATGAACGCAGTGAATAATTGGGGAAAATGAAAACTATTTCATTAATTTCTCAAATGAAAATGATGTACAGAGGTTGAATTTATATAAAGAATAAAATGCCTAACTGTCTAACAAACTCATTTACATAAGAGCCCCTCAACTATTCTAACTATTACAATGATAACTAAAATGTGTACAAAGTCAATAAGTCTACACTCTCCCTCTTCCGAATATATATATGAATAGAACCTTAAACCCTTTTTTTTCTTTTGCATCACGCCAAGTAGAGTAATGATATATAAGTATCATCATAGTCAAGTAAAGCATTTGTCAGAAGCTACTCTATTTGTAATAGCTGTCACACTTTTTGACTGAAATTTACTTCATTTAATGTATCTTCTATGAGGACTATTTTCTTATTAGCTTCAGTTTTATAACCAAAGTCTTAAGTGTATTGTAGTGTTATAAGTTACAAGTAGGCTAATATGTGAAATGTATGGTACAGAAAAAGCATGGGATGATCAAATAGGCTAATATGTGAAATGTGTGTAGTGGTTATTCTGGGTAGGAGAAATGATCAAATAGCCATCGCAGCATTCTACCACCAATACGTATTGAGAGCAGGTGTAGTTATGGCTCTTGGATTGTTCAGGAGCAATGCTTAAGCTATGATCTAGTTGTTTGAATGTCCATCCCTTTGGAAAAAAGTGTACAAATTTGTTTCTCTTAAATGCGTGAAATTCTTTGGTTTGCTTGGTTTTTAATGTGCCCAAAGGGTTTACTTTCAAGTTCCATTTAATACAAAATTTATAAACTACAGATAGTATATATCCTCTTTCACAGTAGCAGTATATACCAATACCATGTTCAATCAAAACCATGCATCTATAAGACATAACATAGGTACTAGACCGACTTCGGATTACTATATATAATAGTTAGAAAATACAAAATTAGATCAGCAGTAACAATTTATAGTGAAACCAAGGAGATGCCGAGATTTATAGTGAAACCACAAGTAACAATTTACTCTACATGAAAATAGTTTTCTCGTACTACAGTTGAGCTGCTATATATGGTTACAAGCAATAGGCATGAAGAAAACGATAAGTATAAACACACGCACACAAAAAAAGAAAAACACTTTTTGGTATCCAAATTCAAGAGTAAACTAAATAAATCGTCCTTTTAGTTGTAGCAAAATTGCATGTTTCATCCTATAACGCAAAAAATTACACCAATGGTCCTAGTGGTTGTCCCAATTAAGTTGACCGGTCCTTTGATGTTTTAATAATCCAATTAGGCATTAAGTCCATTTGTACCGTTTGTCCTTAACGACATCATATGTCAATGTTAATCCATTTAGCCAATGATTGGAGTAAATTTCATAAATTGTTCCTGAGGTTTGTCAGGTTTAACAAAAATGATCCCACGCAAGAATTTTTAACGGATCCTCTCTTTGTGGTTTTCAAAAACTTCGGTAAAAAAACAATTTTTAAAAACGGGACAAAAAACCCGGTACGACTCAAAACCACATGGAGAAGATCCATTAAAAATTCTTGCGAGGGACCATTTTCGTTAAACTCCACAAACCACAAGGATGATTTATGAAATTAACTCCGATGATTGTTTGCTACGTTAGTAGTTTATACTAACGGTTGTTTCTAACCCCACCACCACCACTCGCTACCACTATTCATCACTGCCACCACTTACTACCATCCCAACCACCGCCCGCTACCAATAACCACCACCACCACCACAGTCACCCACCCCCACCACCGGTCACCACCGCCACTAACCACCACCACCAACTACCACCCGCCACCATAACCACCACTACCGCCACCCACCCCTACCACCACCACCACTCGCCACCGTCACTCACAACCATCACTCGCCATCGCCACCACACACTACTGACACCAACCACCATCCGCCACCACCACCCATCGCAACCAACCACCACCAGTGCCACCCACCACCAGCACCAATCGCCATAGATATATCTACTTAGTTAAAAGCTTAAAAGCTCATGAGAAATTACACCCATTTTCAAAAATGTTAAAAGCTTCTATACTAAATTTAACAAAAGTTAAAATATTTAGTGTTCTTCTAGTTTATTCAATATGACAAGTAAAGAAACATTGCGATCATCGAAGTCACGTACTATTACTTGCAATGTTGAGATTATTGAAAAAGAATTGGTGAATTTATATTTTCTAACTTAATATAATGATATTAGGTGAATTTATTCAATATGACAAGTAAAGAAACATTGCGGTCATCGAAGTCACGTAATATTACTTGCAATGTTAAGATTATTGAAAAGAATTGGTGAATTTATATTTTCTAACTTAATATAATGATATTAGGTGTTGATTGCTTAGAATTATTGGAGATTTTGAGATATTATTTGACTATCGTATTCAAATAAATACCTACTACCATTTAATAAATAATTAACTTTGAATGTATAAAGAACAAAAATGATATGATTATGACACTTAATAACTAGTCTACTGATATAAATAACATCTTTTTGTTTTGGGATAGAAAATATAAGCTACTATATTCTTCTACAAGTCTCTCGCACCCATGCACGTATGTATGTATACTTGTATAGTAGTATATATATGTACCGTACGTACATATATAGAGATCACATGCATGCATATGGTAATCTTTATATAATGTATAAGCAACCTAATGTAAGAAACAAATTGTCACTTAGGACATCCACTATGATAAACCTATTAAAAAGGTTTATAAAGTTGACACCTCATGTAATTTCATTAATTTTCAAAGTTTTTTATGTTATAAACCTCAATCCACTATAGATAAAGCTTTTGGTGGTTTATAAACTTGTCATCTAATGCAATGTCATTAATTCTTAAACCTTTTTAAAATACTAGACCTTTTCATGCCACCTAGACTTGAAATAGTTGCTCACTATGGTGTAAAATTTTTTGGACATCTTCAAAATTTCTTAGACCTATTTTTAAACCACCATAGTGGATGCTCTTATGCATACGTTGATCTCATTGTTTTGATGGTCATGCACAACAACGACAATGCTTTTACACCACCTCTAAACCGGGCCTGATAATGCCAAACCATGCGAGCCAAATTAGAACCAAGCGGATAAAAATCCGGCAACAAGTAGGGTTCAATCAGATTGTGAAGCGATTGTAACTCTAGTTGTTTGATGTTTGTTGGATTTTTGTTGAAATCCAATGCATATATGCCTACAAGAAAATGTACAGTTATTGCACTAGAAAAAATGGGTATGTTAACACGTATTATTGATGTGACTCAACACAACAGAGTTGAGACCCTTTATTCTACATATACCCAATGAACCCATTTTAACCATCCATTCTATTTTAATCCAAAAGGCTGATATCAAATCTGACATTTACATATCAAGGGCAAAAAGTCCTACTACATATACACAAAATAACACGTCACTTTCATTTTTTCCCTAAAAATTAGGGCAAAAACACACACACACAAACACACTCACGATTAAACCTTCAAATCATTATAAATTATACTCCGATTTTACCTTCAAATCATCATCTTAGATCATCGATCGTTAAAAAAAGGTTCGTTTTCATCAAATTTAGATACATTTAACCATAAACTAAAAACGATTTGGTAAAAAAAAAAAAAAAAATGGATTATAACCAGTTAAACAAATTATAGCATGAGACACTTGTCAATATTTAAATGATGGGGAAAAGTCGTTCAAGTCGCTCAAATCGTCTGAATCATTTAGGGAAGTCTTTTTTTTTTCTTTTTTTTTTTTTTTTTTTTCGCTTCTAAAAAAGACACTTTGGGTGCGACTGCCTAATATAGAGAATTGCCTCTTATAGAAAGCATGTCTTGTAGCCTATATAAAGTAAGTCTGAGAACCCCTTAACAACCACACCACTCCGGAACCATAAATTCACAAAAGGAAGCCATGAAATTCCTTGTTCTAATTTGGGCAGTATTTCAAATTTTTTCGTTTACAGCTTCTGATGCAAATTCCACCACTGAATCCAACACCCTCATTAACTCTACCAACCTTTCTAAGCAAGGGTGCAACAGCCGATGCGGGGACTTAATTGTTCCCTACCCTTTCGGTGTTGGAGACAATTCACAGTGTTATATGAATGAGGGATTTCGCATATACTGCAATACTTCTGTAAACCCTCCAAAGGCCACTATTAATGAAGGCGACTACAACTCAATCAAATTGATATCTGATTCCACCATCCGGCTTTCCAATCAATTGGCGAGGAGGTGCTGTTCTCCAAATGGCACAATAGACAATTTTGAAACCCTGATGGAGTTTGGTGACAGGCGGTACAGCTTGTCGAAAGTTAACAAGTTCACAGCTATCGGTTGCGATGGTTCTGCTATCCTTGTGAAAAGAACAGAGTCATTGGAGATTGATCTGTCTACTGGTTGTATGATCTTTTGTTCAGTACTGAATAATACTCTAGCCAGCGAATTTCATGTAGCCGGCGAGTGTACAGGAAAAGGTTGTTGTCAATCACCCATAACCCACGGCATAACCAATTACTCAATTGGGTTAGATAATTCAAGTTTATATGATATTATGGTCTGTAAGGGGTCGTTTAATCCTTGTACATACGCCTTTGTTGGTGAGGAGAATGTATTCAAGTTTAAGGGTCTTAAAGATTTAAATGATACTAATTTTAAAACGAGGATCGAGGCTACTGTGCCGATAGTACTTGAATGGGCTATTGGTAATCTGAGTTGTTCTGAAGCCAAAGCAACAGATGGTTTTGCCTGCCATTCAAATAGCAAATGTGTTAACATAGAAAGTACTGGTGGGTACCGTTGCGTATGTAAAGAAGGCTATGAAGGAAATCCATATCTTCCTCCTGGATGCCAAGGTACAATCAATATACAAATGTTATATCATTGCTTTATCACTTTATCGAATCTCAATATAAAGATTTAAAAAAGAGTAAATTACACAGTTCATTCCTCATGTTGTACCATTTTTCATGTGAAGTCCTTTTTTCGAAATATCCTAAAAGTGTTTTATAAAAGGTGGCGAAAATGAAATTTAACTATAATTGAGATATTCCTAAAAGTTTTTCAACATTCGTAAAAATCTTCAGTTATATAAACGGATTGATCAATTTTCAATTTTGGTGGCGTAACAAAATTGTGTCCTATAATTGGTTAATTTTCTCCAAATTATTTCGTAATTGTCTCACAAAACATAAGTTGACTTGTTAAAGGCAAGTCTAGATTACTTTAATGCTACAAAACTCTTATTTTTTAAGATAAAAAAGAAAAAGAAAAAAGGGTTTTCTTTACCTTTTTTTTTTTAACTTTTTTTTTTCTTCTTTTCTTTATTTAATCTCTACCCAAAAATGAATAAAAAACCTTATTCTTTAGTTGTTTTTTTTTTTTTTTTTTTTTTAACCTTATTCGTAAATGTGGAGTCCTTTTTTCAAAATAATTATGTCACAACCCACAATTTCAGGTCATTTTTCCAAACTTCGATATTCTACTATTCACAAATTACTATTCATCGATCACTATTCATCGTTTTACTATTCATCGTTTTTGAGGTCAATTTGACATTCCGAGACATATTCAGAAATTTTACTATTCACTTGACACTATTCATTTCCGAGAGAAAACCACTATTCACGTGCATTACTCATGTCATCGTAAATTTAGTTTACGAGTGTTCAAATTCGCGTAACCGTATTGGTTCAGGAGCGAATTCATGCATTATTGTCAGGGACACTTCATACGGACTAGAAATAGTCTACATATCATCATTAGGGCACTTGCATACTATTCCACTCGTAGGATATCTAAATTACTACTTTTGGTACGATTAACGATTTACGTACGTTTATTTCAATAAACGCTAATACGCGAGCTATAAATGTGTCTAACGTGTCCGACACTCCCGACTATGATCCTAATACGTTTTTATACTCATTTCTATAATATAAAAACTATAATATTAATTTACCCGGTATTTTGGAAATTTAACCATTACGTATCGTACGTTTAACTTAATAACGCCGGTTTTCATCAAAATTGAACGATAATCACCCTAACTCTCCGTACTTGTACCCGACTTATTTTTACAACTTTTATAACTTTATTACGTCCCGAATAACTTCAACAAAACTTATTTTTAACAAACCCGGTACCCGATTAAACCTTAAACCTAAACCTAACCTAACTATACTTAACTACTAACACTAATATTTACTAACTAAGCACCCAACATACTCCCTTTTTCCCTCACCAAAACCGGCCAAGCCCCCCCCCTTGGTCTTCCAACTTTAATTACCTCACCAAACTAATTAAATGCACACCAAACCTTTTGTCCAAGTATAAATTAAACTTTCTTAACTCATTTTCATAAAAATCACTTTTTACTTACACTTAGCTAGTTTTCTCTCTTTTCTTTGGTGTTTTGGTTCGAATTGGAGTAGACAAGGAGCAAGGAGGAGAAATTTTACAAGATCATTTCATAAACTAGTTAGTATAATCATCCTTGTTAGAGTTTTGAAATAAAAACTCAAGGATTAGTAAGCTTTTTATCATCTAAACTCTCTAAACCACCAAGTAAGTATACAAACTCATTTTTATAATTTTTACAAGTTATTATTATGTTCATATAATTTTCTTACAAGATCTTTTACATGTATCAACTTGTACCACTTCATTTTGTATATATAAACTTTGAAGCCCTAGAAATGGAAACATATGAAACTCTTGTTAGACCTAGTGGTTTGATGATATTTTAGGACCCATGACACCCTAAGAAGGTGTATGGTAGGATTAGATTAGTCTTGTGGTGTTTGAAAGTGGATTGATGGATGTTGGAACTAGTTTAGAGACTTGGAAATGATTTTTGGAACTTTTGAAATACCTACTGTCCTTATTTTAAATTCGTGGGAAAATCAGTGGATGATGACTAAGTTTTGACCAAAGATTTAGAAAATACATTCAAAAACGAAACTTTAGGCGAAAGAACGGATTAAAACGAGTTTATAACGAAGGAGTTATGATTTTTGCAAACTTAACGACGAAAACTACTTTTCCAGAAAACTGCTTGCTGTTGGGCAGAATACGATGGGTATTTTGAAGCATTAAACGTAACTTAAAAGAGCCGAGTTGTCTAAAATATACTAGTATACACAAAGACGAATCCGTGGACATAAAGAACAAGGAAAACGGGCTTGAAACGACAAAGTTATACCCATTCTAACATCGTCAAACTATATATATATATATGGACACAAATAAAAATAATAATGTACGCGCTAAACGGTATATTTTCTAGTAAATATTACTAAGGACTATTTTCTTATCAAACGAATACGTATGACCCGAGAGAATACTTATACGACTTAACGACATACTTCAAGGTTTTCAATACAAGGAATTTAACGCTAACACTTTTTAACGAGATAGTACGACAAGTTATATACTCCTATATAAGGACTTATTTTCCTAAGTATGGAATCTATTTTTCTACGACGATAACTAGTATTTTCAAATTACGAGTGGTATGAGTATCATGTGCATGTGCATTCATTTCATTACGGCTTGATCTAAGTTAGATCATGGTTATTCATTTAGGTTGCGGCTAGTACTCGCGCCTCATTGTCCCGACTACTTTTACCTCATTGCACCGTCTTTGTACCATTACTTCGAGGTGAGTTCTCATAGCCCCGTTTTAATTCTATATTTTTGATTTCAAATCCCACGGGGGAGAATACATTGCATTACTTGTTTTCGTGTACATGCCTAAGTATAAAATTCATACATTGCTTAAGTTGCCTAATTACCACGTCTTGACAAGTCCCCTTATTATATCATGGACCGTTAATTTCTAGTACTAAGCGAGAGTGAGTGGATAGATCTATCGAGGGTGACGCCTCCATTCGTGTTTGGGTTGCTCCAAATGGAACGAATGCATTTCATGTCTTTATTATTCGAGTGCCTGGTAAACACTCATTGGGGCCAAGTATCGTCTAGCTTCGGGGTCATGAGCTTAAGAGCCAATGTATATACTTTCCGGACATCCTAATTCATGGCATTACTTATGGCATTTTGTACACTTGATTTTACTTATAAACCTATGATTATTCACCAACTTTATGTTGACCGTTTTTCGCAATGTATTTCTCAGGTATCTAAGGCATTTCTCATGGCATTGCATGGAGTCACTTTGTGTATCAAGGATGACGCGTCACTTTTGGATTTCATGCACTTTGAACTATCGTTTGATTGTACTAAACTTGTTTCTTTAAACCTTTTCTAACTTTTGGGACCTATGTTTTATAACTTTGATATTTTGAATGAATCAAACGATGTATTTTATAAACGACACTTTAGGTCGTTCAATATTTCCTTGCTTGTGTGCTATGATCCATTACACCCTCAGGTATTCCATTCCGCTGCCATTCAGGTATTTTGGGGGTGTGACAGATTGGTACCAGAGCTAAGGTTATAGCGAACTAGGTTGCATCATTGACCCTAGACTATAACCACACCATCATAGCATATCATCATTTCATCATAAGTGCATATTTACTTATTTTTGGTGATGCCATATTACGAGTCATTTATTTATTTCACCTTGATTATCACAGAGTTATGTCTTCGTATCCCGACACTGTCATACTTTACACCATATCAGATTCTGATGATGAGGGCTCTGTGTCCTCCACTGCTGTTTCACCACTTGTTTCTCCTACACCTGAGTTGCCACTTTTGGCGTCAGATGATGATACCGAACCTTTCGAGGAGGAGGAGACGGCTCCTACTCCCCATGTCCATCCTACTATACCTACTGACATACCATCATCCCCTACTACTACTATCCATTCAGAGCCGAGACTTATGTTTCCTAGGGAGAAGACTGTTCAGGGTCCTAGGAAGAGGGTTCGTATTTCTACATCTACTTATAGGAGTCTCCCGAGTCCTACTGTGCCTACACCACCACCACCAGCCTTACCCACTACTACTCCTATGCCTACTTCACTCTTGCCGCTCAGGAAGCGTGCAAGGCTTACCACTCCAGATTCACCTACCACTGAGACTGATGACTTTTCACCACCACCAGAGTACCACATAGGTGAGAGTTCTAGAGCTGCTGCGGCTAGGAGCCCTACAGCCGTCACATTAGAGGATCAGATGGGTGCTCAGCAGGAGCAAGTAGATAGGTTGGGGTATCGAGTTGATGAGATCATTACCACTCGACTTGAGACTGTTGAGGAGCAGGTTGAGGATTTGGTTCAGGGCAGGGTTAGTATTGATGTGTCTTACCATGGACTCGAGGCACGACAGTTGAGGCATCAGGAGGAGATTGAGCTACTTAGGGATGAGTTACCTGAGATTCGAGATAGAGCTCAGGCGACACAGGAGACCCAGTGGGAGCAGGTAGATGAGTTGACACTGCTTCGAGAGAGGGTAGTTGTTTTGGAGCGTAGGGATGCTTCTTCTCGGTTACGACTTGAGCATCTTGAGGAGATCGTGGTTGCGATGGATCGTGAGATTCGCCGCTTGAGGGGAGAGCCTGGACCATCTAGAGCACCGGGAGGAGCCTAGACGTAGACTGGTATTATATTAGCTTGTATTATTTTCCTAGTCCCGGGATGTGGGACATAGTTCAAGAACTTGTATCCTTTTGATTGTTGTACAAACAAATATTATCAAGTGCGACTCTACTATGTGGAAATGTTGTGCTATATATTATATCGGTCCATGTAGACCGAAATTTTCATGTATTATATTCATGTGTTGTGATTATATTTATGATGTTTCGTGGTTGCTCTTTATTATTGTCGCATTTATACAGATTGTGGTTGTACATGTTGTGGTTGTATCGACGCAGGTTGTGGATGTATATATACGTGACGTGGTTGTTGTGGTTGTATATATATACTTGTCGTGGTGATATCTAGACAGATTGTGGTTGTATTCGTACATGTCGTGGTTGTATTTATAATTGTTGTGGTTGTATATTTATATACATGTTGTGGGTGTATATCTTTGGTACGATGACTATTTCTATTATGATTTTTCTCATGGTTATTTCCATTGTGATTTATCAGAAGTATGGCACCAAGGAAGAGTAAGACTGCACCAGAAACGTCCGCTATGACTCAAGCCGCTATCCGCAAGTTGGTCAGGGATAGTATTGCAGAAGCTCTGGAGGTTGAGAGAGCTGAGGTTGCTGCAAGGGCTGCTGAGGTTGCTTCTAATACAGAGGTCGTTGAACCACCCACTGCTAGGCGTGGATGTACATGGAAAGATTTCAAGATTAGTGATCCTATCAAATTTAAGGGTACTGAAGGAGCGGTTGCTCTAATCCGCTGGTTTGAAAAGACTGAGAATGTATTTCTCATGTGTGAATGCCCGGACGTTAGCAAGGTAAAATTTGCTACAGGTATGCTTCTCGATGAAGCTATGTCTTGGTGGAATTCATATGCTCAGCCCATTGGTATGGAAAATGCTCACAAACTCACTTGGGATCAATTCAAGAAATTGATGACAAAGAAGTTTTGCCCTCGAACTGAGGTGCAAAAGATGGAAACGGAATTTTATGAGCTGGTAACTAAAGGCGATGATATCGAGACATACATCAGGAAGTTTCAAGAGTTGGCTGTACTGTGTCCAAATATGGTTCCCGATGATGAGAAAAAGATGGAAAACTTTGTTGGTGGATTGCCTGAAAGTATTCGAGGAGATGTGATTTCTTTTGATCCTCAATCAATGGAAGAGGCTATTCGTATAACTCAGAAACTCATGGTTCAAGTAGTCAAAGGGAAAGCTGCTGTCAACAACAATAACCGTTCAAACAACACCAACTACACCAACACTCGGAACAACAACAACTATAACAACAATCGGAACCGCAACTATCCCAATAACCGAAACAACAATCCAAGTAACAACAACAACAACAAGAGGAGGTTTGACTACAACCAAGGTGGATACGCTGTTCAGCCGCCACCTAAGAGACAGGAAGTAGCAAAAGTTTATGCTGTAGGACCAAATGACAGAAAAGGTTACACTGGTAACCTACCTAAGTGCGAAAGGTGTCAGAAGCATCATAACCCAGGTCGTTGTCCAGATATTTGTGGCAATTGCAAGAAGCTTGGTCACCACATCAAAGATTGTAGACTTCCAATCGTGGGTGACAATCAGAAACCACCGGTAACGTGTTTTGGATGTGGAGAACTTGGACACTTTAAGAATGAGTGCCCGAAGAGGAAGAATCAAGGAACAGGAAACCAAAATGGAATGGCTCGAGGAAGAGCTTATGTCATGGGAGGAGACGATATCAAAGAAGACCCGAATGTTGTTGCGGGTACGTTCCTCGTTAATAATCGTTATGCATCCATTTTATTTGATTCAGGAGCGGATAGAAGTTTTGTTTCTATTGCATTTGCACCTTTGCTTAACATAGAACCACTCCCATTAGACATTTCCTATATCGTTGAATTAGCCGATGGATCTTTAGTTAACACCAACACCATTATCCGTGGTTGCACTATAAATTTCCTAAACCATCCATTCAATATAGACCTTATGCCTGTAGAACTTGGAAGTTTCGACGTTGTGATCGGTATGGATTGGTTATCTCGGCATCGAGCGAGAATTATTTGTGATGAGAAAGTTGTTCACCTTCCTTATAACGGTGAAACTTTGGTTGTTCGCGGAGAGCGAAGTGGAACTAGACTCAGTATTATATCGTGCATTAAGACCGAGAAGTACATAAAGAAGGGTTGTTATGCATTCTTGGCTCACATCACGGAGAAGAAGTCGGATGAGAAACGACTTGAAGATGTGCCAATTGTTAAGGAATTTCAAGAAGTTTTTCCAGAAGAATTGCCAGGACTTCCGCCTACACGACAAGTTGAGTTTCAAATTGAATTAGTGCCAGGAGCTGCACCGATTGCACGAGCACCGTATAGACTTGCACCTTCGGAAATGCAAGAATTGTCGAATCAATTGCAAGAACTTTTGGACAAAGGATTCATTAGACCGAGTTCCTCGCCTTGGGGAGCGCCAGTTTTGTTTGTGAAGAAGAAGGACGGAACTTTCAGAATGTGCATCGACTATCGTGAGCTGAACAAGTTAACGATTAAGAACCGTTATCCACTCCCCAGAATTGACGATTTGTTCGACCAGTTACAAGGTTCTAGTTTTTATTCCAAGATTGATTTAAGATCCGGTTACCATCAACTTAAAGTTCGGGAAGAGGATATCCCTAAGACGGCATTTAGAACACGCTATGGTCATTATGAGTTTCAAGTGATGCCTTTTGGATTAACTAACGCACCTGCGGTATTTATGGATCTCATGAATAGGGTGTGCAAACCGTATCTTGATAAGTTTGTGATCGTATTCATTGACGATATCTTGATTTATTCCAAGAGTAAGGAAGATCACGAAGAACATCTCAGAACAATCCTGGAAGTACTCAAGAAGGAGCAATTGTATGCCAAATTTTCAAAGTGTGATTTTTGGATACGTAGAGTTCAATTTCTTGGTCACGTCATTGATAGCCAAGGTTTACAAGTCGACCCGGCAAAGATTGAGGCAGTTAAGGATTGGGCTACGCCCAAGTCTCCTACGGAAATTCGTCAATTCCTAGGACTTGCCGGATATTACAGAAGGTTTATTGAAGGGTTTTCTAAGATAGCGAAGTCGTTGACGAAACTGACACAAAAGAATGAGAAGTACGAGTGGGGAGAAAAACAAGAGTCCGCATTTCAACTATTGAAACAAAAGCTGTGTAGCGCGCCGATTTTGTCACTACCGGAAGGTATTGAGAACTTTGTGGTATATTGCGATGCTTCGCATCAAGGACTTGGAGCTGTGCTAATGCAAAACGAGAAGGTGATAGCTTATGCATCTAGACAGCTTAAGATACACGAGAAGAATTACACTACTCACGACTTGGAATTGGGTGCGGTAGTTTTTGCACTCAAGATTTGGAGACACTACCTTTATGGTACTAAGTGTGTAATTTTTACCGACCACAAGAGCTTACAGCATATACTCGATCAGAAGGAACTTAATATGAGACAACGTCGTTGGCTAGAGTTGTTGAGTGATTACGATTGTGAAATCCGATATCACCCAGGGAAAGCGAATGTTGTAGCAAATGCACTTAGCCGAAAAGAACGACTCAAACCTTTGAGAGTCAGGTCATTAGGGATGACTATCATTTCGCCATTACCATCGAAAATTCTAGAAGCTCAGATTGAGGCTCTCAAGGAAGAAAACCGACCGCATGAGAAACTTTATGGTATGCCAGAAAGCGAAAATGGCTTTGTAAAGAGATCAGATGGAGTGTTATGCTTCAAGGACCGAAGTTGGATACCACTCTATGGTGGAGTGCGAGAATTGATTATGCATGAATCACACAAGTCGAAGTACTCTATTCATCCAGGTTCTGATAAGATGTATCAGGATCTCAAGAAGCTTTATTGGTGGCCGAATATGAAGGCAGAAATTGCTATGTACGTCAGCAAATGTCTTACTTGTGCTAAAGTGAAAGCCGAATACCAGAAACCGTCAGGGTTACTTCAACAACCGGAAATTCCACAATGGAAGTGGGAACGTATTGCTATGGATTTTGTCACTAAACTTCCAAAGACGTCAGGAGGTTTCGATGCTATTTGGGTAATCATCGATCGACTTACCAAATCAGCTCATTTCATACCCATTAGAGAGACTTATTCAATGGAACAACTTGCTAGACTTTATGTCAAGGAAATAGTCTCAAGACACGGTGCACCAGTTTCCATCATTTCCGACAGAGATAGTCGTTTTACTTCGAACTTTTGGCGGTCATTACAAGATTCTTTTGGATCCAAATTAGACATGAGCACTGCTTACCATCCTCAGACCGATGGTCAGAGTGAGAGAACTATACAAACACTTGAGGACATGCTTAGAGCATGTGTGATTGACTTTGGAAATGGTTGGGCTAACCATTTGCCGTTAATCGAGTTTTCTTACAACAACAGTTACCATTCGAGCATTAAGGCTGCACCATTCGAGGCACTTTATGGTCGTAAGTGTCGATCTCCAGTTTGTTGGGCCGAAGTCGGTGAAGTACAATGTACTGGCCCGGAGATGGTACAAGAAACAACAGAAAAGATAATTCAAATTCGAGAGAGACTCGAAACTGCTAGAAGTCGACAGAAAAGCTACGCAGATGTTCGACGCAAACCATTGGAATTCCAGATCGGAGACAAAGTTATGTTGAAAGTCTCGCCTTGGAAAGGCGTAATACGTTTTGGAAAACGTGGGAAATTGAACCCGAGATACATTGGACCATTCAAGATCCTGGAAAGGATTGGTCCGGTTGCTTACAAACTTGAACTTCCGTCAGAACTTAGCAACGTACATAACACGTTTCATGTTTCGAACCTTAAGAAATGTCTTTCGGACGAGTCTGCCATTATACAATTAGAAGAAATACAACTCGATGACAAGCTTAACTTTGTGGAAGAACCAGTTGAAATCATGGATCGCGAGATCAAACAATTGAAACAAAGTCGAATTCCGATCGTGAAGGTTCGTTGGAATTCTCGAAGAGGACCCGAGTTTACTTGGGAACGAGAAGACCAAATGCGACGCAAGTATCCACAACTTTTCACCGAGCCTAGTACCGAGACCAACACTAACTGAATTCAGGGACTGAATTCCTTTTTGGATGGGCGACTGTCACAACCCACAATTTCAGGTCATTTTTCCAAACTTCGATATTCTACTATTCACAAATTACTATTCATCGATCACTATTCATCGTTTTACTATTCATCGTTTTTGAGGTCAATTTGACATTCCGAGACATATTCAGAAATTTTACTATTCACTTGACACTATTCATTTCCGAGAGAAAACCACTATTCACGTGCATTACTCATGTCATCGTAAATTTAGTTTACGAGTGTTCAAATTCGCGTAACCGTATTGGTTCAGGAGCGAATTCATGCATTATTGTCAGGGACACTTCATACGGACTAGAAATAGTCTACATATCATCATTAGGGCACTTGCATACTATTCCACTCGTAGGATATCTAAATTACTACTTTTGGTACGATTAACGATTTACGTACGTTTATTTCAATAAACGCTAATACGCGAGCTATAAATGTGTCTAACGTGTCCGACACTCCCGACTATGATCCTAATACGTTTTTATACTCATTTCTATAATATAAAAACTATAATATTAATTTACCCGGTATTTTGGAAATTTAACCATTACGTATCGTACGTTTAACTTAATAACGCCGGTTTTCATCAAAATTGAACGATAATCACCCTAACTCTCCGTACTTGTACCCGACTTATTTTTACAACTTTTATAACTTTATTACGTCCCGAATAACTTCAACAAAACTTATTTTTAACAAACCCGGTACCCGATTAAACCTTAAACCTAAACCTAACCTAACTATACTTAACTACTAACACTAATATTTACTAACTAAGCACCCAACATACTCCCTTTTTCCCTCACCAAAACCGGCCAAGCCCCCCCCCCCCCCCCCCTTGGTCTTCCAACTTTAATTACCTCACCAAACTAATTAAATGCACACCAAACCTTTTGTCCAAGTATAAATTAAACTTTCTTAACTCATTTTCGTAAAAATCACTTTTTACTTACACTTAGCTAGTTTTCTCTCTTTTCTTTGGTGTTTTGGTTCGAATTGGAGTAGACAAGGAGCAAGGAGGAGAAATTTTACAAGATCATTTCATAAACTAGTTAGTATAATCATCCTTGTTAGAGTTTTGAAATAAAAACTCAAGGATTAGTAAGCTTTTTATCATCTAAACTCTCTAAACCACCAAGTAAGTATACAAACTCATTTTTATGATTTTTACAAGTTATTATTATGTTCATATAATTTTCTTACAAGATCTTTTACATGTATCAACTTGTACCACTTCATTTTGTATATATAAACTTTGAAGCCCTAGAAATGGAAACATATGAAACTCTTGTTAGACCTAGTGGTTTGATGATATTTTAGGACCCATGACACCCTAAGAAGGTGTATGGTAGGATTAGATTAGTCTTGTGGTGTTTGAAAGTGGATTGATGGATGTTGGAACTAGTTTAGAGACATGGAAATGATTTTTGGAACTTTTGAAATACCTACTGTCCTTATTTTAAATTCGTGGGAAAATCAGTGGATGATGACTAAGTTTTGACCAAATATTTAGAAAATACATTCAAAAACGAAACTTTAGGCGAAAGAACGGATTAAAACGAGTTTATAACGAAGGAGTTATGATTTTTGCAAACTTAACGACGAAAACTACTTTTCCAGAAAACTGCTTGCTGTTGGGCAGAATACGATGGGTATTTTGAAGTATTAAACGTAACTTAAAAGAGCCGAGTTGTCTAAAATATACTAGTATACACAAAGACGAATCCGTGGACATAAAGAACAAGGAAAACGGGCTTGAAACGACAAAGTTATACCCATTCTAACATCGTCAAACTATATATATATATATGGACACAAATAAAAATAATAATGTACGCGCTAAACGGTATATTTTCTAGTAAATATTACTAAGGACTATTTTCTTATCAAACGAATACGTATGACCCGAGAGAATACTTATACGACTTAACGACATACTTCAAGGTTTTCAATACAAGGAATTTAACGCTAACACTTTTTAACGAGATAGTACGACAAGTTATATACTCCTATATAAGGACTTATTTTCCTAAGTATGGAATCTATTTTTCTACGACGATAACTAGTATTTTCAAATTACGAGTGGTATGAGTATCATGTGCATGTGCATTCATTTCATTACGGCTTGATCTAAGTTAGATCATGGTTATTCATTTAGGTTGCGGCTAGTACTCGCGCCTCATTGTCCCGACTACTTTTACCTCATTGCACCGTCTTTGTACCATTACTTCGAGGTGAGTTCTCATAGCCCCGTTTTAATTCTATATTTTTGATTTCAAATCCCACGGGGGAGAATACATTGCATTACTTGTTTTCGTGTACATGCCTAAGTATAAAATTCATACATTGCTTAAGTTGCCTAATTACCACGTCTTGACAAGTCCCCTTATTATATCATGGACCGTTAATTTCTAGTACTAAGCGAGAGTGAGTGGATAGATCTATCGAGGGTGACGCCTCCATTCGTGTTTGGGTTGCTCCAAATGGAACGAATGCATTTCATGTCTTTATTATTCGAGTGCCTGGTAAACACTCATTGGGGCCAAGTATCGTCTAGCTTCGGGGTCATGAGCTTAAGAGCCAATGTATATACTTTCCGGACATCCTAATTCATGGCATTACTTATGGCATTTTGTACACTTGATTTTACTTATAAACCTATGATTATTCACCAACTTTATGTTGACCGTTTTTCGCAATGTATTTCTCAGGTATCTAAGGCATTTCTCATGGCATTGCATGGAGTCACTTTGTGTATCAAGGATGACGCGTCACTTTTGGATTTCATGCACTTTGAACTATCGTTTGATTGTACTAAACTTGTTTCTTTAAACCTTTTCTAACTTTTGGGACCTATGTTTTATAACTTTGATATTTTGAATGAATCAAACGATGTATTTTATAAACGACACTTTAGGTCGTTCAATATTTCCTTGCTTGTGTGCTATGATCCGTTACACCCTCAGGTATTCCATTCCGCTGCCATTCAGGTATTTTGGGGGTGTGACAAATTACGTCAGATGTCCTATACGTAGCTATTTATTTTGCTGCTAATTTAATTTTTTTTATAAAAAGTGGTGAAAATGAAATTTAACGATATCATATACTCCTAAAAGTTTTTCAATATTTGTAAAACTCTTCAGTTATTATATTATTATGGTACTCGAAGTGTACTTGTCCCAAAACTCTTATAATTTAAGTTACTAAAGTATTTGGATTTGTTCTGCTTTCTACCACCTATTTGATTTCCCTTTCTTTTCAGACATCAACGAGTGTGCAAGACCAAAAAAGTACCCTTGCCATGGTGATTGCGTTAATATTCCTGGGAGTTACGATTGCAAGTGCCACCGTGGATACAAGGGAAATGCAAAAATACCAAACGGTTGCAAACATTCCGCTGGATTTTCAAAATTTACAACAATCATATTTATTTTAGGTAATTCTTTGATTAATGCACTGTGTGACCCGTAACCCGCGTGTTTTGCCTTTCGATCAAAAATATATTGAATGAATACTTAGCACAAAATGATTAAGGAAAGATAAACGCGAATTAAATAAAAGGAAGACACGATCAATAGGAAGAATTTATCTTATTTTAGTTTTTTTTTCAAATAAAATTCTTCTTTGCTTTTCAAAAATAAAAAAAGTTAATGCCATTCGAAAAGTTAAAAAAAAGTTTAGCATAAAATTCTTCTTATGTTACTTTTGTTGAGGTTACATGCTACTTACTCTCTTTTATTCTAATTTTATATGAACAAAAAATACTGTGAAAGACTTTGCATGTTTAGTTAGGACTTAGGTGGAGGTCATGGAATCATGTGATCATGGGTGATGGTCGTTCACGCATGGATTTAAAGTTTGAAGTAGTAAAACTAGTAGAGTTTTTTGTATAAATGGTTTGCTTTTTAAAGTAGTTTGCAAGTATGGGTTACTTCAAAATTCTTTTGTGAAAGTGGGTTAGTATGCTTTGGGACCACTTTTTAACTTCATTCATGAACGCCAAGTCATGTTTAAATTTTCGTTTATTATCTCTTATTCAGTGATGGAGCTTGAACCAAATATTCGGGGGGGGGGGGGGGGGGGGGGCGTCTTCATTGTGACATAGATGTAGTTTTCGTAAGCATCGATGATACAAGTAAAAAAAAAATAATAAAAGAGGAGTAAGTGGGTGATATCTTTGATGTGAAATATGTTTTTAAGTATTTAGGAGGGGCCATAATACAAATTGTTAAATTTTAGAGGGCCTATAACACAAAACTTATACTAATAACACAATTTTGGGGGTGCCACGGCCCCACCCTGCCCTTATAATCCTCCGTCTATGCCCTTATTTGTATGTGCCTCCCTTAAATTGATAGTTAAAAATTAAAGTAAATTCATCAAAGCCAGCGAGTGATCTTTTTGCTTTTTTCATTGTCAATTGCTTGCATTCTTTTGTATAAAGTTTTTATTTACAACTAAAACTGGGAGGTTTCGATCCATGATCATTAAAATGGGTCATCAACCTATAGTTTTAATGTTCTCACTACAAAAAATAGTTCTATTCTTCACATTTATTTTGCCACGGTATAGTCAACAGTTGATTTTTTTTTTTATATTGATAATAATTTTGTTACATTTATATGTCACAAATATTTAAAAAATAATAATTCACATAGTTTGTACAATTACAGTAAAGCTACATTTCTATGTGTCACAAATGTTTTCACACTTTTTATGATAAACATTTTTTTCAATATTGACACACTTTTAGGTGTGGACATTCAAATAATATTTTCACACTTTTAACTATAGAAATTTGGATAATATTTCTACACTTATATGTGTTGAAAAATTTGTCACACCCATTATTACCAACATGAGAAAGTGTGTACTCTATAATTTTACACATTTTTGTAATGTCTTTTTTAAAAAATAACAAAGTTTTCATATCATTAGATAAATACATAAAGTGTGAGTGGTAGTTTAGAGCAAAAATATAAATACACATCACTGCTAAATGGAGGTGAAAATGCATTTTATGTCTTTTGTGTAGCTTTTCTATACCAAGATTCGATACTATTTAATGTATTTGTCATTCTTGTTTGCAAACAACTTTAAAAATAGAACCATTTATGCCAAAACCTCAAAACTAGTACCAACAGTTTGCTCACATCTATCATAACTTTTGGTAAGCGTTTTGGTCGTGAAATAGCAACGTACTTTTTCAAATGTATCAAGTTGTATCAAGTTAGTACGTGTACTATTTTTTGTTCCACTTAATGTAACGTACTTTTATATTTTGTTTCAATCTAGTACTTGATGATGACGTGATATACCGGAAAGTCTGACACGTGTCCCCATTCATAACGTGACACGTCATCATCACGTACTATCATATTTAAGCTCACAACTATCATATTCATTTAGGTAATCTTTGATGCATATATGATGTATATGGTCACAAATATTTTGACATCAAATAATCTTTTCCACCATGATATTTTACGCTATTGTGTTCCTAATTACGGTTAGTAATCTTTATACTACCTTTTATTTGAAACAAAAGCAGGTGCAGATTGTTTAAGTCTCCTATGTTCTATAATCTATGATGCAAATATAAAACATGTGTTTGTGCAGGTTTTGTATTGGGCACAGGGATACTAGTTTTATCAATTGGTGCATACAAACTAATACAAAAGAGGAAGGATAAGAAACGTAAAGAGATATTCTTCAAAAGAAATGGTGGTTTGTTGTTACAGCAACAAGCATCGAATGGTGGACATGCAACTCAGACAACAAGAATGTTTAGTGCAATAGAACTAGAAAAAGCAACCGACCAATACAATGGAAATAGAATATTAGGTCGAGGAGGCCAAGGAACAGTGTACAAAGGAATGTTACCAGATGGAAAAATAGTAGCTGTAAAGAAATCCATGTTGGTAGATGAAAGTCAAGTCGAATCATTTATCAACGAGGTATTTTTACTCTCCCAAATTAGCCACAGAAATGTGGTGAAGTTGCTTGGATGTTGTCTAGAAACAGAAGTTCCAATTCTCGTTTATGAATTCGTGTCAAATGGAGATCTGTGTCAATTCATACATGACGAGAATTATGAGTTTCCTACTTTTTGGAGTATACGACTACAAATTGCTACAGAAGTAGCAGGAGCTCTTGCCTATATGCATTCTGCAACCTCCGTTCCGATATACCATCGAGACATAAAATCTTCCAACATACTTTTGGATGAAAAATTCCGAGCGAAATTATCAGATTTTGGAATATCCAAGTCCGTCTTGGGTGATCAAACTCACTTGAGCACATTAGTCAAGGGGACTTTTGGCTACTTAGATCCCGAATACTTTCAATCAAACCAATTCACTGAAAAAAGCGATGTTTATAGCTTTGGGATTGTTGTCCTTGAGCTTTTAACAGGGAAAAAGCCAATATATTCCATAGGACCAGGGGAATCGAGAAGCTTGGCAACATTGATTCTGTCAACCGATGAAAGGCTTCTTCTAGAAAATGTTGATAACCGAGTGTTGGATGGACCAGCAGCTTGTAGCAGTTGCTAAGCTTGCCAAAAGATGCTTGAATATGAAAGGGAAGATGAGGCCAACGATGAAAGAAGTTGCAATAGAGTTGGAGGGAATAAGATCAAGTCACTAAATAAAATGAATCTACTATTTATTTTGTATTAGGCTTGTAGAATAAGCCGGATTGGAGCTTGCTATATGTCTATGTGGCTGAAATTCTTATGTTCTTAAAATCTTTTGTTCTTAAGTTGGTCTTTTGTGTTTATTCATACCGAGTCTTTTTAATATATATATATATATATATATATATATATATATATATATATATATATATATATATATATATATATATATATATGTACCTATATTTGTAACTATATGATGCGTGTGCACAATGATTCATTTCCGGGCCTTGTGCTCATTGTTCAAACTCAGCTAGTAATAACAATAATATCGTTAAACATTTATGGTTGAAATGAAAATAAAATGAAGAAGACAACAAGTAGAGAAGTGAAGTCAAATGGTTACATTAAAACTTAGACACTTTCATTTGTAATAACAATAAAAATCACAATCACAATAATTAGACACTTTCATTTGTAATAACAATAACAATCACAATCACAATGAAAATATATATTGCGTAAAAAAAATAGTTCTAGCGACTAAAGAAGCATGTTTTAGCTCAACATAGCAAGATTCAATTTTTCAATTTCATTAATTCTATTAACTGAATGAATTTACATCATACTAATAATTTTGGGCCTTTAATTTTATGCTTTATATATTAAGCTATAAGGTTCAATACAAATTTTCTTACTCAAGCTTGTAATCAGTTAAAGATAGCCCAACATGGCAACAAGATTATACTCAAAGTCACCGATGGATTTATTACTGTTTGCATTGGTTTTACTGCAAAAAAGATTATCGAGCTATAGACCGATTCTTAATTAACATATCATATCGCTGTTTGCATTGCCGTTGTTGCAGGTACACCATGTAAATTTTCATACTAGAATCACTACAATGGTTAACTTTTCTTTAACGACCAAGTCTTGCAGAAAACATCAGGATATTGAAGCAACCGATGAATGGGTTAATAAGTGAAACATAACATAAGCTAGAACATCATATAAAAGGATCATACAATTGGAATCTATCATTACCAGGACGAAATTCATGTTGATTTTTTAATAACTTTTCATATATAAATTCACTCAAGTATGTATATATTAAAGATATGGGAAAATTGTCCAAATATACATTCAACTTGCCACCTTTTACTATTGTATGCACTGAACTTTTTTTCCCCTATTATTTACACATACTTTACTAATCATCCTTATTGTATCAATAAAACGCCTTTTTGATGACGTGGCATGTATTAAGCTCCCTAATTACGTATACTAGCTGGCAAGTCCCTTTTTTCTACTTTTGGGTCTTTTTTGACAACATTTAAAACTTTTGGGAGGGGGGGGGTGTTTGTCATCTTTTCTTTTTAATAACACCACCCACCCCATTTTCCCTCTTCCCCATTAATCCAAACGGTACCAAAATAATACATACAAGAACCCTAAAAATGAGCACTTCTAGTTTAGCCCAATCCCATTTAATTGGAGGTAAGATTGAGTTTTTTTGCGACTGCAATCGACAATTAAGGGTACAAACATCATCTTCAAGGACGAATCCACGAAAGAGGTATGTCAAATGTGACCTTTGTCGTGTGTATGAGTTTCTTGACGATGACCTTCCAAGTCAATATTATAAAGACTTGGTATACGGGTTCTTTCAAAGGCAAAGAGGAATGGATAATGGACCAATGATTGAGGCACTTGCGTTGGAGAAGTCAAGGTTGGAAGAAGAGTTGAAGGTTACAAAGTCAAGGTTGGGAGATGATTTGAAGGCTGCAAAGGCCAAGTTGGAATTGTATGATAAGTTGTTTATGGTCATGTTGGGATGTTTGTGTGTAATATGTGTTGGGATAGGTATGTCACTAGGCAAGTAGTGTAATCTTTGTTTGGGTTTGTTCATGTTAGGTTGTTGATGGGCATGTTAGAAGAACTTGGTAAGTTAGATTATGATCCGCGTAATGTAATGGTTTCACATGTTGAATGCTAAGTAAGTTTATGAAATATTTGCTTGTGTGTTGGTTTTACATGCTTGTTTTTCCTATGTGAAATTGGTTAACAGTCAAAGCTTGTTGGAAATTGAATAAGCTTTGCACTGGTACAAAAATGGTATTTCGTCACACATGGTCGATTTCAAACGGTCACACTGTAACATATTTACGTGACTAAATGTATGAAAATAAAATAAACAGCCACGCTCAATCCGACTTGTGTGACCATTTCGGAAGATATATGTCACACATTTGTGTATTTATGTGACTAGAGGGTAGCTGCTAAATATTTTTGGATTATTTAGTCACGTTTAATTTGGGACGTGTGACTGATACAAATCAGCTTTAAGCATTAGTCACAGTACAGATATACATATGTGACAAATATATGTCACACAATTGAAGAGTGTGACCAAAATAGATATATGATCACATGAAGTAATTGTGTATGTGACTAAATTATATAGTCAAGTTTGTCACACATTATTTAAACGTGACTACTATTCTTTGCTGAATATTTAGCCACATAGCGTTTGAAATGTGTGACAACTGAAAAGTAAGTTTGAAGCGTTAGTCACGATATGCATTTAATAGTGACAAATATATATGTCACACACTTGAAGAGTGTGACCAAATGTCATATATGGTCACACGAAACCATAGAAACATGATTAAGTGTAACGAAAATTCGATACATATGGTCACGTAAAGAAATATGTGTGTCTAAAGTTTAGTGTGTGTTTGCTTGCCACAACCTAATGTGTAGTCACATTTAATTGTAGCACGATCATGTGACTATAGGCTTTACAATAGTCACACCATATCACAAATGTGTATTGCCACATTATAAGGGTATTATATGTGCAATACATTCAAAATAGTCACATTGTGATATTTATGTGACTATTATTTATAGCAAAATGTGAACTCGGTTATCATTAACCTTGATATTAGTCACATTGAGTGTTTGTGTGACTAAATTCAAGATGTTATATATGGTCACATGAAGTATTTATTTAGGTGTCTAAATCATAGTCATATTTGGTCACACATTATTTAAGTGTAGTCACAATTCGATACATATAGTCACACATTTCGGATAACTTATGTAATTTTGAAGGGTTAGATATGGATTTTATAGTCTCTCTAGTTTGAGTCTAATTTGATATTAACTGCATTAATTGAGTTCAGACTATTAGTCGATCATGACTCTTCATTTGCACCATTACAATGTTGCTAGTTATACTTAGAACTGCTTAGTATAATTAGATGTTGTCATCATTGTGCATATGTTATCGCTTGTGTTTTCATTATTTCTAGACCAACGTTTTGCAGGAAAGGCAAAGAAAAAGCTGTTTGGATTGGAATTTGGGTGAATGCTAGTAACTCAGAACTTAATGTTGCTAGGCATAAATTAATGTTGCTAGGCATAAGTTAATGCTGCTAGGCATAAATTAATGTTGCTAGGCATAAATCAAGCTTAATGAATAGATGAAAAATCAAGCTTAATCAAGCTTTAATGAAGCAAGAAAGTTAAATTTATATAATAATAAACCAAAAAAAAACATCAGTATCCATGACAAAAGTAAAATATAGCAGTTCATACATATAAAAAGTTTAACAATTAAATTTCGGAGATTTCTCCGGATCAAACGACAAATGCACATTATCGTAGTCAATGGAGTCGAATCTCTCTTCCTCACTCAAAAATCCAACATCAGCTGCATCCTCTTCCACTGAACCAACCCGCGACTTTGATCGCTTGTATTCCTTCTCATCTTTCTTAACTTGAAGCAAACTTTCTTTGCGTCTTGCCTTGTTTCTTCGAGAACTCCACGACTCATACCACTCTTCAATGTTAAACACCTTCTCTGGTTTCCTGAAATCAAATAAGCATTAGATGATAAATTTACAGATTATCCTTTTAATTTGGTATTTGATGAGGCAAAAAATGAACCACTTTTAGGGGGTCATTTAAGCCCGGAATTGAATTCATTTGATCAAATATTACCCTAAATCATTCCTTTTGTGATTTTAGGTACTTTGGGAGTGAATTCTGGAAAAGAAGGCATTTTGGACGTTTTTGGAGCATAAAAGTGAAGAAAACGGCAAAGTCTCAATTTTCCTTGCTGGAACAGTACCTGACAGCGTCACCAAAGCCGTCACCAAGGCCGTCACGTGTGTTGGTGATGACCCAGAAACTTCATGAAGGCGTCACGTAGGCCGTCACGTGTAAATTGTCACAACTTGCGCGCGCGGTAGCTGACACCGTTTTGGCCATAACTTTTGCATACGAACTCGGATTTGAGCGATTCAAAAAAGAAAATGATCGGGACGAAAAGATCTACGATTTGGTGAAGAAAGATTGTTCATGACGCCGTCAAGGTTTGGCTGACGCCGTCATGATCGGGCCGGGCAGAAAATAGCCTATAAATATAACATCATAACTTCACTTTTTGTAAGCCCTAAACCCTAAGGTCGATTCCTGGGTTTAGGTGGGTGTTTTTCCAGCAACTTAGAGGGTTTCAATCAATCCATAAATATCATGTATTGGTTTGTTGATTCTATCTTAATTATGTTTTCCATTATCATTGTTGATTGCTCTTCTTTGATGATGTTTTGCTAATTCACCTTGTGTCTACTTATGATTGTGTGAAACTTGTGTATAATTAATTAGATCTCATTGATTTCTTGTTGATGTTTGTGTCTATCTCCATCAATGAGGGCTTGTTGATGTGTGTGTCTATCTCCATCAATTAAGGCGTGACAACTTCAATAGATCTAGTTGGTTTAGTTTATAATTCTTGTTTCCTATTGATTCTTGTTTTGATTGAATGTCTCATCAATGTTAGGCTTAAGAAAACTGGCCAACCTCCTTTATGGTAACGTGCTTGAACGTCTTAAGAAACATGAACTGATGTGTACTAGGTTTTTATGGTTGTATTTAATGCATGAGCGAATTCTAGTGATCCCATGTTAGGAGCTTCTTAGCCGGCTCGACATAGGAGTGAAGTAGGAGCTTATAGGATTGGGGAAGTAAGTACGCCACCCCATGAATGTTTAAAGGAATACACCCGTCAATTAAAACAAGGTATGACAATTCAATAGGTAGAATTAGATAGCTAGCAAGGAGTAACATATCATAGGTAGACATGCTTCATTTATCTTGTAGAACCTTAGTTTACTTTTCTTGTTAATTAGTTTAATTAGTAGCTTTTGGGTTAGTTGATTAGCAACTAATTCCGCCCCTCCTTCCAATACCCGAGATTTTTACTTGCTTTTCATAAAATATAAAAATACAAAAAGCATCATCCTTCACCTTTAGACATAGTTAGATTAATTTCAATCCTAACGACACTATTCCTAGCTGAACGATCAACCCCCCGGTACTTGTCACTATACTATACTACAACGATCAGGTACACTGCCTGGTGGGGGTTGTAAGCTTCTCGAGATCCCTCGAGAGGTTAAGCCTGGTGCAATTCCCACGCATCAAGTTTTTGGCGCCGCAGCCCGGGGAATAGTTATTGTCTAGGTTAGAATTTCTTTTAATTAGGTCTACTTGCTAGATTCCTTTCTAGTAAGATTTTATTTTTATTTTTAGGTTCTCTTTAGTCTATCTTATTTCTTTGTGTTTTTGTTCGTAACTCTTCACCACCCGACATCATGGACAACGGGAACATCTTTGAACCCGTCATCCCACCACAACAAAACCCACCATTAGAACCTCTTAGGCCCCGAACCTTAGGAGAGTATTCCCGACCTAGCCACCAAGGCTACCGAAACACCATTGAGCTCACCGGAGCCAATGTGACCCCCTTGCGATCCGACACCATCCGGTTGGTGCAAAGCGGATGTGCATTCCATGGACTTCGTTCCGAAGATCCAAACCAACATCTTAAGGACTTCCTTAAAATCGTAGACTCCATAAACCTAGATGTTGAAACTAGAGAGACAACCCGATTACGCCTATTCCAATTCTCTCTACGGGATCAAGCTAGTCAATGGCTTGAGCGTTTACCCGCGGGATCCGTCACCACATGGGATGATCTCACCACTCGTTTCCTTGCTCAATTTTTCCCACCGGGGAGAACTACTAAGCTTAGAAATGACATCTTGATGTTCCAACAACGTCAAAATGAATCTCTTTATGAAGCATGGACTCGTTTCAAGGACTTACTCCAAAAAGTCCCTCATCATGGCATAGATCTTTGGCTCCAAGTCCAAATCTTTTATGACCATATCGATCTCTCCACGAGGCAAGCCATTGACCAATCGGCCGGTGGTAAGCTACGTGATCTAAGTGCGGAACAATCATGGGAATTGATAGAAGATCTTGCTCTCTATGACAACGAAAGTTGGAATGATCCCCGTGATTTGAACAAAACGGTCAAGGCAATATCTTTGCTTTCGAATAACTCTAGCACTCCCGACCGTAGGATCATGGAACTTGAGGACCAAGTCAAGTTTCTCATGAAATCCTACGAAGCTCCTAAGCCTTCAAGCCAAGTGAACAAAATCACTTCTTCATGCGAATTATGTAGTGGTCCCCATGACACTCGTGATTGTGTGGAACTCCCCGGAACAGCTTTTGCGGACTACGCATCCTCGCCTACCGACGAAGCGGGAGATAAGTGGTACACTTTCAAGCCCAAGCCAAACCCTTACGGTGATTCATACAACCCCTCTTGGAAAAATCACCCAAACCTTAGGTGGAAACAAAATCAACCCAATTCTTCCAATCCGCCTAATCGTTACCAACCAAACGGTCCACCCTCCAACCGTACTTTCAACAACAATCCTTCTAACAACTATGGTAGTACCAACAATCTTGAAGGGTTGATGTCTAAATTCATGGCATCTCAAGAAGCTCGCATATCTAAGTTTGAAGCCGATTTCAAACAAAAGCAAAGCGAGATGACCAACTCAGCCTGAGCCTCAGCCAATTGCGCTTTGAGCTGCGCAATCTGCTCATCCCTCTGAGCAAGGCTATCTCCCTCAACAACGGTCCGCGCCTTCAGCTGAGTGACCAACTCAGCCTGGCGAGCAGCAACACCAGCCAGCTCCTCCACCAACTCCTGCGCAGACATCTGCGCTGCTGCCTTCAGAGGCTCCTCTACATCAGCAGTCTCGGGCGATGCAGCATGATCAGCAAAAGCCGCACCACCCTCTGTAGCATGGTCCCTATAAAATAAGGAAGACGAAGTTAGTACGCGGATACGACAAATAAAAGAAAGTTACAGTCATAAACACTTACACAAGAGGTGGAGTTTCGGCCTGATTCTTCTGTGCGCTAGTAGCAGACATCTCATCTGGCGCATCCGACTCATCCTCCCCAATCAGGCGACGCCTCCTTTTGGAGGTACCAACATAACCACCAGAAGACGCTCCCTTGCGCTTCTCTTTACGGACCTCCGTAGAATCCAAAATCTCCACGCTGTTAGACGCCTCCACATGCGTCTCTTCCTCCACGGGAGACCTCTCCTCAGTAGGAGGGACGACCTGCACTGGCGCGACCAGCACAGTTGCAGGAGGAGAGTCCTGTTGCGCAACAGGTCCAAATATAGTCAGATGTCCCGCCGTAGCCTGCAATATGGGCTACTTACCCTTTCTCAGGGGACGCACCCCCACTGTCACGCGCTTAGGTTCTTTCAGCTTCACAACAGAGAACAAATCCATTTCTACGACAGACAAAAGACAAACAACAAACGAACAAAGTTAGTTATTCAAAGGATAAGAAGCAAAACACTTACATTATAGATGCAGTAAAAGGATGAGCACCCACCCTGGCTGTCCTCATCAAGAAAGGTTGGAACCTCGTTCGCACCATCAAAATAATTTTAGCTCAGCCCCATATGCACCAAGAACTCCTCGGGATAGGAGTTAATGGGAATGCGGTTAGCATCAATTATGTCCGCATCTGCGGCACTGTAAGAACCAGGGATAGGACGCTCATCCCTCGGCAACGACCTTTGAGTATAGAACTCAAAGCGCGACGGAAACACAACATCATCTACCTAAAAGAAGTACTCTCTCCAATGCCGTAAGGAATCTACCTTCTCTTCATAACATTGGAGGCGCCCTGCGCGCTTGGTAAAAGAAACCCATCCATGCGACCACGTTGTGTGGTAAAACGCACGAAATAGGTCAACTGTCGGATTGATAGCCAATAACCGACAGTTAATCTCAAAATTTGATATCTTAGCCGCACCTATACAGTGCAGCTGTGAGATATAGAGTTGGTAATGATTGAGCACGTTGCTCAAAAAGAAAGAAATGGGTACGCGATGATTCGCGTAATTGAAAAAGCGTGTATACAAACCAATTTTTCCATCGGGGAAATCAGCAATACACGCATCCACGTCTGGTGCCTCAGGATGGATGTCGAGAGGAATGAAGAAGTCAAAGGAAAACTGACGTATGTCATCCTCATCCAACCTAGAGCGAAAGTCGTGTAACTGAGCAACCATTTTATAAATAAGGTTTGCTAAAATATTGCGCACGCGCAGTTACCTAAAGAAAACAGAGGATCGAAGAGAGACAAAGAAAAATTTGCAAATGGTGGAAAATACGCTTAACTGTGTGAACCACAGTAAAAAGGGGCGGTGATTTATATAAGAGACCAAGAAACCCTAAATGGGATGCCACGTGGAATCCACTCACAAACGTGTGGCTGGGAGGTGAAGGGTACAAGCACTTTTTCCCTTTTCCCGAGACACACGTGGATAGCCTCCCCGTTTCTCGAGGCACACTTTGTGATATTTGGGACTTGGTTCATTGTTCCTATCATTTGGGCGGGAAGTATTTAATTTCTTCCCGTCACGCTTGCCGCTCGTTCCTTTAGTCTAGTATCCGCGGCTACGAGCCGCGCACACTAGACTGGGGGGACATGATGATGTATAGCCTATAGTTGGGCCACGAGCCCAAATTATAGACATTACTAAGCCCAAACCCACCACGAGTGGGCTATCATGACAAATGACTTGGGCCATTAATACCAACGGCTTGGGCTCACGAAGCCCAAAGCCCAACCAATACGCATAATTAAGGGATAAGGATCTTCTATTTACGGGATAGATATCCTTACCCCGGATAAGCACCAAGAGTGCGAAGAGTAAGGAGCAAGATACCTACACGGTTTCTGCGTCCTATATATAGAATTACATATTCTCATTGAAAGGTACGATTTACACAATCCCTAACTCTTCAACTAAACCCTAAACCGATTACTTACTCTCACGCCGGAGTCTAATCGTGGGAGACAATCCCACGATAAGCCTAACGGTGTTGTTTGCTTTCTTAGTGCGCAGGTTTCGCAAGCACTAAAGTTCTAATTGGTACGAGAGCAGGAGTCCAAACAAGGTAAGCCCAACTTTTGTATCAACATAACTATAACAATAATATATTAATAGTATCACATAAACATCATCTTGCAGCAAACACAATACATAGTTAAAATCTTTGACTATGAAAAAGGCGAAAGCTAAAAAGGACGGTTTTTACATTCAAAGGATGTGTCAAACGAAAAATAATTAGGCTTAACATAATATTTTATTTGTCCACTTTTGATTTTCAAAGTCTTTCTTTGTCAACTTTGACCTTAAATATATTTATTTGTGTTATTTAATATTTGATGCAAAATATATGAATAGATTGAGTTTTAAGTGTATTTTTAATTTGTATAATTTTCATTAAGCATTATATAACATAAATAAGAATATATTTACGGTCAAAGTTGACAAAGAGTGACTCAAAATGTTAAAACTGGACAAATAAATTAGGACGGAGGGAGTATATGAATCTATTTAGCACTAAAAATGAGTATCGTTGACATCTAACACATGATTTAATCTAAAACACATCATAAATCAAGTTATATGTTTATAAAAATACCTAGATATCTGGCACAAGTAGTTAAATAATGACACAACTTCTAACATATACATTACTAGCTTCAAGGCCCGCCCGATGGGCGGCTAGTTCCAATGATTTTTTAAAAGATAAAAGTAGTAGTAAAATGTTTGATACAATAACGTTAAATGAATATAATTTTAAAACTAAAAATAAGATCTTAATAAACATAAGAAAGTACATATACAAATCACCTCACAAATTAGTAAAAAGAAAAAATGGTTGGTTATATAATAACATACCAATAACTAACATCAATCCCTCGTTCCTAATTTAAGCAAAACATAAGAAATATAAAGGAAAACGATAGAAGTCATTGGCAAATACTAATGAACCTATATAATTGGATAGCTCTGTTGGGTTTTATAGATTTGATGAGACAAAACAAGAAGAATGAAACATGAAGGGCTTGAAGTAACAAGAAGGGAAACTACAAAAAGATGGAGGATTTGGAAGATTCTAGAAGAATATTTAGTTTCCTGATTGTATTATGATTCCTCTTGTAAACCCTAGATGTCTCTAGTATATAAAGAGACATAGGGTCATTAGTTTTATAGTACGTACAAGATGTAAAACACCAAAGGTGTGTGTGTGTGGGAACCTAGGCGTAGGGATTTGGGAAAACGCCTAGGGTTAGTGGTTAGTGTTTAAGTTAGTTCAGCCTCAAGATTAAGTCGTTCTACCTTGATCAAGTAGAATTGAGGCTGTAAATATTATGTTAGAGATGATGACGAAGAACCTTGTTGATAATAATAATAATCTTTATATTATTCCGCTGTGCTTATTATTATCATTGTTATTATGCTTTATTGTTTATCCTAGATCAATGTCTAAACAACATGGAGTCCAAAACGGTCCTAGAACTTATAGAAGACGGTGTGCATGAGTTCTATCAAGTGGTATCAGAGAAGGGGGCTCTCGATCTAGGGATTTACAAGGTTGTTGTCGAAGTAAGCTGTTTGGAAAAAAGGTATCGATCTGAATTTTTGTTTCTATGTGACACCAGAATATTACACAATCGTTATCTGTTTTCTTGCACATGGATGGTGACTCTTACAATCACGAAGAATAATTAAGTTGCTGTCGTTTTTCGCACGTGGTGAGGATCAGTTGCATACTTGAAGTATTTAATTGGGTTGTCATGTGGACAAATAACCTCGTACGAATTGCATGGGGGGTCGATTTCATGAGTATTAATAAAGTAATAATGATGGGTCGGTTATGAATTTTTACTTGGAAAAGTCGTATTTACAACCCTTGTCGCTGAGTGGAGAAGAAGTGCATATCTCAACGAATATTATAATTGGATCAAAGGTCTGCTATAATTCACATGGGTCGATTCAGTATTATTTTAATGAAGTTGTGAGCAGCTAAGGGTGTTTAATGATTGGTCGATATCTATGTATCATATGTCATATTTTGCAAGTCAAAGGGTTTGTCGTCTTTATTAAATTAATCTCGTACGAGTTTAATTGTTGATTGGTTCTTGATACTTATTGGTTGATCCATTAACTGGTTGGTAATTTGAAGATGTGATCGTGGGTCAGTATTGCATACAACTTTCACATGGGACGGTGCACAATTTTTCACAAGGATTTAAACTTTGGTATAGGTTCGGTGGAGAATTAGAATTGGTTTACTCCAAAAAGTTTATCTTGTACTGATTAATGTCTCATATTTAAAAAGGTTGTCGTTTTCAACAAAGAGATACCAAACTGAGTGGAACAGTGGGACTATTTGGTGGGTTGTATCTTTGTTTTTGATGCATTCACATGTCGCTTTCTATGATCTTTCATTGTCTATGGTCAATGGAATTTATTAATGGGTTGGCAAGATACTGCTGTTTAATTCTTATTGGTTAAAGTTGGAGAAACATATTGGAATTTCAAAGTACTGCATGTTATATGTTTGAAAGTATTGTTGTCTAATTCAAAGTACTGCTCCTATGTAACGTACTGCTACTCAACCGAAGTATTGCTGCTTGGACTAAAGTACTGCTCTTGGATTGAGAGTACTGCTGCAACGTACTGATGTGACGAAAGTACTGCTACTGCTATGTTCAACGTACTGCTGCTCCAAGGTACTATTCGTTTAAAATACTTCTACTTCAAAGTACTGTTGCTCGTTTATCTCAAAGTACTGCTGCGTGTCTCATTGCACAGTACTGCTACAAGATGATTTATGGAGACACGTAAAGAGCTTTATGGTTCAAGATATATGCATGGTTTACAAGCAGTAAGGGGAAGTCTAGCTGAGTTTGATTGGTTTTTGATTACACACACAGGTTATTAGGTTCACACACACAGGAAGAAGTTTATGTTCTTAAAGGTTTCAAAAGGCTCGTATTTGGTTCTTATGGATTAATTGATTACGAAGAAGGTTGAATATCATTAATTTGATGTTGTAGTTGAGTTTCACAGGTTTGTGTTCTTATCATATAGCTTGATGAATCTAGCAAATTGGTGTATTATCTACAAACTGAAGGTGCTTAATGACACATTTGCTATCACTTAAAGGAGTTACATTGTAGTGCTCAGTGTCTCATATTAGTTGAGGATTTTATCAAGGGATTGAGGTCTACTTATATTTATGGTTGGGTATAAGTATGGAGTTACGTGGATAGTAAAGATCTAAGACACAAGTTTGGGAAATTCTACTTCTTCATCAAATTCGCTATACTTGATTTTCTTCACAAGTAATCATTACAAGGAGCTTACAGATTTGAAGAATCATGAAGATGGTTAACACATTGATTTCTGGGGAAGCTTATTGTTTAATTGTTTAACCATCTACATGCGCCACTCAAGGGGAAGTTGTTGATTCTTACTACTGTTGGTCATTATTACTACTGCTAGTTGGAGTTTCTACTGTTTTGGATTCATTTTTAGTAAGCACTTTGATTGTTCTTCATGGAGGGCAATTCGAAACATTGGAAGGCTTTGAATAGGAGTGTGGTATTGGTTCGTGGTGGTCAAGATCATTCTTTGCATACGTTCCCTATTTGTTGATAACAAAAAGGGGAAGAGATGTTTGAAGAGATGTTGGAGTGGCATGGCATGGCTTAAGGGGAAGACAAGATTGTTTCATTCATGGTGAGATTTAATTATCTCAACTTCTCTACTTCGTCTAGGGAAGTTCGTACAAGAACATGCATGTTTTGTCATCATCAAATAGGGGAAGATTGTTGGGTTTTATAGATTTGATGAGACAAAACAAGAAGAATGAAACATGAAGGGCTTGAAGTAACAAGAATGGAAACTACAAAAAGATGGAGGATTTGGAAGATTCTAGAAGAATATTTAGTTTCCTAATTGTATTATGATTCCTCTTGTAAACCCTAGATGTCTCTAGTATATAAAGAGACATAGGGTCATTAGTTTTATAGTACGTACAAGATGTAAAACACCAAAGGTTTGTGTGTGTGGGAACCTAGGCGTAGGGATTTGGGAAAACGCCTAGGGTTAGTGGTTAGTGTTTAAGTTAGTTCAGCCTCAAGATTAAGTCGTTCTACCTTGATCAAGTAGAATTGGGGCTGTAAATATTATGTTAGAGATGATGACGCAGAACCTTGTTGATAATAATAATAATCTTTATATTATTCCGCTGTGCTTATTATTATCATTGTTATTATGCTTTATTGTTTATCCTAGATCAATGTCTAAACAACATGGATTCCAAAACGGTCCTAGAACTTATAGAAGATGGTGTGCATGAGTTCTATCAAACTCTTTAAATGAGATCCATTTGAATTATAATAAACCAATCAGATTCACATACATGTCATTAGCCAACTATATTGCAGCCTTAATATGGTCCTTGGACCCATCTATTTGTACATTCCGTTTTGCTCGTGTATCACCACAGAGCAAGTGTAGCGACATCACCTGTAGATACCCTGCAAATAGGTACAATCCTTTAAGCTAAACTCATTTTAATTGTGAACTTGATAATGAACTAAAACATTTCTAAAAATGATATGAAAGATACATCAATTAAATAGTAAAGGGCAATATAATCATCAATGCATTTGTCTCCAAACAATCAGTATCATTGTATTGAAAAAACTTCCATGAAAGTAAAGTAAAGCTGATATATTTCGACAATCCTGAATGCGCATCGATACAACTTTATCCAAAGGTAAAATAAAAATAATGCATGCTTTGATTTACATTATAAATTCATTATCTAATTATTGCGACTAATTTAAAATTTTTATGGATTCAAACTTACTCACCTTTTCTACACACAAAGGCTAAAGGTGATGGAAGGAAGAAAAGTTAGTGATTGGGCTGCAAGAGACTCCTCTGGCGTCCTTTCTTCTTATTCTTACCATCTCAGGTATCTTGCATGTGAACATATGAATTATCTGCAAATTCTACACACAGTTTGATCAGCAGTCATTCAAATTGTGTCATCAAATTTCATTATATCTAACTGCAAGTGGGTTCGAAATGTGAAGGAAAATAGGTTCAGAAGATGATGTGTTCAAGGTGGTTAGCTGTTCTAAACTTCTAATAAGAAGAGAGAAAGGGCATTGACAACACTTTGGCTATTTAACCTAGATCTGACTTTCAATTGTACAAAGGGTTTAGCTAAATGTAGATATTTTTAAGAGCCACTACACATAGAGGTTTCATAAGAATGACGTTATGTTACAACAAAGTTGCCCAACCTGCCTAAAAACTTAAGGTCACTATGGAAACGGGTCGAAAGTCGCATAAAGTATTTATATGCCTAAATCACTTTTATAGTAATGCAAGAAGACCTTCTAATTTGCTTTAGTTTTCTACTCATATAAAAACAATAACAAAGTGATCAAGCTTATTAATACAGATCCTAAAAAGTAAAAACTACCCATTTTGTCCCCGTTACCGGATAAATCATTCAAATTTATGTGGCACAAAAGGGTGAATCCACAATTAAACTAACATGATAGGCCATAAATGTCAAAAAGGTGAAAAAAGAATATACTTTTTACTTACCTGAAAATGAGTACACCTTCAAGCATGTTCCCACTTTTCTGCCTCAAAGTCATCCAATCCAAGTTCTCGCCCCCGTCGAATAATTTTGTTGTAACAATATGCAGCAGCTCAACATTAAACAGAATAGATTATTAAAGAAAACAGTCAATGCACTAAAGGAAAAATATACCTTTGATTTGCTACCCACATCTATCCCGGCACCTACAATCATGTTTAAAAGGTTATGCAAAATAGTTGAAATATATCTACGTGTAAACAAAAAATTTGCTTAAACTTAGAATGAAGAGTATTTATACCAAATGTATTCAACAATGACCTTGTCGGTGTTAGGAGTTACATCTAAGTTTAGTAGGTCTTCCACCCTGTTGACGGTTCCAGCTAAAGCACATATTCTAAACTTTGTAGCACCTTTGAGTGCTCCCTTCTTGCTTTGCTTCTTTGTTGATCTCATCTGCCATTGTACTTAAGGAGCCTAACATTGCGCCATTTTCACCTAATCATATCATTTAACACAATCAAACAATGTGAGATTATTGGGGGAGGTTATCAAGCACTACATGAAACATCTAAATCAGATTACTGATATGTGCACCTTATAGTTCCATGATGCTTCCAGTTCCTTCATATGACTCAATGTCTACAAACACTTTGGCATTGTTCTCCTTAACATGCAATTGCCTTAATTGCTTTTTATATGTAGTAGCTGTAACATTTACACGAATGTCATATATACTATTCTACTATAATTAAGAACTTTAGATTATGAATTAAGTTCAAAATAATAAACATTAGTAGTTTAATGGTAACTAACCCGTTTTTTGTGCGACTAATAACTACTCGTCTAGTATGTATTTGCTAATCCTGTAGATGGTATATTAAGTTCAAATAAAATTAGGTGTTATGGCACAATTACACCTTATGTTAAAAGGTTAGAAACCTGAGCAACATGCAGAAAATAACGTATAAGTGTGTCACAAAGAAGTCTTACGAATAATAATACCTGCAACCGGTTTTGCTTTGCTCTTCTCCTTGTCCTTCCCTTTATCCTTTTTAGGCAGGAATTCTTTATCGAGTGTTGCAAAAAAAGATATTAGGATTTTAATAAGTTGTATTTGTTAGCTACTCCGGACCTATCATGTCCATCGAGTATCTACAATCACAAGTATGCTGTTATCACAAAATAAACATATAATTGCAATGCATTGTTGAAGACTTGAAGGTACATGATCATGCAATCCTAATTAGACTTTGGGTGACTTTCAACTATATGGTTTCCATTAATATTACCTGGATAGTGCATTCATCCTGTAACAGGGGCCATTGGATCATTTGCAGCCTGTAAATCATCATGAAGTAATGTTTTGAGAACCTTTGAAATAAATGAATAACTATACGCTAATACATCAATATTACCTGGATGCAAAGTAAAGCTTTGCAAACATGCCTTTTAGAATCTGAGTTGCTTGATTTTAAGTAATAGTCGTCAACGGACTGAAAAACTACATTCCAACACAAATACACAATTCGTTAAACAATTCTATAAACACTTTATATCCAGTTTAATCAAACAAAAAAATACATTCGAAAACAACAGGTTAAGAAAAATCATTTGGGACTTTCATCAAACAGTTGGTATGCAAAAATAAAATCAATTATCATAATCAATAAATGTATACGTAACTAATCTCTAAGGCTCTAATCCATCATACATCAAAACTGAGCAGCTAGACTTTTTTTATTCAATCGAAACAATTTTTTTTAAATTCCTTAGAATCGGCCAAATCGATTGTGTGAGTTTGATAGTGTGTTGATCGATTTATGATTTTGATAACCAATTAGGGGTTTGCTGAAAAGAGGGATATTTGGTGTTGGTGAAAGTGAATCTGGTTTTAGTGGGATTAAGTTATTGATCCAAGTTTGATTTTGTCGAAGTTTAATTTTGTTGATATCGTGATGATGAATTTCTTGAAGGTTTGATTGAAGAACGAATTTTTTTACACAATTTGGTTTGTGGATTTTTGATTTGGGGTTTTTTGGTGCCGTTTTTTTTTGGGAGATACTGGTTGGGGTGGTGTGATTTTGGATTGGCGTTTTTTTAGGAGGGTTTGTTGAGCAGCTAATACTTTGAGGAGAAAATGAATAAGGGCCATCCGATCAAATGAATTTTCATGTGTCAAGTTTTAAGGTATTTTGGAGAGAGATAATGTTTTCAAAACCATTTTTTATTATAGTAGTAGATAAGTGACCCATTTTGAGAAACGTATAATTAAATAATCAACTCTAACTTAGGTTCATAAACACAATGTTTGGATTTGATTCTAGGGCAAATGATAAAAAAAAATGCATCGAACTTGACACTTTTTACCATTGTATGGTGCCAACTAATTTTTTTTTCATTGTAACACAAAACTTTTGATTTTTTCTCATTATATGTATCCACGCCAGCAAAGCGTCACATACAATGGTAAAAAGTGTCAAGTTCGATGCATTTTTTTTTTTATCATTTTCCCTTTTTTATCGTGACGCTTTGCTGACGTGGATATATACAATGAGAAAAAATCAAAAGTTTTGTGTTACAATGAAAAAAAAAAATAGTTGGCACCATACACTGGTAAAAAGTGTCAAGTTCAATGCGGTTTTTTTTTTTTTTTTTTTTTTTTTTTTTTTTTTTTTATCATTTTCCCTAATTAAATAATCAACTCTAACTTAGGTTCATAAACACAATGTTTGGATTTGATTCTATTGTTTCATATCGCAATTATTTGTCTATGTTTGTGTTTGACACACGAGAAGAAAACTTAAAATAAAAAGGATAAGATATAACAATAACCACATATTTGAGATGCATAAACTTGATTTAGATGTATTCTTAGTCTTTTAGATTCATCATAATATGTAATTCTAGCTCAAAATTAAATGCATATACATATATTCAGTGTTGCAAAAATCAGCCGAATCGACCGATTAATCGCTAATCAGCCATGGACCTTGGAGAGATTTACAAGGTAATCGGCCGATTAATCGGCCAAGTCAAGAAAATCGGCCGATTAATCAGCTAAAAATCGCTAATCGGCCATGGACCATCTCAGTACCGATTCACGATTTTTGCAACATTGCATATATTAGAATCATTTAATCAAGTTATGTCTCGTAAGATGTGTTGCTAATACCACTTTGCATCATTTTCATTTCAAAATCATTTCCGAAACTAATTGGGATGCAACTAATTTAGAGGTGATAATTTGTGCCAAAACAAAAAAAAAATGGGCTAATTTGGGCAAATTTGTAAAAGATTTGGGCACATTTAGCCCCATTCTTTTTCTGGAATGGGCATATATTGTCCATTGGAAGTTAAAGGGCACAAATAGACGCATTTTTTTTTCTCTCAATTGGAGAACATTACAATTGTTTTAAAAGAAAAACTTATAGATATAATATATTTAATTTTTTAAATATAAATGAGGTGTTACATTTAAGGAATTTATTTTGTTATTTTGGGTCTCTTCTAAAGTGATTCCTATAACATGCGCCCGTTTGACTCAGACCCGTTTAGCCCGTAGCCCATTTGAACTGTGGCCTGTGCCCGCCCGCCCCCCGTTGTGCTACCTCTAATCTAATTCAATTTTTTATATTCAATTCGATACATCGAAAACGTATGAAAGTGATCACTAGCTTTAATATAAAAAATGACAAAATAAGACATACTTAAGTTGTGGAAATAAACCCACACCCATAAGTCCAAGAAAAAAAATAAGCCCATTAAAAAGCCCAAACCAAGCAGTCAGCAAACCCTATACTTTTACTGTCCTTACCACACAAAAAAGCTTTTCACAGCCAACCATTTTTGAACTGATTTGATTTGCTGTTAGGTCAGATTTTAACCTTTTTATTTTTTTATTTTTTATTTTTTTATTTATTTTAATAATGTTATTTTTTTTGAGCAAATTATAATGTTGTTAATGCCTTTTAACTGGTTTGAAATTATAATGTTGTTATTTTTTTTTTGTTGTTAAAAAAAGATTTTTTTTTTAACTGGTTTGAAATGATTAGCAGTTTATGGTGGTTGCTCTTCACTTTTTATTTGATGAATCTGCTGTCTATTTTATCTGCTCACTTTATGTGTTGTAACATGTAGAATTCTGTTAAAGAGGGTGTTTGTTTAACCTTATTTTGTGGTTTGGCTTATGTTATAAAAAATCATTTTCTCGGGCTTTTTTTTGGAATTTGCCAGATGGAATAAGCTTATAAAACATAAGGTGAAATCACATAAGCTCGTAAGCTCAAAACTAAGCTTAAACAAACACCCCCAAAATGTTTTTGATTCTTATGTATATTTGTTGTGGGCTAATGTATGCTGGTTCTTCACTTTTTAATTTTTATGAATCTGCTGTCACGTTTTTACAAGAATGTGATGCTTATACAGGACAATAAGTTCCAAAATAAGCCTGGAAAATTGGGCTTATAAAACATAACGCGGGCTTATTTTATCTGCTCACTTTATGTGCTGTAACATGTAGAATTCTGTTAAAGAGGGTGTTTGTTTAACCTTATTTTGTGACTTCTGTGGTTTCGGCTTATGTTATAAATCATTATCTCGGGCTTATTTTGGAAATTGCGGGTTGTAAGTTTCAAAATATGCCGGATGGAATAAGCTTATAACACATAGTTGAAGTCAATGGTTTTTGGTTAACAACTGACATTTATGTGATCCAAAAGTGAGAAGTCTCGTTAAGGTTAAGTGATTAATATCTGCAAATCGTTGACTGGATTTAAGATTTTAACCGTTTACTATCATAGGCGTTGTATAAACTCAAGTAAGTGATTAATGCCTGAACTCGTTATAACCCAAATAAATCTATATCTTAAGCCTCTGTTTGCATGAGTCGGAAGTTGTAGTATGTATGGATCTCCAAATGGTTTTCCGTTATAACTCAGATAAATAATGAGCATAAGCATAAGCACGTCTCATTTGCATTTACGGATATGCTGTTTTGTATATATATTGTTGATGTTTATTACTGTTTCCCTGTGTTTAGGCTAAATGCTGATTTACAGATTGTGTCTCGGATTTTGTTAGGTTTTTTTATGTGCTGTTACATGTAGAAAATCCTGTTAAAGAGGGTGTTTGTTTAAGCTTATTTTTTGGCTTTCGGCTTATGTTAATATAAAATCATTTTCTCGGGCTTATTTTGAAATTTGAGGGTTATTAGTTTCAAAATAAGCCGGATGAAATAAGCTTATAAACATCAGCCGGAATCACATAAGCTAATAAGCCCAGAAATAAGCTCAAACAAGATCATCACCCAAACAGGCACGGTTTAATGTGGTTCTGATGTGATTAGGACTTAGGAGTTGATGGTTTGGTTGCACATACTCACATTTAGGAGGTGTTTGTTTAAGCTTATTTTGGAGCTTATGTGATTCCATCTTATGTTTTACAGGTCCATTTTTTCTGGTTTATTTTGGAACTGATTGGCTTTTTTAAGCTTATTATATCATAATATGCTTATATAGGCTAGTAAGTTGCAAAATAAGCCGGAAATGAGCATATAAAACATAAGCCGGAATCATATAAGCTTAACTTGACACCCCCTTAATGTTTCTGATTCTCACAAGTGTTTGTTAATAGTTTAAAATCTTGCTAAATTACAATAAGTCGTTTATTGTGTTAATTGATATAAAAAGTCGTGTCATAATAATGATGATGAATACCTGAAATAATATATTCTAATAATCTGTTTTCGGTTCATAGTTATGGATGCCGAAACTATTCAAGCACTATTAAAGGCGGCTGATTCACTCAGTATTGGACACTCAGAAATACCCGATCCTAGTACCCGAAGACAGCCGCTCGTGAACTACAGTAGGGTTCCCGTCAGGCGCGACGGGAACCACTTCTTTCGTGTTGCATCCTACAGTTTCTTGCATACGGAAGGCTATCACATGTTCTTTCGCGAAGCCGCCGTTGCTAGAATGAGGGAATTTCCGGATGAGTATAACAACGGGTATACTGCTGAAGAATTTGAGGAGTATCTGCTGCGATGTGCCACATTTGGCGAAACGGCGGATTCCAATCTCCAACTCGCTTGTGCGGAAGTGGTATGTCTTTTTTTCTTTGCCTTTTTCATTTTCTAAATTTTGTTAACTTATCTTTACTGTTTCGTTATCTTCAGATCAAAATGAAGATCAATATGATGAAGGTGGCAGGTTCTACGCTCGAGGTTCATAAAGAGATTATTCCTCGTTCAGGGAAGTGTCATTTTGAGATCTATATGTTCCACCCTCCCGCATATGCCATTCATCCAAACGCAGGTAAAGTACAGTAACCTTTTGCATAACATCTGTCTGCGTATGAATTGTTGATTATTACGTGGAGTCTGAACATTCATATGTAAATAGGCTGATATCGCCGCCACTATAAACAATTTTTAGAGCAATGTGTTGCATCTGATGCATGAGTTGTTGCTGCATGTTTGTATCTGTGATTTGAACTATTATACAAAAGTTTAAAGTCTTTCGTATGTACACAGACTTATTATTATCGCCTGAAAGATGACCCTTTTTATTTATATTCAATTTCTGCTTATTTCAGTAGTCATTATGCACCTTTTTTGGACTATTAGTGTTCGGGATTGTTTATTTACTTCTTATTATACCTTAATTTTTCAGATCTACGTATGTATACAATTCTGGGACCTGAAGCAGTAGACCAACTATGGCCCTTGATGTCAAGATACACCGAGTACGAGGATGTAAGTTTCCAATATCCTTAATCTTGTTTTTTGTTTCTTTTTACATGGGCGAGTTTGCTTTCTAATTACTGACTTTTATAATCATTTTGCTAGGATTCTGGTGATGAGGAGGCTTATGATTTGTGATGTTTTACTGATCATTTTGGGTTGTAATAGTTTGTAACCTGAATGGTACAGTTAACTAAGGTGGATGTTGTAAATATATTAATGGTAGGTGGATTTTGTAAATATATTAATGAGTTATCGAAAATGTATGTAGACATCATCTTTGATTTCGTTTTTAACGTTGTGGTTGGCCAACATGATGTTGATTATGTTATCTATTGGTCCGGATGATGGCTTTTATAGTATTTTTCTGTACCATTCTTGTGAGGAAGTAAGCTGCAAGTTTGGTACCGGAGAATGATCATTTAGGAAACGTAGTCAGTCCTTTAGACTCTTCCTTTCGCGACATGGTTTATTGCGAACGCCTTCTTTTGTCCTCTCCTTTGTTTGATAGTATTAGGTTTGGAGTTACAATCTATGGTTGGTCTTAGGTGAGTGTCAATTGTGAAGAAATGCAGCTAATGTGTGTTGCTGTCGGTGTATTAGTAGTATGTCCTTGTCTTATGTTGTCAAAAAGAACATAATAAACCAAACTACATGATTCACCGGAAAATTTAATTTCAGGGTACCTGCCGCCGCAACGTGCGGGTACCCTGATAGTTTATTGTAATCGTCGGATGATAGTAAACGATAATCCATCTTTTACATGGATGGAAGGTATCGGTATACAAGATGATTCACGTGTTGAAACACACATGTTATCGATTTGTTATCGCTCTTTTAAGACCATCAGCCAATGCCATGGTCACATTGACACCGACAAAGTGAGTGTTAAACACCAAATTAGACCAAACAAACCAAAATCAAAACTATAAGTAGCATGGGTCACGAATCTAGACGGGTTCTGTCTATTTGGGTCATATAGGAGCACGGGTCCGGGTCAAACACATTTATTTACCCGATCCACCCATTACTAACGGATTTGGAAACTGCATTTACGTAATTACACCCAAACTACATATATTGCTTATTCAAGCACTCAAAATTTTACCAATCAATGCGACTAAGCCGGTTTGTGACCAATATATACAACAATGTTGCCGCTTATTTGTTAATACAATACTAGTTTGGTCGATCAACATCCAGCAGTAACGGGTTATATGATAACATGGGATTATTATTATTATTATTATTATTATTATTATTATTATTATTATTATTATTTATTTATTTATTTTACTTTTTTGGCTGTGACATTTACCAAGTCATGTATTTATGGTATTGGGCATTAATAGTAACTAGATAGAGTATCGATCACTAGCTAGAGATACAAGTTTTGAACCTTGATATATTAAAGGGTTAAGGGTGTGCTGCTCAAAAAAGTTATGGCGTTAGTAAATGAAGGTAAGTTAATATTCCAACTAACATCACCTAACTTCTTAAATGTAATAAGCAACTTTGAAAATGATCTCTCACATAAAATCCATATATATCTAACTTGATTTTGGTATTAATTTTATTAGAATGTAATCTTTGGATAATTTGCTCTAATTATTGTGTTCAGTGTACCGCTCCGTGAGTACAAGATCGAAAAGAATGCATTGGATGGATGTCCGGGCATTGAGAAGGAAGGACGCTTTCAGAGGCGAAAGGCCATGGGGAGATGCCGTCTGTGATCCATGGATCTCCGATCAGGAAACCGTATCCAAGCTCCGTAGAATTAACCTTGATAAAAAAGTTATTCCTTAACAAAAGCAACCGCTATGGTTAGTAGTGCTAAAAAGACCAACATGACTAGAACGTGAACTCGAAGACTTTTGAGTAAGGTTAGTCGGAGTAGCTTGTTTGGCTTATTCGGGTGCCGATCAACCCGATTAATCTGAATACGATTTTCTATTTGTATTATCTAAGATTTACTCACAACTTAACGGTATCAGGAAGGACCTGATTGAGTTTAACCTGACGCGGATAAACTTGAACCCGACCAACAGAAAACTAAATAATGTAAAGTTGAAATACATTTTTACCCAACCCGAATTAACCCAAATCTGACCAACTCTGTTGTATCCATGCTAACACCCTTAGTCACCGGTCACTTCCCAATACTTCTCACTCAACAAAAAAAACTTCAATCACCTAGAAATTAGAATATGCAATAATAATGCCTCATAACTCATCACTCCTTCCCCATCAACCTTCTTCAACCATCTTTATATTTTTAGTTCAAAGAAAATAATGGTACAAAACAGGGACGGAACTTGAAAACCGTTGGTGGGGGAGGGGGGGGGGGGGCACTTGAAAAATATATATTTTAGAAAGGCCGATATACACTACGCTGAAATTTTTGTATAAAAAATGACTAAAACTATATATAAAAAAGTATAAAATATACACAAAGTCAAAATTTTTGAGGGGTGGGGGGGCCAAAGCCCCTCTGGATCCCTTCTAAGTTCCGTCCATGGTACAAAATATCATTAAATGCCACATTGTTACATTCAATGGACAAGATTAAAACAAACACACATATCACAAAAAACACAACTACATCTCTCTTTTATCTTATAAAAGAAACCCCAAACGCATCTCTTTCTTCATATCTTAATTTAGTTTTCCAACCACATTTCGACCATTATGAGTTTAAATTTTTCATTAGCAATCTTGATGATGAAGACTAGTCATATCACACATGCCCAAAACCATTTGTCATTTCGGCTTTTACTTTTCGACACAAGTAACCAAATTTTTTCTCTCATTATTGAAATAGGTGATCTTAGAAAAAAGGTAGTAACATCTTATTCTTTTTATAACGTGTATTGTTTTAAGACTTCGTTCATGTATATGTAATATACTTTTTGAACCTCTAGGAAGCGAATGCCATAGTCATGGGCCGATGCCTGGTCGAGGAAGTGTATGTCATAGTCACTCACAAAGGTTAGATCGGAATCACCACATGGCAACAATATGATTTTCGTTCTTGATTCCTTTTTAAGAGTGGTAATACTCGAGGGATCTACTATCTATACTAATTATAATACATATTACACCTTCTCTCATATTTAATTTTTAAGATTTCCTAATTTAGGTTTTAAGTAAAATACAAGTAAAGAAGCATCATTTACAAGTATTTGAAACACAAATAAAACTAAAAAAACACCATTCAACAAATACAATTAATACACAATTTACTTCACCCCTTCACTAAAATATACAATTATTTAATCACATTGTACAATTTAATTAAGCATCCAAAATAAAATTCTAAAATCCGTATTCTTTCAAGATCTTTAAAGATCTGAACAGCAAAACCCACCATCGATCTATAAATGAAACATTTCCGGTGAATTTTTTAAGAAGAAATAGAACAGCGTTCAATTGATATTGACTTTTGGTACTCCCACTGTTTGACACAAATGCTTTCCCTAATCAAAATAAAAACCAATCGAAAATAAAACTATTAAGAACAAAATCGTGTTTGATTTACATATAAGAAAACAAAATCAAAATAACCCACTTACCGGTTAGGTACGATTTAAGAGAAGAACAAAATTCATCCAAAAACATAGCATACTCTCTCATTAGATCATCACTGAGCACCTTCCAAACACTATTACTACCAAAATAAATCGAAAATCAACTACTACCAAAATCATGTAAATCGAATATAAATAATTCGGAATTAGCGAATTTGTGATGAAATAATGAGCATCTACGGTCCGATCTAGAGGAAGAGAGATAGAGACGGGCAGCACATGTTGTGATTAATTGTGATCTTGGTTCGAGATATTAAGGAGGCTTGGGTTTTTGTTTTATTGTTTGGTGTGTTTGAGAGATGGATGGAGTAATTGATTCTCCCTAAAATCATGTATATTAGACGGTTTTAAATTTGTAAATATAAATTTTCTATAATACATAATTTGCCCTTATTTATGTATACTACTTATTATTTATAATGCATATATGACCCTCTCTCCTACTTATAATGCATGTAAGACACTATCTCTTTCGGTTTAAACGTGATAAGTTGGTACGCTTTTGTTGTACAAGTCCTTTTCAGTATGTGGTTAGTTTATTTGTTAGAAAAAAAATATATGTAACCGAACAATATTTGCTCGCCACAAAATATAGACACAGGGTACCCGCCGCCGCATCGCGCGGGTACCCTGCTAGTTACTATGTTAAGACATTAGTATGGACGTAACATTTGGCCTCAGGTACTCTTTTTTCTCCAAAGTTAAAAAGTAAATAATAAAATTTTCAATGTGCTATCAGTAAATATAAGGCTTTTCAAACTGTAACACTACCCATTAGGCCTAACTATATATGTAGTTTTAGTAGTTTTGCATATTTAAGTAGTCTTCAGGTAGAAAGGCTTATAGAATGTGTTAACCAAGCTTTTTGTTATTATGAAAGACGAATTAATGAGTGGGCCTTATCAGGAGAGTATTAAGGAATAAATAGGCCCAAGCCCGGTTTGTGGGTTATATCCATTAGGTTTCTATATGTTTTGTACTCTATTTATAGTGATCAATAATAAAGCGTAACCTACGAGTTTTTCATTGTCTAACATGGTATCATGAGCAAGTGTATGATCTTGAGACCTACTCGGTCATCAAGCTGCCACGTTTGTACCACCCCGTCACACCTACCTATCTCCAAAACATCTTCAAACCCTAATTTCCAAATATTATTTTTTCCAGCCGTCACTTATCTTCTCCCTAGCCATTTATGCTATGTCGCCATCATTATGTAGAAGTGTCGTGACGACAAAACCCATTGGCTAGTTTAATTTAATGTGATCATGTCATGGGAAACTAGTAGATTATATTTTATGTTTGAAGTTTGTTGTACAGCAAATATGTAGAACTTTTGCTAATTGTTTAGGGTTCTATTATTAAATAGCAACGGCAGAGTATTCCAAAAAAATAAAAATAATAAAAAAAATAAAAATAAAATAAAAGTAGCAATAGTTGTTTTATTGTTTATGTGTTAGTCGATTGTTCGTACGGTTGTGTTAACAGTCGACTTAGCCGACTGTTGGTACCACTCGACAAAAGTCGATCGTTGGTACGGTTTTGTTACGAGTCGACTAAAGTTATGTTTTTAATATGCTAATGTTTTTGTTTTTCTTGTCTAGTTTTTACTACCGTTCAAGCTTTCGCGATTTCGTCGCTCGAAATGCGGGAAAGTATTAAGGAATAAATAGGCCCAAACCCGGTTTGTGGGTTAGGGCAGCTGGGTTTTACCATTATAAATAATGACCAATAATACAGTAATACCGACGGGTTTACAATGTTTAACATGGTATCAAGCCCGACTGCCGGGGAGTATTAGATGAATAAGTAGTTGGCCCAAGCCCGACTTATGAGTTGAGTCCATTAGGGTTTCTATATGTTTTGTACTCTATTTATAGGTGATCAATAATAAAGTGTAACATATGAATTTTTCATTGCCTAACAGAGAGTTGTCTTGGGAAGTTGGCTTATATTTCAAACATAGGCATTGTTTTGTGGATTTTGTTTTTTTAACACTTTCATCACTTTCATGGATAACTTTTAATGGACTATTTATTGACATAATGCATGGAGTTGCATAGTTTTTGCAAGCTCCTCAAAATGATGCTAGGTGTATAGCCGAAGGATGATTTCCACATTTTTTGCAAGCTCCTCAAAATGATGCTTGGCGTATAGCCAAAGGATTCACACAAACTCTTTGAAACAAACCAAAAAACATTTTCTTCATTCTCAGTAGTAATGTCAGCACTACTCATGGCGTTTTGTTTAGCTTTAAAAAGGAAGATCGAGGGTGCATATAACTTTGGGGAATTCAGTTTCGATGATCCGCCCTTCTTTAACATCATAGTGTAAATATGATACTTGAAAATTGAAATTTGTTTGGAACCAATATATAAGTAGAGTAATGATATATAAGTAGGGAGATGATTTGTGCATCATTTTTTTTTTGCTATACACCACTAAATAACATCAGATAGTCAAGTAAAGCATTTGTCACAGTATTGGCAAGAAGATTTATTCACACTACTCTATTTGTAATAGTTGTCACACTTTTTGAAAGTTAGATATGCATAAAGAGGTCATCATAAATGTCTATTCTCTTCTCAAACATGTCATATGCGTATGCATTTCATTTTTAACAAGCCAAATGTGACATTTAGCCATGGGTTTGTAGTTAGGCATCTAATCACAGCAATATAGGAGCATACGTCGAAACCACGTAAGTTAATAAGCTAAGAAAAAAGATTAAACAAACAACCACAAAGCTTGAAAAAGCAATTATCTCAATAAGTAGTTTTAAGAGGTGTTTGTCTAAGCTTATTTGATAGGCTTACTAATTTATTAAAAAACTGGTAACTTATCTTTCTAAGCTTGCTTATCCTTGAGCTTATGAGCTTACAAAGTCCATAAGCTTAAGTGGATAATGATCAATGACTCTTACATTCGTATAGGTTGTTACATCCACCATAGCTAATACTTTCTCCATTACACATTTGTAGCTTTAACATGACAATCACAATTCAGCCTACATTTTAACATATCAAGAAATACAATCATTGTTCAAAGTGAAACCAAACACCTGTTATACTATTTTAATCACGACAATTTGTTTATTTTTTTCTTTCTGAACAAAGAATCATGGTAGTTGACTAATGATTTAGTTAACCAACACGATGATTTTGGTGCAATTGTTTATCCTACTCAACAATACATCATCATCATAGTGGCGGACGTAAGGGTATGCGCGCTTTAATAAAGTTTGAACAAGGTATCCACTTAGTATTAAACTCTAAAATATGTTAGAAAAATAACCGATTTAACATTAGTGATGACGCTCTAAAAGTATGCACGTGGATACCTTGTGCTTCAAGTATGTCTACATGTGACCTTTATCCTTGTCATTCACATGTAAATTACTCTTAAAATCTATAATATCTACACTATGTGCTACAAATTTTGAGAAGGCCGGGACCCTCCCCTGCCTCTACATAGGACCGCCCTTGTCAAGACGTCCGCCGCAGCTTGTGCGACATCGTCATAGAGTCAAGTGATACAAGTTATATATTGAAAAGGAAGCATGTAAATCTTACATCACTTAAAATCATGCAACAATTTTTCACGATTTAAGTGTTGTAAAATAAGCTCTTGAGAAATCACCTCAATATTTACTACTTAAAAAGCAGCTTATATAAAAGTAAAACCATAAGCTGTACTAGTACCCAAAACATCAGCTTATCATGTTTTAAAAATGCAATAAGCGGCTTCAATAATCTTACTCAAACACGCCCTAAGTCATACCATATATGAACAAAAAATGTAGTGCATTGTTGTTCTGGTGCTTCACGTACAACTCAAAATTAACCCCATGAGCGTGTTAAGGATTGCGTATATGAAAACAGTGTTTGGCAAGCCGTTAGAAGAAAGGCGATTGTGTGCGTTCCCATAATGAGAAAAAATCAGTTTTGTTTAAACAACATAGTAATCTCTATTAAAATTAACCCCCTAGTTACATATTTTGATAACCACAACCAGGATGCAAGTAACCTCGCTACAAGAATCGAGCAGGCTAAACGTCTATGACTTGTATTGACCACAACTAAGCTATGTTTGTTAGGTGAAACTAATTAAGACCATTTAGTGGCTCAAACAACTCTGTTACAAATTTGCTCACTGCAAACCATTTAAATGCATAGCATCTCATTTACTCTAACAAGACAAACTTAAATTATGTTAGAAAATAGTGTAGGGTATGTGATGATCCGGGATATCTTACTAGAATCGTGTTGATTTCACTTTCCGTATAAAGTATTTCGACTCTATATATGCCTGGGTTGCACGAAATCTTTATCGGGATAATTCTAGAAGAGAAACACTTTGTGTCTCGGCACCATATCACAAAGCAGGAATAAGGAATAAGAGAGGAATTGTATGTATGTTTTTTGTGTGTTTCAATGAGGCTAATTAATCTGTTTATCAAAACAGATTCTAGATGACAGTTATTCAGTTGAAGTTGGTTGAAACCAACTTTCATAACTGTTTTTCCAGCAAAGGGCTCTGCCCCTTGACCCCTGCATTTTTGTCATGGTCGAAAACATATTAGCTCAACGAGTGTGTACTCCACACTTCCCTAACTTATATCCGAACCGAATATGAAATCTTATTAGCCTCTAGTAAATCGTCATTGTTGAATATTATGAGTACACTTAACATATATTAGGGGTTTAAATGTACATTGTAATTAAGATTAGGACTAGACTATAAATAGGATTAGTTACGCTTGCCTTGCAAGGCAGAGAATCCTTAACCAACTATTACATGGTTTCTTTATCCCCGCATCTCTATAAATAGAGATGAGGGGGGCGTGCTAGTTCTTAACATTCTTCTTCCTCAATTGTAAAAGCTTTATTGGTATTAATAAAGGGTTCATTGAGGGTATCATGTGCGTATTCTAGTCGGTTCTTTGTAGTATCTCGTGTTTGCTACGTGTGCTCGATACAACTCGCGATTTAGCGTTCCGCGATCGAACTTCGGGTTGTTGTCGAGGTATTTTCCAACAGTCATTACCTAAATGGCCATCTATGACACTAAAATCACCAACAAATTGCACAACTAGCACTTCCCCATTTGTCTGAACTCTAACATAAAAACAGAAAAACTTCAATGACCTCGTTTTCTACTGCTCAGAAGTTAACCCTCTTGTAAAAGTCTCCAAACCAAACACAAACCCAAGTACAACTGAGACAACAAGCTAAATACCTTTAAATAGAGTCACAATGCAACGAGCTAAGTTAATCATATTTAGAAAAACAAATCTTTTTAATGTATCACATAACTCTTTATATACTTCCCCCACCCACCGACACACCCACCTTCATAAATAAATAAATACCTTCAACTACCTATCAACCCCATTAATATCCTTTTCAAACTCCACCATTTCACACACACCCTTTGCATGCTTCTCCTATGGTTGGGGTGGTGGTAAAAACCGTCTTTGGCACTGGCAGGTGGTGGTGGTGGTCCAGAGTTTCAGGCTTAAACTGTAGTGAAGATCATATCACACATGCTCAAAACCATATATTATTTCGAGTTTTACTTTTCGACACAAGCAAAGAAGTCTTTATATCATTTGTTGAATTAGGTGGTCTCGGAATAAGGTAAGGCGCGGCCTTATTCTTTTTACTATAATATACACTTATATATTATTGTTTCAAGTTTCACGGCCTTCTTTGATTTTCAGAATTTGTGCATGTATATGCAATATTCTTTGATTTTAATGAAGTTCTAGCATAGGCCGGTTTCTTAACTTCAAAGCAATCTTAAACCACAATAAACTTTCCCCCTTGCGATCGTATGTCTATGCATATTCATACCAGATTTATGGGTTTAATTGCTTTGTGGTATGTAATATGTTCCTTTGGAAGTTAGGGTTTGCAACACCCTATTGTTCGTCTATGGCAGATTGTGTTTGCTTCGGGATGCATTCGGATTTTCATTGCATTTAGCAACATATGGTTTACAGATCGTGTCATAGTGGAGGTGATTGGAAGTTCTACGTTGATTCAGCTTTGGTGCTTTACTACCAGGGTTTTGACTGCATCGTGGTACTGTAAGTGTCCTTTGGGACTGAGGTGAGGGATTTCACCCTCATCCTATGTACTTCAATGGTTCGTGTTGTGGGATGGATGTGGGATGTTCGCATCTCAAGTTTGTCTTGTTATTATACCTAGTTTGTTACATTGTAATTAGCTAGGTTTGGTTTGTGTTTATGGCCTGTCATAAACACTTGTTTATCAAGCGCCTGTGCTTGAGGTTAATGTGGTACTTCAGCCACATTCCATTTGTACTTAAACGTTTTTTGGATAATATATTTACCGGGTCGTTGACCTTTTACCCAAAAAAAAAAAAAAAAAACTTTCCCCCTTGCGTATAACGAGTGTTGTTAGAAGCCACCCTTCACTGAGGTCTTTTATTTTTTGTTTTTGCATAGCATTTGTGCTTGATTTTATCCATATATACTTCTGATAATAATATGATGTTTTGGATTTTATCTAGGCAGCCACTAGAAGTAACCTCTCGGGCTTTAGGGAATCAGGTATGTAAATTTTTCATTTTCACGAGTTTTACACACACATTTATATACAAGTTTTCAAGTTTTCGAATTTATGTGCATCTGTATTTATAAGTTTAGTCATGTTAATATATTGCAAAAAGCATTAAGATGTACTATGGTATTAACCTTTTTGTAAACATTATAGGGAAGTTAGGCATTTGACGCAGGTTATGCATTTTGTAGTGAAGATTTTAAATTCATCCATTCTTTTTGCAGTTGCACCTACATCCAATCCATAAAGTTGTGCCTCTTCGCTCATCGATCTGGCATCTTATTCGTAAACGTCCATCGAAGAAGATGAACAACATTGAGAAATAAGCTATCACGGAGAACACAGAAAAAAAAAGGTACAATATATCTTGGATTTCTTAGGAATTTATGCAAATTATTTTATTTCCTTTTGTTATAACGTTCCTTGGTAATTTTGTTATGATATGTATTTGTTGTTTACCATGAAATATGGAGTAGGATGGGCCTTCCATGTTTGGCATATATGTCCTTGGCTCTATATCTTTAATTTAATCTTCTATGAAAAAGTTGTTAATTGCTTTCTATATATATATTACTTCTCACCTTGGTGCATTATCTTGTTCAGGAAGGGAAATCCTTATGTACTATGGTGCAAACAGTGACATGTCATACCAATATGTTGAACAAATGAAAAAGTATGTCTCATTATGGAAGGGGGAACAAACAATGTTTAACGGGTGGAAATGCATCTAATTGGCGGGTGTCTGGAGTCCGGTCTGCAAAGGGTGATGCTAGGCGTATTGCCAAAGGATGATTTTCATAGTTTCTGCAAGCTCCTCAAATTAAAATGATGCTAGGTGTATAGCCGAAGGATGATTTCTACAGCGTTACAAGCTCCTCAAAGTGATGCTAGGTGTATAACTGAAGTGTGTGAGTCCTTTATTTTTGAGGTGTACGCAAAGAAGCTTTTTCACATTTTTTGTTGCAAAACAAATCCACATGGATCTATAACTCTATAAGTATGAAACGTGAGAATATATATACGTAAATGAAATGAATGAATTTACGTTACACTAGTAATTTTGGGCCTTCAAGTTTGGGTTTTACACACTAAGCTATAAGGTTCAGTAATTTTTTTTTTTTTTTTTTTTTTTTTTTTTTTTTTTTTTTTTGTATATTATCAGTTGAAGATAGCCCAACAAGGCAACAAGCATATATATGTTTTCGAACTATATCACAAAGTTACCAATGGATTTACTAATGTTTGCATTAGGTGGAACTTTAGATAAACTCTTAGCTAAAGTATCATACTTGTCATGAATGACAACTTTTCATGTGCATGTTATATAACTTATACTAAGGACAGAAGAGTTGATAACTAGCAACATGACTTTTTTTTTACTGAATCACAATATGTTACAAAGGATGAGATCATGACTCCAACACAAATACGAACAGTAATTTAAAACACAACGACTGATCTTAGAGAAGATCAAAGACTTTCTTCATGTCCTTTATTGGATGACTTACTTTACAGGGACAGAAGAGTTGACAACTAGCAACAGACATCTAGCTTTCCTTCTCCTTTGGAGGGTCAACCACTGACTCTGCCAATCTCACAGAATGGTGAGTGACGGTGTATGAATACCCTATTTTTATGTCTCCAACTACCACCCCATCTTCAAAATTATGTTCTCGGACCTCATATGTGACCTTCCACGGATGGCGGTTGAGGGTACCACAGGTTACCAAATTAGGGCGCATCCTAACATATGTTTTCTCATTTACAGGGAAGCTACATGACAGGACTGCCTTATCATCCCCATTGAGATACCTTTCATCATACACGGTCAGCACAATCTCCCCCTCAGCATTAATGATACATGGAGAATAGTCGACGTTAATGCTACTTAATTGAACCCACTTTTTTCCGAGAAGAACTTTTAATTAACTTATCAGTCATGCATATTTTGGGAGTAACTTTTTGGATCTTTTGAGTAATTAATGGAGCCATTAATGTTGGAAGGGAAGAGAGAGTAAGAGAGGAATGTTTTCTGTGTTTCATTAAGACCTCATAAGCCAACATATATAGGAGTACATAGACTAATCTAGAATTGGCTTCCAATACAAAATATAGACCAACATGTCTGCTAACACTCTCTCGTAGTCCGAGGCAAAATCGCGAAAGCTTAGACTCGAGTAGTAAATTAGGAAAAAAAAAGAAAAACAAATCATTAACGTAATAAAAAAATAACTTTAATCGACTCGGGTCGGCTAATTCAACTCATAACAAAATCGTACCAACGGTCGACTTTGGCGACTGGTACCAACAGTCAACAGGTAATAAAGCTGTACGTACATCGACTAATAAACAAACAATAAAACAAACCAAAAATCCAAATAACCGAATACAAACAGTAGCTTATTCAAAAGGCCATACGAAACTAACTTCCATCACTTTTATTTTTTTTATTATTTATTTATTTATTTTAATTGTAAACAAACATGTAAACTTGTATTATTTCATTATGCTAGTGGTGTATATAAAACACACTGACGGGGCTAAGAGCACTCGCTACCTTAACATACTTCCCAGGCTAAAGCTTCACTTGCTCGTGTTAATGATGCGTTAACCTAACCATGGTCCGGCGTTAATATATCAAGACCAATTACATCAACACGTGTCGTAATTTGAACAAAAGAAGAACCAAAGTAAAAAATAAACAAATAAATAAATAAAAAATAAAAAATAACACTAATGCTTAGTCATCAGGTCTTGAAGAATATAGCGAGACCAAAATAATTTTCGCAACCAAAAAAATATTTTTTGTTTTTTCTGATTTTTGTGTTGTTTCTTTAGATTTTTTTGTTTGTAACTTGTTATGAAATGATAATTTTGCGATCTTTGTACATGTTTTTAGTATATGTATAGGTTGTATAAATTTTTGTTGGTTAGGTGATGTGCGTTCTTTTTTATGAGGGCTTCGCAATGAACTATTGATTGTCTAAAATAGAGTTAATATGGATGAGGTATCGTGTCTCAAAGTGAGTCACGTGAGTGACAAATTGAGTTTGAAAATGATAATTTGCAATCTTTGTACATGTTTTAGTATATGTATACGTTGAAAAGATTATTTTTGGTTAGCGGGATTAGTTCTCCTTGATGAGGTATTCGCAAAGAGTTAAATAGTGGCCAAAATGATGTTACTATGAATGAGATATTGTGTCTCAAAGTGTCATATTAACTTCATTTTGGCCATTGTTTAGCTCTTTGCGAATACCTCAACAAGGAGAACAAATCTCGCTAACCAACATTAATCTTTTCAAGGTATACATATACTATAACGTGTACAAGATTGCAAATAATTGTTTTCAAACTCAATTTGTTACTCATTGTTAGACAATGAATAAACCCGTCGATAATACTTTATTATTCTTCACTATTTATAGATTACAAGACATAGAGAAACCCTAATGGACCCAACCCACAAGTCGGGCTAGGGCTAACATATCCTCTAATACTCACCCGCAGTTCGAGCGATGAAATCGCGAAAGCTCGGACTGTAGTAGTAAACTAGAAAAGAAAAGAAAAACAATAAACTAAAATAAAACGTGATAACCTAAAGTATCCCTTATTCTATTTTTTTAACGGATAACCAAAGTATCCCAAACAGTCGTCTCGGGAATAAGAACCCTAGATTCGACACTAACAAAAGTCGTCTCGGAAATAAAAACTTTAGATTCGACACCAATAAAAGTCGTCTCGGGAATTAATACCTTAGATTAAACATAAAACAAAAACAAACAATTAAATAACTTTTTTTTTTTTTTTTTTTGAAAACCAAAAAGTAAATAAAACTAAACCTTCGAATAATAAAACAAAACCTTCCTACTAATTTTATTCTCTTTTGCCTTCGAATAATAAACAAAGGGTGGATACCCTTTCTTTTAATTTTATTCCTGCTTGTCGTAACCGCATCTTTTAACCATCAATGAAGCACTGTAATTCTATCAATCAACTACTTCCAACCTCAAAAGCTAAATAAAGATTTCACTTTTCATATATGATAACACCAAACCCAGTAGGAGTGATGGTCGTTGGTTTTTTTTGTTTTTTTTTTTTTTTTTTTATAATTGAGGGGCTAGGGTTTGACGGGTGGTTTAGGAGAGGCGGTTAAACATAGCCACCTAGGTCTAAGGATCAGACCCGTTCTGATACCATGTTGGCCCAAACCCGATCCATTAGGGTTTTTATATGTCTTGTAATCTATAAATATTGATTAATAATAAAGTATTACCGACGGGTTTATTCATTGTCTAACACTCACGTGACTCACTTTGAGACACGATACCTTATCCAAATTAACTCCATTTTGGACAATCATCAGTTTGTTGAGAAGCCCTCATCAAATAGAACGAAAATCACCTAACCAACAAAATTTTATATAACCTATACATATACTATAATGTGTACAAAGATCACAAAAAATATCATTTCATAACGAGCTACAAACAATAAAAAATCTAAAAATTAACAAAAAACAAAAAATATTTATTTGGTCGCGAAAATCATTTTGTTCCCACATGTTCTTCGAGACCTGACCACTTTTTCTCCTGAATTTAACACTTTGCAGACGATTGTACTATTGTATCTAATGCTAGGAAATTTCCATTTTTAGAAGACAACATTCAATGCTAGAAAATTTCCTCTAGATTTACTTGTTACTCAATTTTTTTTTTTTTTTTTTTTTTTTTTTTTTTTTTTTTTTTTTTTTTTTAAATTGAGGGGCTACAGTTGGACGGGTGGTTTAGGAGAGGCGGCTTAATATAGCCACCTAAGTCTGAGGATTAGACCCATTCCGATACCATGTTGGCCCAAGCCCGACTTGTGAGTCGGGTTCATTAGGGTTTCTCTATGCCTTGTAATCTATAAATAGTGATGAATAATAAAGTATTACCGACGGGTTTATTCATTGTCTAACACTCACGTGACTCACTTTGAGACATAATGCCTTATCCATATTAACTCCATTTTCGACAATCATCAGTTTGTTGCGAAGCCCTCATCAAATAGAACGCAAATAACCTAACCAACAAATTTTATACAAACTATACATATACTATAATGTGTACAAAGATCACAAAAAATATCATTTTATAACAAGCTACAAACAATAAAAAAATCTAAAAATAAACAAAAAAACAAAAAATATTTATTGGGTCGCGAAAATCATTTTGTTCCCATATGTTCTTCGAGACCTGACCACTTTTTCTCTTGAATTTTACACTTTGCAGACCATTGTACTATTGTATCTAATGCTAGGAAATTTCCACTTTTAGAAGACAACATTCAATCTAGGTTTACTTTTTACCCGATGGAGAGACACTACAAAATATATTGATTTTTTTTTTTTTTTTTTTTTTTTTTTTTTTTTTTTTTTTTTTTTTTAACATAAATATATTGAGTTTTACCTTTTGGGTATTTGCATGAAACATTCACTAAAGTTTGTATCTTTTAGTGAACATGTTTGGAAAATATTTATGATGAAACATTGACTAAAGTTTGCAAATTTATAATAATATCAAAGACCGACTTTGATTAGACCATGCCAAACATGGCTCAAAACATGACGCATTTTTAGTTTGATAATTTTGGACATATTAGTATCATGTCTATTTAATTTTTTTATTAAAAAGCAAAACGGTGGCCTGCACCTATGGCAGCGCCATGGCTGCACAAGCATCGACGTCAGAGGCGCCATCGCCATTTGAATGACACCGAATTTTAATTATTTATTTACTTATTTTTAGTGTAAAGTGAGGTTTTTATGGTTTGTTATAGGAAAGTTATTAGAAAGGGTGTTTATTTGTTTTGTGTTAGATGAATATTATATGGTACTCACGCAGATGTCTAAGTGCACCTAGCTCTCAAAAGACGGAATCTTCAATTTAGTGAAACCACAAGTAACAATTTACTCTACATGAAAATAGTTTTCCGCTACTATTGAGCTGCTATCTAGGTTTACAGGCAATAGGCATGAATAAAAGGATGGCTATAAGGCTAGTCACAGTAGTGACCACAGACGACCATGCCTCATCAGTTTTCTCTCTCTAATAACTTGACAACGATCTAGTTGCCACAGTGGCGACCAAGGTTTTTTTTTTTTTTTTTTTTTTTTTTTTTTTTTTTTTCAGACAGTTTTTTGTGTATAAAAGTCTGCCGTTTGGACGAACTAGTTCGTGTGTTTTTTGATCCACTTCCGATCACGACCTTATACCCACATTGGGGCAACTGATGGAAGACCGAGGTCGACCATGCTACTCGACCGAACCAATGTGGTGAAAACAATTTATGGTATCCAAATTCAAACCTCACATGCTTTACTTACACTTCCATTGTACTATCACAGCTTGGAGCTTTATAAATTGATAAATTGTCATGTCCGTTTTCAACACTTAAATTTCTTTCTAATTTCCACCTACTTTCATCAAATATTACACTTTATTAGTACGTTTATCTGATCACTGAATACAATTTCACTGCATTTCTTACATAAAGTAAAGAACCTACTAACTTTCTATTTCATTCCCCCTACTTTCATTAATTTCTTGTAGGGACTTCGAGAATCATTGAAAATATCTTGAATATTATGATTTATTATTGGTTTTGTTGTTCTTTTTTGAGTAATAGGTTTAACACGGTAAATTTATTACTTTAAAAAACAGTTAGGTACATATGATGCGAATAAGTCACACATCTCACCCTGTTATCGGTTTGTTGTTCATACGTTCACTTGTGGTCTTCCTAGAATTGGTTTGGAACGAGTTAACACAAAGATGACTTTTTGCTTACTCTCAGCATTATCATTTTATAAGTGTGTTATGCGGTTATGATGTCTTGAGAAGAAGCCCGACACTTGAGCACATATATAGTGGTTGCAGTTATTCTTGTTGGCTCCTTTTGATATGGCGATAAGTTTATATTTGTCTTTTTCATAGTATCGAGAATACAAGAGGGTGCAGGTTGCAATGCATCGTGGTCTAACACCATTTGAAAGTTGTTGATTACATTTGGTTTTCGTGTAAATATTTTGGATGTTTTTAGATTGGAGCTTAGGCACTTTTAACTACCCGTTTAGTACTCCGTGCTTACTAAAAGATACAATTAGATTGATTATTATGTCTACTTTTCACAAGCGATTAGCCTTGCATTCGCCGATTCGTTATCCAAGCAAAGTATTTATAGTTAGAATATAACTTTTCTCGGGCTCGTTATTGAGAGATTACACAAAGAGAATATATGCTCTATCTATTTATTAATAGAACTTAAGCATTGACTACTAACCAATTTTTTTTCTTTCTGATATTATTTGCAGTGATGTAATATAGTACGGAGTATTAGACAACTTCTATACTACATATTAGTTGTGCACAAAACGGTTAACTGGTTCGGTTTGACGACGGGGTCAAACCCGAACCGGTTCGAGTCAACGCCCAAAAAAACCGATCCGGTAAGTTAACCGGTTCCGTTACAAACCGGGTCTAGGGAGGAAAAAACCCAACCGGTTGAAACCGGTTAGAGGTTTTTTTTTTTTTTTTTTTTTTTTTTTTTTTCTTTTTTTCTTTTTTCTTTTTTTTTATTATTTTTTTTTTCATTTTTCGTCGTGTATATAAAGTAAACTGAATAAACTTCAACTTTTATTTAATACAACGGAAATACAACTGAAAGGAAATACATCAAACATAACACATCGAAAAGTTACTCAACGTCGACTAGTCGAGGCTCGAGTGCCGGGGCAATACTTCATGTTGAAATGAGCCCTCAACGCAGAGTTGGAAAGGGGATTCATTAAACGTAAGCAATGCTTAAATTAAGCCTTTCTCATGCCATCCGACATTTTGTATATACCACCATTTAATTCAAATGAGGCCATACTTGAACACATTAAGTATAGTTGCTCGAGTATCAAATCAGATGTTGGATAATAAACTCCTGTTAATTTTTTTGTGGCGTTGAAAAAAACTTCAAGTAATCGGGTTAGTTTTTCAGTAGTATCCCAATGGTCGATCGAAAATGGAGCACACTTACCCTTTGACGACAATTTGTCATAAAAATATTGTAAAGTTACCTTTTGTTTTAAATCACTTATGAACATAAGATAAGTCGAATTCCATCTTGTATCAATATCAAAATTGGGTGATAAACAAGGTTTTCCCGTATCAACACACATCCGAATGTAATTATTATATCTTGTAGTACCCTTTTTAAAAATATCGTATAACATTTTTTTAAAACATTCTTTTATTTGATACATTATGGGATTCGCTAATCCTGCTTGTACAACAAGGTTAATGATGTGTGCAATACATCAAGTATGAAAAAAATTGTTATTTAAAGGTGGCTCGTACTCCAGTTTTCTTTTAGTAAAGTTAATTTATCCTCAACCGAGTAAATTCCACTAAACTTAACACTTAGCAGATGAGTATACACTAAGATCACGAAACGATTTGTACGTCTCCATTTTGAAAGATACCATTCAATGCTAGGAAATTTCCTCTACATTTACTTTTTACTTAATGGAGACTACAAAATCTATTGAGTTTTACCTCGTGTATTTGCAAATACTGTTGCATGACTCTTTTAATTAACAAATTCTATAAATTTTTAACGAAACATTGACTAAAGTTTGTATCTTTGAATAAACATGCATGAAAAATATTTATTATGAAACATCGACTAAAGTTTGCAACTTTATAATATCGTGGTTTAGCTAAAAAAAAGTTGACTTGAAACTAGTCGGACCCGGTAACCGTCCCCCTGTACGAGACCTCCAGCGAACAAACGCGGCCTCTTTAGATAAAAATTGAAGATTTGGTTAGCTATTCGGCCGAATTGTGTGAGTCTCTTTGTGTGTGTTCTTTGTGTGTGTGGGTTAGATATTGTGTCTCAAAATGTCATATTAACTTCATTTTGGCCACTATTTAGCTCTTTGCGAAGACCTCATCAAGGAGAACAAATCCCGCTAACCAACAATAATCTTTTCAATGTATACATATACTAAAACATGTACAAAGATTGCATATTATCATTTTCAAACTCAATTTGTCACTCATGTGACTCATTTTGAGACACAATACCTTATCCATATTAACACCATTTTGGACAATCATTAGTTCGTTGCTAAGCCCTCATCAAATGGAACGCAAATCACCTAACCAACAAAATTTTATACTACCTATACATATACTAAAACTTGTACAAAGATCGCAAAAAATATCATGTCAGAACAAGTTACAAACAATAAAAAACAAAAAATAAATAAATAAATAAATAAAAATTGGGTCGCAAAAATCATGTTGGCCCCGCTATATTCTTCTGACCACTAAATTTAACACTTTGCAGACGAGTATACAATGGTATCTAATGCTAGAAAATTTCCATTTTAAAAGACAACATTCAATGCATGCCAGGAATATCCTATATATTTACTTTTTACTCGATGGAGAGACACTACAAAATATATACATTTTTTTTTAACATAAATACATTGAGATTTACCTCTTGGGTATTTGCAAATACTGTTGCATGACTCTTTAAATTAACAAATTCTAAAAATTTTAATGAAACATCACTAAAGTTTGTATCTTTGAATGAACATGTATGAAAAATATTTATGATGAAACATTGACTAAAGTTTGCAACTTTATAATAATATCATAGACCGACTTTGATTAGACCATCCAAACATGGTTCAAAAGATGATATCATGTTTATTTATTTTTTATTTTTTTTATTAAAAAGCAAAATGGTGGCCTGCAGCTATAGCGTCGCCATGCATGGCTGGACAAGCATCGACCTTAGAGGCGCCATCGCCATTTGAATGGCGCTGACTTTTACTTTTTTTCTTTTTTTTTTTTTTATTATTATTTTTTTTAATGTAAAGTGATATGGTGTGTTATAAAAATTTATTAGAGGGGGTGTTTACTTGTTTTATGTTACATGAATATTATCACGCATATGTCTAAGTGCACCTAGCTCTAAAGATTCCATCTTCAATTTAGTGAAATCACAAGTAACAATTTAATCTACATGAAAATAGTTTTCTGGTACTACAGTAGCTGCTGTTGAGCTGCCATCTAGGGTTACAGGCAATACGCATGAAAAAAAAAAGTAAACACACTTTATGGTATCCAAATTCAAACCTCACACGCCTTCCATTGTACTATCACAACTTAGAGCTTTATAAATTGATAAAGTGTCATGTCCGTTCAAAATTTCAATTTCCTTCCAATTTCCAATTACTTTCACCGAATATTACACTTTATTAGTACATTGATCTCATGATTGAATATCATTTCATTGCATTTCTTCATAAAGTAAATAACCTACTAACTTTCAATTTCTTTCCCTCTACTTTCATTAATTTCTTGTAGGGACTTCTGAGAATGATTGAAAATATCTTGAAGATTTCATTTATTATTGGTTTTTTTGCTCTTTTTTAAGTAATAGGTTTAACCTGATAAATTTACTACTCCAAAAAACAGTTGGGTACATATACCATGTGAATAAATCACACATCTCTATTATCGGTTTTGTTGTTCGGACGTTCACTTGTGGTCTTCCTAGAATTGGTTTGGAACGAGTTAACACAAAGACGACTTTTTGCTTATTCTCTGCATTTTCATTTTATAAGTGTGTTATGCGGTAATGATGTCTTGAGAAGAAGCCTGAACACTTGAGCACATATATGGTGGTTGCAGTTATTCTTGTTGCCTCCTTTTGATATGGCGATAAGTTTATATTTGTCTTTTTCATAGTTTCGGGAATACAAGAGGGTGCATGTTGAAATGCATCATGGTCTAACACCATTTGAAAGTTGTTGATTACATTTGGTTTTCGTGTAAATATTTAGGACATTTGTAGATTGGAGCTTAGGCACTTTTAACTACCCGTGTAGTACTCCGTGCTTACTAAAAGATATAGTTAGATTGATTGTCATGTCTACTTTTCACCGGTGATTAGCCTTGCATTAGGCCATTCTTAATCCAAGCAAACTATTTACCGTTAGAATAGATCTTTTCTCGGGCTCGTTATAAAGAGATTTCAGAATGAGAATATGCTCCCTCCCTTCCTTATAGAACTTAACCATTGACTACTAATCATTTTTTTTTTCTTTCTGATTCAATTTGCAGTGATGTAATATATTATTATACAACATTTATATTACATATAAAGGAAAAACCAATATTCTTGAAAGTAAAAAATTAAAAAAACTGTATATGAAAACCATAAACTTCTATTACTATTTTCGTTTATAACCCATAACCCATAATATTTTCATTTATTTTAATTCGTGTTAAATCCCTAAATTCTTAAGCTTTTATTATTTTTCGTTTATAACCGATAAACTTTTTTTTTATCACTACAAGTATCTGCCGCTATAAAATCCCACTGATATGCACGAGTACTCGTATAGTTTACTTTAAACCAAAACGTACTTGTCTTATATATGTGGTGGGTCAAATAATTGTGTTAGAAGATGAAACACATATATAGAGATCCTTCAAACACATGATAGTATGAATGCATGATGCATTGAATACGAAACTTAATAATCCTTCAAACACCATTACTGCATTAGCTCCCCTCCAAACAATCCCGTTGTATTTTGTTTTCGTTGTATTTCACTATTTCACCCATGAGCAAATGACACGTCTATGTTGTATTTGATTAGAAATAGACTGTCTATATGTAATATATCGTCTGATATTCAAAATTGTGAGTAAAATGAATGTATAGTACAAGTATTCATAACAAATGTAGCCAAAGTTTAAGAAGAGCATAAGAGCTGATTTTTGGTCTCTACAAATCTAAGAAGGGCATGCAACTTAAAATACATTACCAATTTAATAAAATAAATAAATACAGGAGCAATATTCATAAGGTTTTAAGACACGATCACACGATACCTCATGCAATGGGGTGGAAATTTCTGATATGACACGAAATCCGACATGAGACCGACACCAAAATAAATAGGTTCAAGTTGAGTTAAATAGGTTTCGGATCGTGTTCGAGTCAACTCATCTAACCTGTTAATTAAAAATGCCGGGTTCAAGTTGGGAATGGGTTAAACAGGTCGATCTCGCAACCCATTTAATATTTCTTTAATAAATTGAAAATTATATATATTTGATTATACGGGTTACTGGGTCGACCCGCAAACTCGTTTAATCTGTTTAACCCGTGTAATGTGCCAATGTTTTTAGATAAATGAGTTAATTGATCAACCCAATCTCGTTCAACCTGTTGTATAACCTATTGAACCCCCAACCTATATGGCTTAAGTCGTGTTCATGTTATGTGTAACCAAGTTAGGATTGACAAGGCTGGCTCAATTATTTAAATGGGTCGCGTTTGGGTAAGGATTTTTTTGACCCTCCAGCATATCCGAAACCCACCTGAATTGCCACCTCTAAACATAAAAGAACTTCCTTGTCTTCCCATCAGATTAGCCCTAACTACCAAGATATCAATGCTTAGAAGAAAATGTATAGTTATTGCATTAGAAGAAAAAAGGGTATGTTAACACTTATTATTGACATGACTATCCCCATTAGAGTTGAGATCCCTCTAGACCCTTTATTCTTCATAGACCCGATGAACCCATCCTAACCATCCATTCTATTTTAATCCAAAGGCTGAGCTCAAATCTGACCTTTATATATCAAAGGCAAAAAAGTCCTACTATACAAACAAAAAATAACACGTCACTTTCATTGTTCGTTTCCTAAAAAAAATTAGAGCAAAAACCACACACACAAAAAAACTCACGATTACACCTTCAAATCATTATAAATTATACTCCGATTTCACCTTCAAATCATTTAACCCGTATATATACTTGGGTTGGCAAGTTAAATAGGTGACACGGGTTGAATATGTTTGCGGGTCAACCCGTTTAACCCATTTAACCTGTATAATAAAATATAAATATTTTTTAATTTAACAAAAAAAATCTTAAACGGGTTGGCGGGTCGACCCACTTAATTTATTCCCAACCCGAACATGACCTGTTTAATAAATGGGTTAGATGGGTCGACCCAAACCCGACCCAAAATCTATTTAACTCAACCCGAACCTGTTAATTTTCGTGTCGATTTCATGTCGGGTTTCATGTCAGGTCAGAAATTGCCACCCCTAGTCGACAGTTTATTATTGGTTTGAGTTGTAACCGGAATTTGCATTTGTAATGGTTAATTTTTAGTACCATTTTTTTTTCGTCTCAGTATTCTGTCATTCCTTGTTATTGGCCAAACGCTTTGCCAATAAAATAATAATTAAAAACTTGGTCAGTATAGGTGATATAGTAATATATAGAGAATTGTATTATAGATAGGAGGTGAGATCAATATATAGCTCATATTTGTTATAGAACCAATGAACCAATCAAAGTCATCTATTTTTTTTATCTAAATTAATAAAAAATCATTTTTCACTTTTTTTTCCCTAAAACAACATATCTTGCTAACTGTAAATCACATGTGATTTTTTCGGCGAAATTTAAAAAAAAAAAAAAAAAAGTTCATTGAAATTATATAACAATGCATATATATAGAAAGATAATTTAATTCTCGTAGATATGGTATATTTTTTTCGCATAACGATTAACGGTTTGCGAGATATTTAAATTTAAAAAAAAAAAAAAATGTAAAAATTTATATTTTTTATTTTGATACAAAAAATAAATGACTGTGATTGCTTAATTGGTTTTATTAGTTCTATATTAAACTTTTGTATATTTTAGTAGGGAATATTCCACGATACCGTAGGGAATTGTATTATAGATAGAACGAGATATTAGGAGGTGAGGGTTTGTAAGCCGTCCTTATCCAAAATGTCAAAGAAAAACATCTACATATAATAACAGTTTCATGTTGGGCCTTAACTGAGCTAAATAATGGACTAAACAACCGGGCTATTGAGAAAACAATATTGTATTAGGAATTGCGTATTATATTATTTTGAAACGAATTTGGTGAATATTCCACCCGTCCATAATATATCTATACTACATGTAAAAGCAAAATCGTCAGTGTGTAAAAATGATAAATTCTATGTGAAATGTTAAAAATTTTATATTAGGTAACAAAAAACTTAAATATCACAATAAAAGAAATATGTTACAAAAAGAAACTATTAATATACATCGAAAACCGGGTCAACTTGAGACGCTTCAAACACGGAGGGTTGACTCGGTTTAATTTAACCTGTTTTTGACACAACCTGTCGGGTTCACCCGGTTTAAATTGACCCATTTTTCGACTGGAACGGTTCAACCGGTTGAACTACCCGGGTCAAACCGGGTTTCAAAATATTATGTTTAATCCCCAAAACCTCAAACTTTTATTATTTTTTGTTTATAACACATAAACTATTTTTTATTACTAAAACTATTTGTCGCTATAAAATTCCGTACTCATCTAGTATAGATAATAATTTGAATTTTTAAAGTAGTTTGCAAGTATGGGTTGCTTCAAAATTCTTTTGTGAAAATGGGTTAATATGCTTTGAGACCACTTTTTTACTTTATTCATGAATGCCTTATTTTAAAATATTTGTATGTGCCTCCTTTAAATTGATAGTTAAAAATTGAAGTAAATTCATCAAAGCCAATGAGTGATCTTTTCACATTTTTTTCTTTGTCAATTGCTTATATTTTTTGCGTTCTTTTATATAAAGCTTTTATTTACAGCTAAAATTGGGAATGGTTTCGATCGTACGGGTAACGACACATGATTATTAAAATTGGTCGCCAAGCTATAGTTTTAATGGTCTTAACAAAGTTTTCAGATAATTAGATAAATACATAAAGTGTGAGTGGTAGTTTAGAGAAAAAATATAAATACCTGTCACATTTTTAGCTAAAAACTTGTGTTAGTTTATAAGATTGTGAAAATACATTCGTATATTTTCCCCTTTAAGTAATGACCCTCACGTATACATGTCACTGCTAAATGGAGGTGAAAATGCATTTTATGTCTTTTGTGTGGATTTTCAACCAAGATTCGGTGCAACTTAAGCATGTAGCTTTTCTAGTTAGTCTTTTTTAATTAAGCGTGTAGTTTTTTTTTATATGCATGCTACTCATTAGTTTCTTTTAAGATTCCCAACACTCCATTAAAGTAAGCCATGTTTGCAAACAACTTTAAAAATAGAACCATCTATACCAAAAACTCAAAACTAGTACCAACAGTTTGCTCACATCTTGCATAACTTTTGGTAAACATGTTTAAGCTCACAACTATCATATTCATTTAGATAACTCTTTGATGCATATATTATGTATATGGCCACAAATATTTTGACACCAAATAATCTTTTCCACCATGATTACGCTATTATGTTCCTAAATACACTTAGTAAACTTTATGTTACCTTTTACTTAAAACAAAAGTAGGAGCATATTGTTTAAGTCTCCTATGTTCTATAATATATGATTCTAATATAAAACATTTGTTTGTGCAGCTGGTGTTGTATTGGGTATAGGGATACTAGTTTTATCTATTGGTGTGTACAAACTAATCCAAAAGAGGAAGGAGAAGAGACGCAAAGAGATATTCTTCAAAAGAAATGGTGGGTTGTTGTTACAGCAACAAACATCAAATGGTGATCATGCAACTCAGACAACAAGAATGTTTAGTGAAATAGAACTAGAAAAAGCAACCGACCAATACAACGGAAATAGAATATTAGGTCGAGGAGGCCAAGGAACAGTGTACAAAGGAATGTTACCAGATGGTAAAATAGTAGCAGTAAAGAAATCCATGTTGGTAGATGAAAGTCAAGTAGAATCATTTATCAACGAGGTATTTTTACTCTCCCAAATTAGCCACAGAAATGTGGTGAAGTTGCTTGGATGTTGTCTAGAAACAGAAGTTCCAATTCTCGTTTATGAATTTGTGTCAAATGGAGATTTGTGCCAATTCATACATGACGAGAATTATGAGTTTCCTACTTTTTGGAGTATACGACTACAAATTGCTACGGAAGTAGCAGGAGCTCTTGCCTATATGCATTCTGCCACCTCCGTTCCTATATATCATCGAGACATAAAATCTTCCAACATACTTTTGGATGAAAAATTCCGAGTGAAATTATCTGATTTTGGAATATCCAAGTCCGTCTTGGGTGATCAAACTCATTTGAGCACATTAGTCAAGGGGACTTTTGGCTACTTAGATCCCGAGTACTTTCAATCAAACCAATTCACTGAAAAAAGCGATGTTTATAGCTTTGGGATTGTTGTCCTTGAGCTTTTAACTGGGAAAAAGGCAATATATTCCATAGGACCAGGGGAATCGAGAAGCTTGGCAACATTGATTCTATCAACCGATGAAGGGCTTCTTCTAGAAAACGTTGATAACCGAGTGTTGGATGGACCAGAAGAGCAGCTTGTAGCAGTTGCTAAGCTTGCAAAAAGATGCTTGAATTTGAACGGGAGGATGAGGCCAACGATGAAAGAAGTTGCAATAGAGTTGGAGGGAATAAGATCAAGTTACTAAATAAAATGAATATACTGTTTATTTTGTATTAAGCTTGCAGAATAAGCTGGATTGGAGCTAGCTATACGTCTATGTGGATGACATTATTATGTTCTTAAAATCTTTTGTTCTTAAGTTGGTCTTTTGTGATTTTTCATACCAAGTCTTTTTAATATATGTACCTGTATTTGTAACTATATGATGCGTGTGCACAATGATTCATTTCCGGGCGTTTTGCTCATTGTTCAAACTGAGCTAGTAACAGTAATACTGTTAAACATTTATGGTTGAAATGAAAATAAAATGAAGAAGACAACAAGTAGAGAAGTGAAGTCAAATAGTTACATTAAAACTTAGACACTTTCATTTTTAATGACAATAACAATCACAATCACAATAATTAGACACTTTCAATTGTAATAACAATAACATTTATAGATATAGATATATGACCAAGTTTACTAAAATGACAGGGTTATATCATCACTTGAATCCAAAATTATGCTTCCATGACCCATATAGAACATATTGACTGAAAGTTACTTCATTTAATGTATCTTTTATGAGGACTATTTTCTTATTAACTTCATTTTTATATCCAAAGTTTTAACTTTTAAGTGTATTGTAAAGCTATAAGGGGGTGGCAATGTTGCCTAACCATGCCTAAAACTAAATTGTAATTAGCCAATAGAATGAATCCAACACATTTCATGCCTAATCATGCCTAAGTACTTATTTTTAGTGGCAATGTAATGCCTAACCATACCTAAACTTTATATTTTTTTATTTTTAAAATTCATAATTATATTTACAATTTACTCTTATTCCACTTGGGCCGAAACACTCATAAGCCCATAGGTTTTCTTTTTCTTTGATTCGTTTGGGCCGAAACTATCACAAGCCCACCTCTACTAATATTTTACTTCACTTGGGCTGTACAATTTCCCCAAGCCCGTATGGCTTATTGTGTTGTCTTTTTCCCCTTGCGTTGTATACCACCCGAAGCAAAGACCAACTCCTTTTACATTTGAATTTTACACATGCTTGTTGCTTGGTTTCCTCAAACACGACACAACCTTACAACCCTCCCTTTGACTTTGAACCATGCGACAAGGAACCACCATGTTGAGCCGTCAAACCCTTGGTCACTCGAATTACCCACGTTAAACCCTTTACCCATGGGATCGGATGTTTCATTAACCAAAAACATGTTCCTTAAACTAATCTTTAAAGTACTGTGACAACTGGCAAAATAGGGAGCCGTTTTATAAAACCCGCATTACATTGAAATTATAAATTTAGAATTTTTGAAAGTTTATGGTGACGAGATATTTTTCGAACGTTGATACTTGATTTCGATCGTATGTTAATTATGAGGATTGATTATTTATTTATGGTTTGGTTTGATTCGTTCGTGATGATTTATTTTGAGATTGTTATTTTGGCACTACTTTGACTCCGGCACTAGGTTGACCTAACAATTTTAATTATATTTTTATGGGTTCGGATATTATTATTATTTTGAAACGGGTTCGGTTGGAGAAAGTGGTTTGATTATTTAAGGTTTCGGGTTTGGCCCGTGTGTTTGTATTTGGCTACTTAGCCCACCTTACTCACCCTATTATTATTATTGTTTGATAAAAAGAATTTTTTTTTTTAAATTACACTAAACCGTCCTTGTGGATCCGGTTATAGCACACAACCCACACCACACCCTCACCATTTCACTCTCTTCTCTCTCTCTCAAGTTACTCATCCCACAAACCCTAATACCCCTTAGCCGCCGCCCCTTCAATCGGCAGCCACCATCTCACCGCCACTCCCACATCAACACCACCACCACAAATCGAATCTCCATCCTCTAATCTACCCGATCTACTACCACACGCGCCCTAAAACTAAATTTTTCAACTCCTTTTATCACAAAAATCATCACCAACTTTATTGTTTTTGAAGTCTCTTCACGATTTGGTCTTGGGAATCAAAGGTAGGACGGGTTCGACCCGTATTTTGGTGAAAACGTGACCAAGGGTCACGGGTTTGATTATTTTCTTTCGGATCTATGGTTAAAAACATGAAATACTAGTGGGTTTTTGATAAAAACATGACATAAATCGAGTTTGGTATCCGGGTTGTATTTATTTTCGATGGGTCGAAGTGAACCTGAGAGCTTGTGCTCTCGGTTGGTATTAATCTCGGTTTTGGTTGTGGATTTGTGATGATTCTTGATCTTGGGCTCGAATTGGTGATGTTTGGTTATCATTTTGTGATCTTTAGTCATTCTTGGTTGTGTTTGGTTCGACCTTGTGGTCATTTGGTATTCGGCCGACACCCATGGGGGGAGCTGTTGGGTCGAGAGGCTCGAGCTAGAGCAAGCCGAGACCTAATGGTTTCGGGTGGGACTCACGCACCTTGTTTCGGGTATAATATTGACCCGGGTTGACTTGGTAAATCAACCCGTAATTGTTTATGTTTTCGGTTGTTATTCATACTTGCCGAAGTATTGATTTTGTTGTGGTTTTTATTTTTGGGCCATGAGTTTATTATTTTTGAACTTGAAGTGGTATATTGGAATACGAGTTATATTGGAGATGTGTTGTCGAATGTGGAACTTGGGGACCGATTGTGAGACGGTCATTAGATGACGGAGATAGGTTAGTCGGGTGCCGTAGTCGGACCCTCATGTTGTAGCACGTGGATATGGGATTGTTTGGACGGAGTTGATTTATATTGTGATTTGATTCTTATTACTTTGGACTTGGACTATGAGCCGAGGGTCATGACTCGGACATGTGACCAAATTCTATGACTCGATAAATATTTAAAAGTCGATATTAAAAATGATACTCGTTATAATATTATTAAGAATATAATCGTTTATAAACGTATATATATATATATATATATATATATATATATATATATATATATATATATATATATAAATGCGTATATTAATAATAAAACGATCACGAGTAAACGTATAATAATAAAGCGATAGTTATTATACTATGAAAATAGTGTAATAAACGTCGGGATATTATTATAAATAATAACTATATAAATAATGGCGAAACATTAGTCGGGTAAATAATAATTAAAAATGTGATTTTATTTATAAATTAGAAACTTATCGAGTTATACGAATTGTGGGTCTTTAAAGTCCAAGTGGGCTTTATATTGTGACTTTGTGTTGTCACGGATATATGATGGTTAATATAAACATTTTATATATCGAATGACTCATTCTAGATCGAGTTATTTGACGATATAAAATGGGTATATTAATGGGCATCGTATCCCACGACGCCCATAGGATGTGGTATATATTTTAGGGAAATAAATTACTATATGTCTCGTGGAATTTGGCCGATTCGACGATATATATAGGGAATTCATTGGACTACGACATATACCAAATAGAAACTTATGTGCAATGTGCTTTAGGTTGGGTATAATCTTGGAACGATATATTACGTAAATAAATATGGGAGATTATCAAATCGACGGATTTGATAAGCTTCGATAATTATTTAAATAATATATTGGGCTAACATTAGACCTATAGTTGTCTTATTAATGTTCTTTGTTGAGGCTTTTTGGTTTGTGCTGTGTCGACCCTCCACCCGTATGGATACCAAACGTCGAATTTCAAATGAAAATGAAGTTAATTCGAGAAATGGATAATTTTAGAAAGTAAAATGGAATACGTTTGGGAATGGGAATATTTGATTTTGAGGAAATGATTTCTGAATGGGTCTGATATTGTTAGGAAGTGCCGAGTCAGTAGTCGCCGTTACGTGAGTTGCTTGAGATTTCTTACGTTTTTCTTCTATCGTTTCTTTTGAGGATTTCTGGACTTGAGGTGAGTCATAGCCCCACTTTTTCTCTTGAACTTTGTTTTCAATACTTGGGGTGAGAAACGTGCAAATGTTTTATGTGGACTATTATCGCTTTGTTTATTTATTTCAAAACTTGCTATGCTTATAGAACTAGGTAGGATTAAGCGAGGCCTAGTCCCGAACTAGGTAAGCTATTGATTTAGTTATTGAGCGAGGCCTAGTCCCGAACTAGGTAAGCTATTGGATTGGTTATAGAGCGAGGCCTAGACTTGAGCTAGGTAAGCTATCGATTGGATTGATTTGAGCTATAGCGTGCACCTATAGGGATGATTTGTTTTGGTTGGAATATTTGGTTGGAATATTTTGGTTGGATGATTGAGGCCTAGTCTAGCTAGCAAGCGTTTTGCGTATATGTCCACTATATTGAATTAAGAATCTAAACCTATGATCTCACCAGCGAAAGCTGACTTTTAGCACGTTTTCTCAGGTAATTAAGTGATGCTATGCGGATGCTTGGGATTGTAGGCTTGGCATTTGGCACCGGTTATGGATCTATATTTCTAAAACTCTGATAACTATTGTGGACCTATATTTATTTCTTTTGGGCCTGACTTTGGATGATTTTGGGATAATGTAAACTTTAAAACCCCGCGTGGTTGCATTTTATTTTGTTTACTTTATCTCGTTCTTTTATGTCTTGTGTTTGGATACCAATCCCCGTAGCACCCCGAAAGCTTGTTGAGTCTTCCGCTGTATCAAATTTTGGGGGTATTACAGATTGGTATCAGAGCCAAGGTTATTGAGAACTAGGTAAATAGACACCTAAACTATAACCGATTTTTATAGAAAACGATCCTCGACCATTGCCCGCCAAGCCGAAGCATCATTGTTTATTTTTGAGGTATTATGAGATTATTGAGATGATTAGAGATTTGGGATTTCTTGAGATGATTTGAGGATTTGAGGTTTATTGATTTAGTGATATGATGCGTTTTGAGGAATTATATGCGTTTTGAGGAATTATATGTGTTTTGAGGAATTATATGGCTTAATTGTTTTGAGAATGGTTTTAGTAATGCGGTATTTAAATCTTTCTTGATTTTATACGATTTGGAATTATATGATGATTTTTGGATATGGTATTTTGAGTTCGCGGTTTAGTTGTTTTTGAAACACTTACACCTACCCTACGCTGTTGTCACAGACTATGGCCTTCCATACGCCTGATGTCGTTGAGGATATTCTTACTACACCGGTATTGCCAGCACAGTTCACCATGGCTCCTGATGACCCTTACCAGGTTGCCATGCATTCAGCTACTATGACACCGACAGGTTCTACTTCAGCACCATCTGCTGCATCTACGCAGGGACCCTCATCATCTTTAGGGCTCCCTGGTACATCGAGGCAGCTTACTCTTCATCAGGCTTTGGCTCGTGTGGCTCCACGTTTTGCCCACCGAGCTACGGCACGCATGTCGGTATGCCCTACATCACCACCTTTACAGATTGATGCTCACTCTCTTCTGTCTGAGGCGCCACCCACATCATTGCGTCGTCGTCCTTGATCACCTACCCCTTCACCACATGGTTCACCTAGTAGGAGACGACGATTGATGATGTACTCTTCCGATGAGGAGGAGGAGTACGAGGGTGAGGATGAGGCTGATGACCCTCAGGAGGCTGAGCAGGGTGATGATGATGACCCTGAGGAGGAGGATGACCCTCAGGAGGATGAGATGCCTGAGGATGATGATGTGTTAGTACCACCAGCTCAGGCTGAGGAGCCTGATTCACCTGTACATCCGATTGAGCATGATTCACCTGATCATCCGTTCTTGTTTGAGTTGCCACCTGGTAGTCCCGTTGGGTCGGATGCATCTTCTGAGGTTTCTGCTGAGCATGCAGAGTTAGGTGAGATTGGTAGGTTGTGGGCTCGGATTACTGAGCTTAGTGAGAGAGTTGCACGTGTATCTGATCGACTTGAGAGGGTTATTGGAGAGTTCATAGCGGATCTGAGAGTGGATATGACTGTTGTTGTGGGCAGGACTACTGAGATGAGGAGAGTTTTGATGGAGGTTCATGAGCATATCGATAGTTTACAGCGAGGTTTTGTTACAGCTCGAGAGGCCGACCGCAAGCTATGGCAAAGGAATGCCAAGCTGGAGAAGGAGGTGGCTGACCTCAAGAGAGACCGAGACACCCATAGCGTGGAGCTAGGATCGTTATGGAAGGATCTTGATGGCTTGAGGCAGGAGTTGAGGAGCCTCCGCCAGCAGCGTGGCTAGTTGCTTGGATTATGTTGTCTTGTTGCTTTCTTAACCGAGGAGTGTTCGGTTAGAAAAGCTAGTTATCATGTTTTGATGTATTTTGTTCAGTATTCGTCTCTTTTGGAACGATTAGTACGTGTTGTGTTATCCAGTAGTTGGAACTATGTTAAATCGCTATTGTATGGTTGATGGTTATTAGTATATGGTATTATGTGAATTTTGGGTGTTATGGAAAGTGAGTCCTTATCCGTTTATTGATGTTCCATGGTGTATTGTTGCTATTCTTTCCGTGACTTGGCTTCGTTGATTTAATTCTTGTTGAGCATATGATAAGTCCTATCGGAGACTCACGAACTTGTATGATGTTTCAGATCAATGGCCCCACGAAGAAACCCTGTTAGAGCTACCAGAACTGGACCTGCAACGGCTACCCCTAGTCGTCGAGGACGCCGTCCAGCTCGAAATGTTGAGACCCCTACTCCTGATAACCTGGACACTACTAACCGCAACAACAGGAATCAAAACGTTGATGTTCAGGGAGACAATGATCATGTTCCACCTAATGCACCTACTGTGGATCAAGCAATGATCAATCAACTTGTGGAGCAACGAGTTGCTGAGCTACTAGCTGAGTCAAATCATTCCAACAACTCTGCTGGAACTTTTCCACTTATTCGCGCTAATAGATGTAACTACAAGGAGTTTAAGATTTGTGGACCTATTGAGTTTGGTGGAACTGAAGGAGTGGTTTACTTGGTTAGGTGGATTGAGAAGACTGAGTCAGTGTTTAATGTCAGTGGTTGTGCGGAGAACACGAAGGTAAAGTTTGCTTCTTTTACTTTCAAGGATGAAGCCTTAACTTGGTGGAACAATTACCGTAACTTGGTTGGGAGTGATGTGGCTTATGCTATGACTTGGGAGCAATTTAAGTCTTTGCTGATTCAGACTTACTGCCCAAAGAATGAGATTAAGAAGTTGGAAATTGAGTTCTGGAACCACAAAGTGAAAGGTACCGATATGGCAACTTACAATCGCCGTTATCGAGAGTTGGCCTTACTCTGTCCCGATATGGTTAGGACTTAGACCCAAAAGATTGAGAGGTATACCGATGGATTGCCGGTAGCTACAAGAAACGATGTGATTTCTGCTAAGCCTGCAAACATTCATGAGGCTATCACTATCGCTCAACAATTGATGGACTCTTTGGCATTGGAAGAAGCTGAGAAGGATAAGAATGGAAAGAGAAAGAGGGACGATCACTCTAAGGGTAATGATCGTCGAAACAAGCGACAACTAACTACTAGAGCTTATGCCATGGGAGATGGAGACAAGAAGAACTACAATGGAGATGCACCCAAATGTAACCGATGTTACAAACATCATTCTGGTCGATGTACGGTAATGTGCAAGAATTACTCTAAGATGGGACACATAGCTAAGGATTGTAGAGCTCGACCACTTGCTATGGTTCAACCTACTCCTGAAACTATGAACAAGGCAAATGTTACTTGCTATGGATGTGGGAAGAAAGGACATTATCGGAATGAGTGTAGGGAATCGTGGAACCGAGGAAATCAAGGATCGGGTGGTAATGGGTACAATAATGGAAACCGTGGAGCTGGAGGAAACCGTGGACGACAAGATAATGGGGACCAACGTGTGGAAGCTGGAGCTGCTCATGGAAGAGTGTATGCACTTGGGAAGGAGAGAGGAGAAGATCCGAACGTTGTTACTAGTACGTTCCTTCTCAATAATCGTTATGCTTCCATACTATTTGATACTGGTGCCGATAAGAGTTTTCTGTCCACTAAGTTTGCACCCTTACTTGAGAAACCCCCGATGGCCTTAGGAATTGGTTATGATGTAGAGTTAGCTAATGGAAACATAGAAAGGATTAAGACTATCATTCGTGGTTGCACGTTAAACTTTCTGAACCGTCCTTTCAACATAGATCTTCTACCCGTCACATTAGGAAGTTTTGATGTCATTATTGGTATGGATTGGTTGTCTAAGTATCGTGCTCATATAATCTGCGATGAGAAGATTGTGCGTGTGCCTTACGGCAAGGAGATTCTGAACATACCAGGAGATAGAAAGGATTTGAGAGGCCCATCTAGATTAGCGGTTATATCTTGCACTAAGTTGCCGAAGCTAATGGATAAAGGAAGTTACCTTTTCTTAGCCCAAATTTCTGAGAAAGGAGAGAAGGAGAAGAAGGAAAGGTACATTGGAGATGTACCTATAGTTCGTGATTTTTCGGATGTGTTTCCCGATGACTTGCCGGGAATTCTGCCTAATAGACAAGTGGAATTTCAGATTGAGTTGATACCTGGTGCTGCACCTGTAGCACGAGCGCCTTATCATCTTGCACCTACTGAATTGGAAGAGTTGTCGAAACAATTAGCGGAGTTAGCCGAAAAGGGATTCATAAGACCAAGTTCTTCGCCTTGGGGAGCCCCGGTCTTATTTGTGAAGAAGAAGGATGGATCGTTCCGTATGTGTATTGATTATCGAGAGTTGAACAAGTTAACGGTGAAGAATAGATACCCGTTACCAAGGATCGACGATTTGTTTGATCAACTTCAAGGATCGAGTGTGTATTCGAAGATCGATTTGAGATTGGGATATCATCAGCTTCGGGTGCGCGAGGAAGATATTCCGAAAACGGCTTTCAGAACCCGTTACGGGCATTACGAGTTTCAGGTGATGCCGTTTGGGTTGACTAACGCACCGGCGGTATTCATGGATCTCATGAATCGGGTGTGTAAGCCTTACTTAGATAAGTTCGTGATTGTGTTTATCGATGACATTCTGATATATTCGAAGAGTGAGAAGGAGCATGAGGAGCATCTAAGACTTATCTTAGAATTGCACAGGAAGGAGAGACTGTATGCCAAGTTTTCGAAATGTGAATTTTGGATTCCGACGGTACAATTTCTAGGTCATGTGATTGATAGACAAGGAGTTCATGTGGACCCTGCTAAGATTGAAGCGATTAAAGATTGGGCTGCACCTACGACCCCAACAGAAGTTCGTCAATTTTTGGGATTAGCCGGTTATTACCGAAGATTCATTGAGAGATTTTCGAAGATAGCAAAACCGTTGACCAAATTGACTCAAAAGAGTGTTAAGTATGAATGAGGAGATAAGGAAGAGGAAGCCTTTCAGTTACTTAAGGAGATGTTGTGTAGTGCTCCTATCCTGGCGTTACCCGAAGGTAACGAGGATTTTGTCGTCTATTGTGACGCTTCTCATAAAGGTTTAGGAGCTGTGTTAATGCAACGAGAGAAAGTAATAGCTTATGCTTCCCGACAACTCAAGAAGCATGAGAAGAACTACACCACCCATGATTTGGAGTTAGGTGCCGTGGTTTTTGCTTTGAGGATATGGAGACATTACTTGTATGGAACCAAGTGTGTAGTGTTTACTGATCACAAAAGTCTGCAACACATTCAGAACCAAAAAGAGCTTAACATGAGGCAGCGACGTTGGATTGAGTTGCTAAGCGATTACGATTGTGAAATTCGCTACCACCCTGGTAATGCAAACGTTGTTGCTGATGCTCTTAGTCGAAAGGAGAGAATTCCACCGTTACAAGTTAGATCATTAGGAATGACTATCGTGTCGCCATTACCAACTCAAATATTAGAAGCTCAAACTGAAGCATTGAAAGCAGAAAATAGAGCTGCTGAGAACATATTTGGGATGGCAGAAAATGAGAAGGGATTTGTTAGACGTTCTGATGGAGTATTATGTTTTGGAGAGCGAAGTTGGGTACCATTGTATGGAGGAATTCGAGAGTTGATTATGCATGAGTCGCATAAGTCAAGATACTCTATTCATCCTGGGTCTGACAAAATGTACCAGGATTTGAAAAAGTTATATTGGTGGCCAAATATGAAGGCAGATATAACGTTGTATGTTAGTAAGTGCTTGACTTGCTCTAAGGTTAAAGCCGAACATCAAAGACCGTCAGGATTGTTGACGCAGCCAGAACTTCCGGTTTGGAAATGGGAGCGGATTACGATGGACTTTATTACCAAATTACCAAAGACAGCAAGCGGTTGCGACGCTATATGGGTAATCGTGGATCGTTTGACTAAGTCTGCTCATTTCCTGGCAATTAGTGAAGATGATAGTGTGGATAAACTTGCGAGGTTGTATGTAAAGGAGATTGTTTCTCGTCATGGAGTTCCGATATCGATTATTTCGGATCGCGACAGCCGTTTCACGTCAGCATTGTGGCGATCACTTCAAACCGCTTTGGAGACGAGACTTGATATGAGTACTGCATATCATCCCCAAACCGATGGTCAAAGTGAGAGAACTATTCAGACTTTGGAGGATATGCTTCGTGCATGCATCATAGACTTTGGTAAAGGCTGGGAGAAATATCTACCCCTTGCGGAGTTCTCCTACAACAATAGCTACCACACAAGTCTTAAGGCTGCACCATTTGAAGCTTTGTATGGTCGTAAATGCCGTTCACATATTGGTTGGGCAGAAGTTGGAGATAGCCAACTCACAGGCCCTGAGCGTATCTTGGAAACTACTGAGAAGGTAACGCAAATTCGAGATCGACTGCAAGCAGCTAGAGATAGACAGAAAAGCTACGCCGATCAGAGGCGTAAACCCCTGGAATTCCAAGTTGGAGACAAAGTGATGTTGAAAGTCTCTCCTTGGAAGGGTGTGATACGTTTTGGAAAACGTGGGAAACTTAATCCCCGCTACATTGGACCATTTCTTATTTTGGAAAGAATTGGGCCCGTAGCATATCGTTTGGAATTACCTATGGAACTGAGTAAAGTTCATGATGTGTTTCATGTTAGTAATCTGAAGAAATGCCTTTCAGAGGAGACACCAGTTATACCGATCAAGGATATTCGTGTGGATGAAAGTTTAAATTTTGTGGAAGAGCCGATTGAGATAATGGATAGAGAGATTAAACGACTCAAGAGGAGTCGTATTCCGCTCATCAAAGTTCGTTGGAATTCGCGGCACGGACCGGAATTTACGTGGGAACGCGAGGATGAGTTTCGAAGCTTTTCACTTCGTAGATGGGTTATTTCAAGAGAAACCCGGGACGGGTTCCTTCTGAGGCTGGGAGGATGTGACAACTGGCAAAATAGGGAGCCGTTTTATAAAACCCGCATTACATTGAAATTATAAATTTAGAATTTTTGAAAGTTTATGGTGACGAGATATTTTTCGAACGTTGATACTTGATTTCGATCGTATGTTAATTATGAGGTTTGATTATTTATTTATGGTTTGGTTTGATTCGTTCGTGATGATTTATTTTGAGATTTTTATTTTGGCACTACTTTGACTCCGGCACTAGGTTGACCTAACAATTTTAATTATATTTTTATGGGTTCGGATATTATTATTATTTTGAAACGGGTTCGGTTGGAGAAAGTGGTTTGATTATTTAAGGTTTCGGGTTTGGCCCGTGTGTTTGCATTTGGCTACTTAGCCCACCTTACTCACCCTATTATTATTATTGTTTGATAAAAAGAACTTTTTTTTAAAATTACACTAAACCGTCCTTGTGGATCCGGTTATAGCACACAACCCACACCACACCCTCACCATTTCACTCTCTTCTCTCTCTCTCTCAAGTTACTCATCCCACAAACCCTAATACCCCTTAGCCGCCGCCCCTTCAATCGGCAGCCACCATCTCACCGCCACTCCCACATCAACACCACCACCACAAATCGAATCTCCATCCTCTAATCTACCCGATCTACTACCACACGCGCCCTAAAACTAAATTTTTCAACTCGTTTTATCACAAAAATCATCACCATCTTTATTGTTTTCGAAGTCTCTTCACGATTTGGTCTTGAGAATCAAAGGTAGGATGGGTTCGACCCGTATTTTGGTGAAAACGTGACCAAGGGTCACGGGTTTGATTATTTTCTTTCGGATCTATGGTTAAAAACATGAAATACTAGTGGGTTTTTGATAAAAACATGACATAAATCGAGTTTGGTATCCGGGTTGTGTTTATTTTCGATGGGTCGAAGTGAACCCGAGAGCTTGTGCTCTCGGTTGGTATTAATCTTGGTTTTGGTTGTGGATTTGTGATGATTCTTGATCTTGGGCTCGAATTGGTGATGTTTGGTTATCATTTTGTGATGTTTAGTCATTCTTGGTTGTGTTTGGTTCGACCTTGTGGTCATTTGGTATTCGGCCGACACCCATGGGGGGGGGGGGGCTGTTGGGTCGAGTGGCTCGAGCTAGAGCAAGCCGAGACCTAATGGTCTTGGGTGGGACTCACGCACCTTGTTTCGGGTGTAATATTGACCCGGGTTGACTTGGTAAATCAACCCGTAATTGTTTATGTTTTCGGTTGTTATTCATACTTGCCGAAGTATTGATTTTGTTGTGCTTATTATTTTTGGGCCATGAGTTTATTATTTTTGAACTTGAAGTGGTATATTGGAATACGAGTTATATTGGAGATGTGTTGTCGAATGTGGAACCTGGGGACCGATTGTGAGACGGTCATTAGATGACGGAGATAGGTTAGTCGGGTGCCGTAGTCGGACCCTCATGTTGTAGCACGTGGATATGGGATTGTTTGGACGGAGTTGATTTATATTGTGATTTGATTCTTATTACTTTGGACTTGGACTATGAGCCGAGGGTCATGACTCGGACATGTGACCAAATTCTATGACTCGATAAATTTGTAAAAGTCGATATTAAAAATGATACTCGTTATAATATTATTAAGAATATAATCGTTTATAAACGTATATATAGACGTGTTAAACGTATATATATATATATATATATATATATATATATATATATATATATATATATATATATATATGCGTATATTAATAATAAAACGACCACGAGTAAACGTATAATAATAAAGCGATAGTTATTATACTATGAAAATAGTGTAATAAACGTCGGGATATTATTATAAATAATAACTATATAAATAATGGCGAAACATAAGTCGGGTAAATAATAATTAAAAATGTGATTTTATTTATAAATTAGAAACTTATCGAGTTATACGAATTGTGGGTCTTTAAAGTCGAAGTGGGCTTTATATTGTGGCTTTGTGTTGTCACGGATATATGACGGTTAATATAAACATTTTATATATCGAATGACTCATTCTAGATCGAGTTATTTGACGATATAAAATGGGTATATTAATGGGCATCGTATCCCACGACGCCCATAGGATGTGGTATATATTTTAGGGTAATAAATTATTATATGTCTCGTGGAATTTGGCCGATTCGACGATATATATAGGGAATTCATTGGACTACGACATATACCAAATAGAAACTTATGTGCAATGTGTTTTAGGTTGGGTATAATCTTGGAACGATATATTACGTAAATAAATATGGGAGATTATCAAATCGACGGATTTGATAAGCTTCGATAATTATTTAAATAATATATTGGGCTAACATTAGACCTATAGTTGTCTTATTAATGTTCTTTGTTGAGGCTTTTTGGTTTGTGCTGTGTCGACCCTCCACCCGTATGGATACCAAACGTCGAATTTCAAATGAAAATGAAGTTAATTCGAGAAATGGATAATTTTGGAAAGTAAAATGGAATACGTTTGGGAATGGGAATATTTGATTTTGAGGAAATGATTTCTGAACGGGTTTTATATTGTTAGGAAGTGCCGAGTCAGTAGTCGCCGTTACGTGAGTTGCTTGAGATTTCTTACGTCTTTCTTCTATCGTTTCTTTTGAGGATTTCTAGACTTGAGGTGAGTCATAGCCCCACTTTTTCTCTTGAACTTTGTTTTCAATACTTGGGGTGAGAAACGTGCAAATGTTTTATGTGGACTATTATCGCTTTGTTTATTTATTTCAAAACTTGCTATGCTTATAGAACTAGGTAGGATTAAGCGAGGCCTAGTCCCGAACTAGGTAAGCTATTGATTTAGTTATTGAGCGAGGCCTAGTCCCGAACTAGGTAAGCTATTGGATTGGTTATAGAGCGAGGCCTAGACTTGAGCTAGGTAAGCTATCGATTGGATTGATTTGAGCTATAGCGTGCACCTATAGGGATGATTTGTTTTGGTTGGAATATTTTGGTTGGATGATTGAGGCCTAGTCTAGCTAGCAAGCGTTTTGCGTATATGTCCACTATATTGAATTAAGAATCTAAACCTATGATCTCACCAGCGAAAGCTGACTTTTAGCACGTTTTCTCAGGTAATTAAGTGATGCTATGCGGATGCTTGGGATTGGAGGCTTGGCATTTGGCACCGGTTATGGATCTATATTTCTAAAACTCTGATAACTATTGTGGACCTATATTTATTTCTTTTTGGCCTGACTTTGGATGATTTTGGGATAATGTAAACTTTAAAACCCCGCGTGGTTGCATTTTATTTTGTTTACTTTATCTTGTTCTTTTATGTTTTGTGTTTGGATACCAATCCCCGGAGCACCCCGAAAGCTTGTTGAGTCTTCCGCTGTATCAAATTTTGGGGGTGTTACAAGTACACACATGCCTAATTGTGCTAAGAGTCTAGCTTTGACATGAAGATGTAGCCCCCAAGCCCTTACAATTCGACTTGACAACACAAGAGAAGTGAGACAACATTGTCGAGCAAGACAAGACCTTTCGAAGAGATGTTTTGTCTCTTGGAGACATCGAACCACCCATGAACTCGCTATATAAATCACATTAAATGCTACAAAACTCACACACTCCCAATTCCTCAAAATTTCTAAGTCAAACACACTATTTCTTTCGGTTGTGTTACTGTCGAGAAGGAGCAAGGAAGACACGAGCTAGGGTTGGGTAGAGAACGAGTTGGGTAATTAAGGTTTTGGGTACAAGATCACTTCACGAGGAGGGTATCACTTGGTTTGCTCTCGTTGCTCATACACACGACCACATCACCACCAATTCTTGGTGTTGTAAGTTTTTCATACCTATTTCATTTCCTACACTTATACAATCATGCATATCACAAAAAGTCTCATGCACACGACACACGTATAATTTTAAGTATAAGTCTTCGTTACACTATAACTTTCATCACTTGCCTCAACACCCCTAGGATCGGGCTTGTCATTTCATTTCTACACGTACGAAACGTTTATTTTTCGCGACCTACTAATATTACGACTCAAGTTTAACCAAACCATCGAAACATGCAAACCTATTACGTTTGTTCACTACAAAAACTAGACCCTTTTTGAAACTAAGTCGAGCACACGATTTAAACAACCAAAACACCCTTTAGGCCTAGATTTGGGCTGACGAGCCCATGTTTATTCAAAGGATTTCGGTTTGAAGATTTTGAGAAAATGACGAGACATATACGACTCTTGTAAACTGATTTGAACGAATTTATAAGTTGTAAAAGCCACTTTTAGTTGTACCAAAAGTTCGGTTTTCAAAAATTTCATCAAGGACCATTTTTGCAAAAAGTCCCACGTTAGGGACTAAAACCGTCAAAATAGCAAACTATCGAACTAACTTTGACAAAACTGAATTCTTTTGGAAATCGAGGGTAGGAAATGTAATTTTTCAAAAGTTAAAGGAATAAAGTGCAAAAAGTACAAAAGGGACTAAAATTGTAATTACTTTTTTCCAAGGGTACAAAGTGTAATTTTGTAAAAGTTAAGGGTTAAATTGTGACAAGTTATATTTTTATAATTAATTATGCAATTTTTATAAAAACATATATAAATATTTGTCTTTAACTTTAATATATATGTATATAACTTTATTTAAAAAAATATTTAATCATAAATATTTTTAAACGATATTATTTTCACGACGAGTTACTATTTATCAAACACCGGTTCGTAACAATGACACAAATAACTACGTGAAGTTATTTGAAATATACTTTAGACACCCGAAACGGATATCACCGTACACGAGACATATCACATGTCATTTACACACGAATCTAAAACACCGATTACAATATATTTATAGGTCGCAAGTCGGAGGAATTTCATTGCTTATCATAGCAATACACCATCACTTTGAGCACCGTTGTGATTACGCACCTTTCAGGTGAGTTCATAGTCCCACATTTTTAATTGTTTTTAAACCCCGTGGGGAGATACATGCTATAAATCGAACACAAGTATTTTTCTGTATGCTGTTATCACCTGATATTGCCTAAGTTGACACCTGTGCTATAAGTCCCTCATATCACGAACCTTAATCATTTGCGAGTGAGCGCGAATATAGTTGATAGATCTATTGGATGGCAGCCCACCTCTGTCAAGGTGATCACTTGGCAGGAGGTGTGCTATATTCGAGGTATTATGGAAATTTGGCACATTTCCTGTCACCGAGGGCCCCCTTGTCATTTACACCCGCTGTGGTGTAGATGATTGTTATTATCTTTATGATATGTCAAATCAATGTTAAGGCTTGCGTTTCATGAGGCTTAGGAGCAATATTACACCCGATTTTTGTCAAGACCTGTCTATCTTGGCTTGTTTATTTCAAATGTTTGACTTGTGTTCACACTATTACTATTTAAACTACTATGGATTCACTCAACCTTTGTGTTAACTTTTTAAGCATGTTTATCTCAGGAAATTAGCAAGCATGGCGGCACGGAGCTGGCAAAGGGCACAGGACCTCCCTTTTGATTTCAATAATTATATCATTCTTTACAAACTCATCACTTCTTTTGCTAAACAATTAACATTTTGGAAAAATATTGTAACTCTGAATATTTGAGTTTTCATGGAATGATATTGACAATCTTTTGAATTGTTTTCTGTGAGTATGACTGTGTACTAAACTGTAATGACCCCGATTAGACTTCCGCTGCTTAATCAAATTTCGGGGTGTTACACGTAGTGTCACTTTAATATAATGGTTACCATTCACATGAGCAATCATAATTGTTTCGTGTGGTTCTGATTGTGGTGGACTCGACCGAAGTGGAAAACTCATAATACAACCTCTGACATTTCCTCCATCAGTTATACTTATTTCAAAACTCTTTTATACGTTTAGGCAATAACCAAACCCGTGTTTGGCATTTTCACCCATTTTACAGCTTTTTTAATGGTCTCATATTTTTTTATAATGTCTAGTTCCAAATATATACTTGTAGTGTTGTTGGTTAACATCTGATTCCCAACACCAAATCAGACCGCATACGGACCACTGATCTCAAGGGAGACCGAGAGCGAAAACCACATATCATAGTCCGTAATTTCCATCACCTATGACATATTGTAAATCTGTTACATAAGGATGAAAAATTTGTGGAAGTTGTTTCAAAAATATTCTGGAACGCTTTCATGGATAATTGACTCACATATGAACTATGTCTCGGAGGTTCCTGGTTTAAGTCCAGGAACACGTCACGTGCGCGTGTTTCATAGATCGAGTATGAAAATCTTCATTTTCCAACGTTGTTGACCATTAAACATTTAATGTCCTCCAAAAGAAATCAATCGATTCCAAAGGAATATACTTACATACAATAAAACGAAAATTATTTTTTAATAATTTTAAAAGACCAACACCTTTTTGGTAAAAAAAAAAAAAAAAAAAAAAAAGATTAAGACAAAGTAACCACGTAGCATTCGGAAAAACTTTTTTGCATGCATTTAACACTTCTATTTTTGTTGTTTCTTCAAGTTTGATCGTCCACATGTATTTTTATCTTTAATTAGAATTGCACTTGGATTGCTTATACAACCTAACATTCTTAGGAGATATGGTGGAGTACATCGACATAACCACAAGCGTGTCATTAGTGTCACGGTGAAGATTGAACCCTTGACTTCTTGTTTGAAAACCAAAAAACTGAACGTTAATCAAACACTTCATGAGCCATTCAGTAAAAGTCCGTTTATTTCGTTGATTTATTAAATGAACGAACATGAACAATATTTTATGTTACTTTAGTTAGATGAACAAACATGAGAAAAAGTCTCGTCCGTTTATTTATGTTCGTTAATGTCCGATTATGTGTTCATTAGTGTTCGTTTATATTCATTCATTTTCTTATGGTCTTATACCGCATCTTTTAGTTATATACTTTTAAAATTGGTTTACTTAAACGAAACAAAACTTATAAAACATAATATAATGTATACTTCAATAAACCTCATGTTTGTTTTTCCACATCCATTTATCTTCGTTCGCTTATGTTTGTTTAGTATCTTATTGAACGATTATAAACGGCACATTTTTTTAATAAACCAATACGAATAAGAATTTTGAAATAAATACCTATTAAAACATTTCTTAAATATACAAAAATAATTTGTCTAATTAATTTTTGTAAAAATGTTGTCACATTTTTTAAAATGTAAAGTGTAAGACAAAAAATTATTTTCTTTGATCATCCATCAAGTTTAATGTTTATTTGTTCATACCTTTAGTGATTTACATCAAAATTTACGAATAATAACTTGTTTACGTTTATTTTAATGTAAAATGTTTTTACATTTTTTTATTATCAAAACATAGAGAAGTGGAAAACCCACAAATCATTTTTATAATCCCCATAAGCCGACAGCTCGGCTCGGATCGGCGTGTGAGCAGTTTCGGCTCGATCCGTGGCTTGACATTGCACCCAAGTCATCTTCCTCCCTAGAGCCGACCTCCCAACCGGATGCTCCAAGTTACACTTCAATGAACATTATGTAGTATAATACATAAAGTTAAGTAGATATTTGTGATTTGTATTTTTTAAAAACCTTAAAGATACGTATTATAAAGTTATGATCAAATAAAAAGAATAATAAAAAATAATAAGGATAAAAAGTAACAACAACCACATATTTTAGATACACGTATAAAAATAGGTGTACTTTCATTTAAATTTTTCCTACCAAATTAAAATGTGTTGCTATAATTACTTCTTACTTTACTTATTTTAATTATTCTTCTTATTAGATCAATTCCCGTATATAACGTATTTTGTTACGAGAAATGATTGTGAAACTAGAATTTCAGAATTATGTTACGTGGTGGACTGAATTAATCACATTTAGTAGTGCTCTTATGTAAATGGGATATATGGACCCTCTTAATCAATGATTTATTGCTAAATACGAACAAAGGAAGCATCACAATTATCAAAGTTTAGAATTCTTTTAGTATATTAATAGGTAACCTTCTAGTAAAGTTAATTTTTCCACAACCGAGTAAACTCCACTAAATTTAACACTTTGCATAAAAGTGTACAATGGCGTCTAATGCTAGGAAATTTCCTCTAGTACTTTTTACTAAATAAATTTAACAATTTATAGACCACTGAGAACACGAAACGAGTTGTACGTCTCCATTTTAAAAGACAGCATTCAATTGTAGGAAATTTCCTTTAGTTTTACTTTTTACCCGATTGAGAGACACTACAAAATCTATTGAGTTTTACCTCTCCGGAATTTGCAAACACTGTTGCATGACTCTTTCAATTAACAAATTCTATAAATTTTTAATGAAACATTGACTAAACGTTGCAACTTTATAATATCATGGTTTAGCTGAAAAAATATGATTAAGACTAGTCGTAATGTGTGGTCAATCTTGTGGTCGGTCACCACCTTGAACGCGTCCCTCACCCACTGCGAAACCTCCAACGAACGCGGCCCCTTCGGAAAAAATTGAAGATTTTGTTGGGTAGTCGACCGAATGCTGTGTCTCTATGTGTGTGTGGGTGTTTTTTATTGATTTTTGTGTGGTATGTTTTTTGTGGTGACCGCGGTCGCCTTATTACGGGCATTTGGTCAGGCATTTGGTCTTAGATATAGAAAGTTTAATTGGCGCTTAGTCAGCACGGGTGATCTTAGTCACCTACGGTCACCATTACTACTAGTCTATTATAAGAGAGAAAATGACTAAAGTTTGAAATTTTATAATAGCATGAGAGCTAAGCAGCCATAAACATGAGGAACACATCAATTTGCTAAGTTAAAACTTTTGACATGATAATTATGCGTGTTGAATATTTATCTTTTTTTTTAACGACAAATTTTATTAATCAGCAAGATGCTAGAAAGAACATTACAAAGAAATCAATTGAGGATTTTTCATCCAACTCTCCAAAGAAAACAAACTATTACATCTACTAGAACACTATATTATATCATCAAAAATCACATAACATCTCGGAGGGTTCACTGCAAAAATAGTTTGGTTCTTGAACGCCCAAAGATGCCACCAGGCTATGTAAAAAATTCCTTCCAAAATTAACTTGAGTCTAGATGGGAACCGAATACCAGAAAACCAAGCAACCCAATCTTAAAAGGACAATAAGTCATGCCAATCCAAGTCCCACCAACGACAAATCCTGCGAAAGACAAGCGGTGCAATATTACATCGAAACAAGATATGATGAATATCCTCTAGAACCAAGCCACATATCAGGCACAAAGAAGAATCCAAAACCACTCCTCTACAAATAAGATTATATCTGGTTTGACAAAAAAGTGTTTGCCACCTTCAATCAATTTGATTTTTTACAACTCTTATCATTGATAATTATGTTGTAAAGGGGGTTAGCATTGTGTATTGCTCTCACAGTTTATGAAAGGGAAGAAGAGGGATTGAGCAAATGACACGTGATCAAGATCCAATACTATGCTAAGGGGTATGCATAGGCATTGGCTAATTTATCGAGACTAAAAGCATATACTTTATAATGGCAGATAATTTATTAATTTTTATTTACTCTTATCGGATTACCATTCATTTTTTTTGTTCTTTATTCACTATATAAATATTTTACGATGTTTGTAATTCATAAACCGTTACTTAATTTATTCATTAAACACTTTTACAGCCATTTTATTTACATGCCTTCGAAAGCTAGTGTGTGTGTGTGTGTATATATATATATATATATATATATATATATATATATATATGAATCTAGTTCAAATAAGAACAAACTTAAAATTGTAAAAATGAGATCCAAGTAAAATTTTACAATTAACACTCTCGTTAAAATAAAATTAATTTTTTTATTAATTACAACAAAAATTGTTAAAGTTCTGATAATTTTCTTTTTAAATTTGATGAAACCAATTTGATACACTTTTATTTGACATGTAATGTGTATCAGATTAAGGTGATACACTTTGATTCGACAAGTAAATTTATAATTGTGTATCAGTAATCCAAACTCATGTATCAGTTGGTTATTAGTTGTAAAAATGTTAATTTGTATTAATATTTTATTTTTGTGTAATGATGACGTATAGTCTATATTTGGGCCATAAGCCCAAATGATAAACATTATTAGGTCCAAGTCCACCACGAGTGAGTTATCATAGCGAATAGCGGGCCATAATAATAACGGCTTGGGCTCACGAAGCCCAAAGCCCAACCAAACTAATCGGGCATGCGATAAGGATCTTCTATTCATGGAATAGATATCCTTACCCCGATAAGCACCACGAGTGGGAAGAGTAAGGAGCAAGAAACCTACGCGGTTTCAGCCCCTATAAAAGGAATGACATCTCTCATTCAAAGGTACGATATACAACCCTAACTCTTTAAGAGAACCTCAAATCGATTACTTACTCTCACGCCGGAGTCTAATCGGGGGAGACAATCCCTCGATAAGCCTAACGGTGTTGTTTATTTTCTTAGTGCGCAGGTAACGAAGTACTAAGAAACGAATTGATATAAGAGCAAAGCCCAATAACCAGGTACGCCCAACTTTTGTATCAACAAGTGGCGCCATCCGTGGGACCCTACTACGAACTAGAATGATGAAAAACAAGAATTCGAGCCAGCGGACTCCGCAGTCAGAAAATCGTGACCATCAGAGGAAGAATCAACAAGATCCAACCTCCAGACAAGTCGCTGGGACAACCAGCACACCTGGTCACCATGAGGCAGGGACAACCCAACTTCCCCCAGCGGTAGAACTACCCAGGATTACTTTAGAGGTCCCAGCGTTGAGGAACTCCAACGCACCCCCTTCAGTACTCCTCATCAAGCTATACCCGCAGTGAACAACACTGTGCCTCCAGGTGCGCCTGACCGAAACAGGATACCAAACACTGAGGCAGAAGTTCTTGCAACAACTGAGGACGCACCTAATCTAACTTTGGGAAACTTTGTATCCCAAAATTATGAAACCCTAACCGCCCTCATGCAAGAAGAAGCTGCAAGAAGAGTAGGTGCGGACCTACAAACCCGACTTAATTTTGGTCCAGAACGCGAACCATCACCACCACGTCACCCGCGAGGGAGACGTGCAGAGCGTACCACTATCCATGATAGGTTAGGTGCGGTATCTGACTCACAAAATTCTGGAGACAGCGGTAGGCGCACCAATGTCCATTCCAGACTTGGCAGTCGGGGAATACACGATCGATTAGGGCCTCAACATTCACCAAGCCAAGGATCTTCCAAACCTGGAAGTAGGCGGATCCAAGACAGATTGGGGAGAAGGAGATCCCCAAGCAGAGATCCCTCAGGCTCCTCTTCTGAAAGGAGCAGGCGCAAGCGCCGAAAGAGAGACTATTCTTCTTCCAGCGATTCCTCGGACAACGAGGATAAAGAAACAGGACATTGGACGCCAGAAAATTGATGCGTTTACGCGGCGCATCAGCGATTACTCAGATCGCAAACGCAGGCGCATGCCCGCTAATGTGAAAACATACGATGGAACAGGCGATCCAGACGATCACCTAAAAATTTTCGAATCAGCCGCAACCATCGAAAATTGGCCACAGCCTGTCTGGTGCCACATGTTTAATTCCACGTTAGTGGGAAACGCGCGCACATGGTTTAGCAAACTCCCACGCAGGAGCATTGGTGGATTCGAGGAACTGCGGAAAGCATTCCGTTACAACTTCACCCAGCCAAAGAACTGCGCTAAAAACCCTGTGGAGCTAGCAAGAGTGAAACAGCGTCAAGGGGAGTCAACCAGCGCTTTTATGGAGCGCTTCAAAGATGAGTGTATACAAGTTAAAGCATGTCCTGAAATCCTAAAAATTTCAGGGTTCATGAATGGGATCAATAACCTAGAACTCATCCGCAAACTGAACGACAAAGTTCCACAAACCTTTGACGATTTAACTAAGCGCACTAGATCCTTTATACAAGGAGAAGCAGCCGCTGCGGATAGCAAAAAAGGTTATTCAAACTATAGGCAACAAGAACAGCCGCGGAGACAATCCAACGATCAGAATAACAACCGCAGCAGGAATTATCGCAGTGGAAGAGACAACGACAAGTATACTCCTCTCACTAAGACTCCAAGAGAAATATTTGTAACAGAAGGTGCGAACTTCCCAAGACCACCACCGATGCGCACTGCAGAAGAAAAGCGCCTAGGTAGTGGATACTGCGAATACCACGGCCAAAAAGGCCATACCACTAACGAGTGCGTCCAACTAAAACAACTAATTGAAAAGTTAGTCAGAGAAGGTAGGATGGACCACCTCGTAAAGAACATCAAGGAGGGAAAGGATAAACAGAGAAACGGGGGCAAGAAAGAACCCCCAAAGGAAAAAGCTGATACTATATACATGATACAATCATGGCAACGCAGGATAAAGCAAAAAGTCAGCCAAAAATTCTCTCCAGAAAAAGAGATATCCTTCCCTACCATAGCTGCGGACAACGCAGTCGTGGAACCTCTAACCATTGAAATACATACAGGGGGACACGACATCCACCGCATGTATATTGACGGAGGAGCATCCGCGGACATCCTGTATGATCACTGTTTCAAAAGACTGCGACCTGAACTTCAAAGTCAATTGATACCAGCTACGACATCATTGACAGGATTTACAGGAGAAAAAATCTGGCCCATGGGGCAGCTACGCTTGTTGGTGGTCGTAGGAGATGAACAACACTCAACCGCAACATGGATAAACTTTATGGTAATAAAATCTCCCTCACCATACAATGGTATCATAGGAAGACCAGGAATATCATCCATGCGCGCAGTACCATCCACAGCGCACGGAATGCTTAAATTCCCTGTGGAAGGGGGAATTGTTACCCTCTATAACACCACAGTACCACCAAGAGAATACATCGCAGCCACAACTGAAGCAGAGACCATTCCAGAACAGCTCACGGAAAAGATGCCAAATTTAAAAGTCGCCATTCATCCAGATTATCCGGAACAACAAGTCTCGATTGGAGGATCTTTATCTGACAAAGGTAAAGCAGCTGTATGCGCACTCTTGCAAAAGAACCTAGACATCTTTGCATGGGAGCCCAAGCATATGACAGGAGTACCGCGCTTTATTACAGAGCATAAGCTACAAATCCGACAAGGATACCCTCCAATACGGCAAAAGAAACGTGGCCAGGCCCCAGATCGTGCAAAAGCTATTCTGGAAGAAGTACATAAGCTCATAGACGCAGGCATCATGCGCGAAGTATATTATCACGACTGGCTTTCTAACCCAGTTATGGTAAAGAAGAGCGATGGGAGTTGGAGGATGTGCGTGGACTTCACGGACCTCAACAAAGCATGTCCGCAGGACTGCTATCCACTGCCAGAGATAGATTGGAAGGTCGAATCCTTGTGCGGATACCCCTTCAAATGCTTCCTAGATGCATATAAGGGGTATCATCAGATCCAGATGGCAGTGGAAGATGAAGAAAAAACAGCTTTCCACACCAGTCAGGGAGTATACTGCTACACAAAAATGCCTTTTGGCCTGAAGAATGCAGGCGCGACATACCAACGACTGGTGGACACAGCCTTCGAAAAACAAGTAGGCCGCAACTTGGAAGTCTATGTTGATGACCTTGTGATCAAAAGCCATACAGAGGACGAGTTGGTGCGCGACATCGAGGAAACATTCCGGACGTTGGGGCGGATCAACATGAAGTTAAATCCAAAAAAATGCACCTTTGGCGCGACCGAAGGGATGTTCCTTGGATATTTGATAGAACCAGATGGAATCAAGCCTTGCCCAGAAAAAACAAAGGCTGTTATCGATCTTCCCTCACCGCGCACACTCAAAGAAGTCCAATCATTGAATGGAAAGTTAGCAGGACTAAACCGTTTCTTATCTAAGTCAGCGGACAAATCTCTCCCCCTCTTTAAAACACTCACGAAGTGTACAAAAAAGGGAGACTTTCGATGGACAATCGAAGCGGAAGAAGCTTTCCAACAACTTAAAAACAATCTGGCATCTCTTCCCAAACTCGTTGCACCGCGACCAGGGGAAGAACTAATCATGTACTTATCGGCAACCCATGGAGCAGTCAGCGCCGTATTATTGACAGACAGAAACTCCGTTCAGACACCCATATACTTCGTAAGCAAAGCCCTTAAGAAAACAGAGACTAACTACAGCGCTATGGAAAAGCTGGTCTTGGCTCTGGTGTTCGCAGCCAAAAGGTTGCGCAGATACTTCCAGGCGCATCCGATAGTTGTAATCACTGACCAGCCAATCAAGCAAGTTATCTCTAAGCCTAATGCATCGGGACGCTTACAAAAATGGAGTGTACTGTTAAGTGAGTACAACATCTCATACAGACCGCGCACTGCAATCAAAGGACAAGTCCTAACCGATTTTATCGTGGAAAAGCCAGACAGCGACAGCCCAACATCTGTAGCCAAAACAGATTTACAGGAACCCTGGATTCTGTTCACAGATGGATCTTCATGTGTAGAAGGATCGGGCGCAGGTCTTATTCTTACAAATCCAGAAGGTATGGAATTCACCTATGCGCTACGCTTCGAATTCACGGCCACAAACAATGAGGCAGAATACGAAGCCCTACTAGCCGGACTACGTATTGCAATCCAAATGGGTGTTCGCAACCTAGAAGCAAACGTAGATTCGCGCCTGGTCGCAAACCACGTGCTAGGTGAATATGAGGCCAAGGATGAACACATGACCCAATACCTGGAAAAGACAAAGTCTTTGATCAACAACTTTGATAGGTTCACAATAAAACAGGTGCCTAGAGGAGATAACAAGAAGGCGGACGCACTCAGCAAGATTGCATCCACAAGCTTCGCACACCTCTCAAAACAGGTATTGGTGGAAACCCTAAAAAATAAGTCAATCTTGGATAGGGAAATAGCGACGGTGGTAGAGGAACAAGACCCTACATGGATGACACCTATCACCGAATTTATTAGCAAGGGGATCCTACCCCAAGATCAAAAAGACGCTCGCAGAATACGGCGCACAGCGCAGCGATTTGAATTACGCGACAACGTACTCTATCGACGGTCTTTTTTACAGCCATGGCTCAGATGTGTCGGACCACTTCAAGCAGACTACGTACTCCGCGAAATTCATGCTGGATCATGTAGTATGCACTCAGGACCACGATCCGTAGTGGCAAGCGCTCTAAGGTCAGGATATTATTGGCCAACAATGCATCGTGATGCACGCGATCTGATAAGAAAATGCAGAAATTGCCAAGTACATAGACCTATTCCGCGCCGACCACAACAAGAGCTGACACCAATTACCTCACCATGGCCATTCTACAAATGGGGTATTGACATCGCAGGACCCTTCCCTGTCGCAGCTGGAGGAGTAAAATTCCTCATCGTAGCCATAGACTACTTCACAAAGTGGATCGAAGCAAAGGCAGTGGTGAACATCACGGGAAACCAAGTCAAGCGCTTCGTTTGGGACAACATTGTCTGTCGCTTCGGCCTACCGGGCGAAATCATATCAGACAACGGAAAACAATTCTGTGATAACCCATTCAAAGATTGGTGCGAACAATTGAACATCACACAACACTTTGCTTCAGTCAAACACCCACAAACCAATGGCCTAGTTGAGCGCGCAAATCGCAGTCTAGGCGAAGGAATAAAAGCACGCCTTGACAGACACAAAGGAAAGTGGGTAGATGAGCTCTCGCACGTCTTGTGGGCGCATCGCACGTCAATCAAAACCAGTACTGGCGACACGCCATTTTCCCTAGTCTATGGAACAGAAGCCGTCATACCAGCCGAGATAGGAATGCCAACCATACGCACAGCAGAGGTCAACGTCACAACAAATGATGAGGAACGGCGCATAGACTTAGACATACTGGAAGAAAGACGCGAACGCGCAGCTATACGCGAAGCAAATGCCAAGGCAAAAATGAAGAAGTATTATGATGCAAAAGTCAAACACACTTCATTCAGACCAGGAGACTTTGTCTACCGCGCCAACGATGCGAGCCACGCAGGAGACACAGGAAAACTAGGACCCAAATGGGAAGGACCTTACGAGGTCACAGATGCGCTCGGTAACGGCGCATACAGGCTGCGCGATATGGAAGGTCACGACCTGGCGCGCACTTGGAACATTTGCAATCTCAAGAAATGTTACTTTTAGGCTACGGCCCTTTCACAAACACAATTACATCCTACGAGGTGCCCAATAAGTGTTTGTCTTTTTTTTTTCTTTCTAGGAATTGTATTTTCTAATTTTTCCATTTACTTGCAAGTATTAATAAAATGTTATGGTTTCTAGCTAACTCCATAGCGCATTTTTACTTTATTGCATATATGTCAATATTGTTTATCTTATATTTCTGCCTACATGGCGTGCATGCACTACTTAAAGACCCACGAAGGCATAGAGGATAAGTTAACCTACTAATTTACTTGTTGAGTAAGAGGGTTGCAAACCCATCAACGTTGGATCACGCATCCTTGCTAAGCGCCTTACTCTCGAGACGTCGAAGTAAGTTTCGCATGCGCACCCCACGACGGATGCGCATATACTAAGTACACCGTACGAGCTTAGCAACATAACGAGCCAAGACACTTGGTCAAAAAATAAAACTTCGCAAACAATGCAAGTATAATTTTTCAAAGTCACGTACTTAAAAGACTTAGTTAAAAAAAAATTTCAAACTTAGCAAACAATGCATATACTTAAGTCACGAACTTAAAACCAAAATGTATCTTATTCCACATTTATTAATAAATTACAAGGAAAGATACATAATTATACAAAAAGCCTATATACTGTGGCGATGCTCGGGATTCTCCTCTAGAGCGGCGGAACTCCCCGTTTCCTTCAGCTTACTCAAGGTTATGGCATCCTGCATAGAGACGGTTGGAACGCTCACGGCCACGCCATCTGATCTAGGAAGGTGTGCAGCGCCAATGCCACACATCACGGCCTTGCCCTTGATACCCTTCTTCATGGCAACCCTCTGCGCATGTCGCTCCAGCACCTCTTTCAAAGGAACTTCCTTTTCAAGAGCAAAAGGCTTCAGGATATCGCGAGGCCGCGCGAAAACAGGGACTTGAAGCTGCGATACATCAGGTTTTAGATAGTAATCTAATTCCTCTTCCGCGTTCTCCACAAGATGGCGCTGCAAGGTTAGACCCGCCATCAGCACAGCTATAGGATCATCTTGGTCGCGCTCCAACTTCCCTATATGCGGCAATTCAAGGACCTTTAGCCCCGCCATCGCCTGCACCAGCTCGTCATAAGCCGTAGAGCTGTAACCAGGGATCTCCGCCAAGTCTTTCTCCAGCAACTTGGCCTCACGAAGCTCCTCCATGGCATGCGAACGGCCACGCGCCATTGCACAGTGCACAACCTTCCCAAAGGCTTCCACTACCTCCGCAGACTCTAATGTGCTCAGGGCTGCCAGGCGCAGCCCATGGCTGATCAACCATCTGCATCCACAAAGAAACAATTGTGTAAGATAAACAAAAAAAGCGATGAAGTAATTTTAAAGATAAAGAAGCAATGATACCTGCGCTCAGCTATAGTGGACATCAGATGGGGGTACAACTCCTCGTCATACTCTATGCTGAGGGCGCGCAGTTTTTCCTCTTGGATCGCAACTGCCTTCTCCATTTTCCCCTGAAATTCCTGGACGCTAGCATGATGCTCCGCCCTCTTTTCCTCAAGATAGGACACCGACCAAGAAGTTCTCGCCTTTATCTGCTCAAGCTTCGACCTCGCGTACTTCAGGTCAGCCAATATGCTCATTTTATCTTGAGCAATCTTCTCAGCATAGGCCTTCGAGGCCCCCAGCTCCACTTGCGCATCAGCCAACTGCGCACGGAGGGTCGCCAACTCCTCCTCTTTCTGGGCAAGAGCACGGCTCTCCCCAGCATACCTCCCCTTCAGCTGAGCCACAAGCTCAGCTTGGCGGGCGGTTGTCGCAGCCAGCTCATCCATCAGCTGCTGCGCCTCACCATCATAAGCAGCCTTGGTATTCCCCTCCTTGTTTTCGTTCTGCGGAGAGGAAACCTCATCATCCTTCGCGCCGTCATCCCTACGCAACAAAGGCAGTAAACAAAAATTACAACAAGTAATTGACAAAAAAAAAAAAGAAGAGATCACACTTACAGGAACGAAGAAGCATCATCCTTCTTCAACCGAGCGCCAGAGGTAGAAGTCTCTTCCGCGTTCGACTCCGCATCTCCGATGACGTGTCGACGCCTCTTCTTATTACCACTGCCACCAGCCTCGGCCTTGCGCTTTGAACTCTGCGCAACCTCTTCCTTCAGCACCTCCTCAGGTTTCAGGATCCGGATGCTGTCAGAAGACTCTGATCGCGCTTCCTCGCGCGCCACATCCACTTCAGGCACCGCCTCCACAGTAGGCGTCACCACTACCTCCGGCGGCACACTCTGGACAGGCGTCACCACAAGTGGTGGCGTATCCTCGCGGACCGTCGCGGGCAGAACAGTCAAATGCCCAGCGGTCGCATCAAGCAAGGGCTGCTCCCCTTCCTTCAGAGGACGCACCCCTATGGTCACCTGCTTTGGCCTGTCTAGCTTGACTACTGCGAACAAATCCATCTCTGCGCACATCAAATGAAACAAGAAAAAACAAAAGGGATTAGTTATTAAAGACGCACAGATAAAAGGACTTACAAAGAAGGAAGTATAAGGAATGAACACCCACCCCGGCCATCCTCACTCAAGAAAGTAGGAACGTCATCTGCAGCGCCAAAATAAGTGCGGCTCAACCCCACATGTACCAAAAACTCCTCCGGGTAGGGGTTTATGACCAGTCGACTGGCATCTAAAGTTTACGCGTCAGCACGACTGTATGAACCGGGTGCGGGACGCCCATCCCTTGGTAAGGATTCCTGAGTATAAAACTCAAAGGGAGAGGGAAAGACTACGTCGTCTACCCAAAAGAAGTACTCCCTCCAATTTTTGAGGGCGTCAACCTTTTCCGTATAACACTGAAGCGCCCCCTGGCGCTTCGCAAAGGAAACCCACCCATTTGACCACGTCGTGTGGTAAAAGGAGGGGAACAAATCTACAGTTGGTTCTATCGCAAGTAAACGACAGTTTACTTCAAAATTTGACACCTTCGCCGCACCTATACAGTGCAGCTGAGAGATGTGAAGGCGATAGTGATTGAGCAAATTGCTCAGAAACACAGATATAGGTACGCGGTAATTCGCATACTCAAAAAATTTCGTGTATAGACCTATCTTCCCTTCGGGGAAGTCAGCTATACACGCGTCGACATCTGGTGCCTCTGGATGTACATCCAAAGGCACAAAATAGTCGGAAGAAAAGTGCATCACGTCCTCAATAGACATCGCGGAGCGAAAATCCTCTAATTGAGCAACCATTTTCATCTTAAAACTAAGTGGGACGCACACAAGGATTACCTACGAGAGTTAAAAGATTTTCTTGCAAAAAAAGAACGCTCTCAAAAAGAAGAAGAAGATGAATAGAAGTTGTGTGTGTGATTGTAAAAATGGGGGCGGCACTCTTATATAGGGTGGTAAAAACCCTAATTTTCATCCACGTGGAACCCACTCACAGCAAATGTATGGCTGAAACTGAACCGGTACATGCACTTTTTCCCGATCCACGAGGCCCACGTGGACACCACCCCCATTTTTCGAGGTATCCGTTTGAAATACCTAGGACTAGGTACATTGCACTTAAAAATGGGCGGTAATATTCACTTGTTCTCCCGCCACGCTTACCGCTATAAATATTAGTCTAGTATCCGCGGCTACGAGCCACGCACACTAGACTGGGGGGACATGATGACGTATAGTCTATATTTGGGACATAAGCCCAAATGATAAACATTATTAGGTCCAAGTCCACCACGAGTGAGTTATCATAGCGAATAGCGGGCCATAATAATAACGGCTTGGGCTCACGAAGCCCAAAGCCCAACCAAACTAATCGGGCAGGCGATAAGGATCTTCTATTCATGGAATAGATATCCTTACCCCGATAAGCACCACGAGTGCGAAGAGTAAGGAGCAAGAAACCTACGCGGTTTCAGCCCCTATAAAAGGAATGACATCTCTCATTCAAAGGTACGATATACAACCCTAACTCTTTAAGAGAACCTCAAATCGATTACTTACTCTCACGCCGGAGTCTAATCGGGGGAGACAATCCCTCGATAAGCCTAACGGTGTTGTTTATTTTCTTAGTGCGCAGGTAACGAAGTACTAAGAAACGAATTGATATAAGAGCAAAGCCCAATAACCAGGTACGCCCAACTTTTGTATCAACATGTAATATTGCTAAAATGGTTATTTATAAATTATTTTAGTGGTTGTTTAAGGTAGATCTTATTTTTACAACTTTAAGTTTGATCTCACATTAACCCTCCCCTATATATATATATATATATATATATATATATATATATATATATATGTTGGGAATTATATTTATTGATTTGATGATACAAAACAAGAAGAATGAAACATGAAGGGCTTGAAGTGACAAGAAGGAATTCTACAAAAGATGGGAAGGACTTGCTTGCAAAAGAAGTTTTATTTATTAGTCCTTCGTAGTATTTTGTAAACCCTAATATCTCTCTATATAAAGAGATCAAGGGTGTAGGATTTTAATATACAAGTCTTCCACAATGTAGACGTCTAGTAAAGGGGTGTGTGTGTAACCTAGGCGTAGGAGATAAACGCCTAGGGTTAGTGGTTTATTAATGTTTTAGTTTAGATAGCATGTTCTACTTGATCAAGGTAGAACATGTTAATTAGTTTGTAATCGTTAGAGAAGATAATGATAATGAAAAACCTTGTTCATAATAATGATTGATTCTATGTTTGAATATTTCGCCTTCATTATTATGTGTTCCTAGATATAATATTAGACCTTGTCTAAGAGCTACAACGATCTTATCAATATATATATATATATATAATGTATGTTTGGTCAAATGTGAAAAATGGAAATCCTTAACTTTTGGTCAATCCCCATATTACCCTTGTAGATCTCATTATATAAAGAAATACACTCATTCATTTTTTCAATCGTTTCTCTCTCATAAACACACACAAAAGCTCATCCTCTCACCTCTCTCACATACACCAAACAAAAAGGCTCTCATTTCACCACCACCTCCCAAATCTCAGCCCACCACCATCACCGGTGACCCCTACCGCCACCGTGACTCACACTACCGAGAACCCCACCACCATAACCCACCACAATGAGACCCACCGCCACCCACTGTTTTTTTAGGGATCTTTTTTGTGTTTCTTATATATCTATAATTGTTTCATGTTCTAAATGTTTTTCTATAGATCCATATCATTTTTACAGATCTGAAATGTTGTAACATTTTTGACTAATTTTTTTTGTAGATCCGTTGTTTCAGCCACTGGACCCGACACCTCCGATCCTACCATCATTTTCGTCGCCAAAATCAGTTGATATCGTTGGACATGTATGGTTCTTTTTTTCCTTTTCCTTTTTTTTTTATTTATCAATATTTTGTATATATTGATACTGTTTGTAAATCTTTTTTGTATGCTTTTAATAAATCATATTTCTCTAATTTTTTTTTAAATAAATATGAATTTTTATGTTTATTTTTAAGTTGGACTTTTTAAAAGTTTTACCTAAAATCAAATTTTTCAAATTTTTTAATTATTTTTATTAATATCCGTGGGTCTTAATTTTTAATTCTATAATTATGTTTTTTTTTTAGTTTTTTTTTAAATAAGTTTTTATAATTAATTTGATTTTTGTATTTTTTTAATCTGGGTTTTCCAGAGTTTCATTTATTTATTTATTTATTTTATTTTTTTTTAATAATAAAATAGGTTTTTGGGTGTTTTCTTTTAGTGAGTTCGATGATATGGTTTGAGGTCAATGATATATAGTTCATTTATGTTTGATGTTTTAGATTCAAATGAGTTGTCTGAGGCTTTAAAATGATATGGATATAAAGATGATATGATGTTTAACAGGATTGTGTTGATGGTATTTGTGGTAGAAATTTTGTGGTTGCTATGTTATGTAAAGTCTTTAAAACCAAAGATACTTTCATAGTGGTCTTATGTTAGGCCGAATCTAACCTATGTGTGTTGTTTTCTATACTTGGCAGCGATGATTATTATTTGTTCTAAATAATATGCTTTTTTGTAGCTTGGCTAGACAAACTATGATGTTTCATGCCATGATATTATTATATTGCACATACAATTAATCTGAGTCTCTCTTTGTTTTACTGATGGTTAAATCTTAATCTTAATCTATACTACTTATAAAGACAAAACGGTCAAAGTGGAAAGTAAAAACTTAACTTTTGGTCAATCCCCATAATACCCTTGTGAAAATGAATTAGTCAATGCCCTTATTTAATTTCGGTAAGTCTGACTTGTGATGGGCTGTAAGTTAATGCTGTGAACAACCCTGCCATGAAATGTTGAAACTTTTAATTAAGAACATTATCTTTGGCAAGTAATTCTTTACATCACACGGTTTAAGCTAATTTAGGAACAAAGTTGAATTCTTTAAATGTAATTTATCTATCCATGGCAATGGTTGCATGTTAATGGTTGACTTAAAACATATGGCTGTCAAATATTAAAAACAAGTTGACTAAAAAAACATGATTGTCAAATGAAACCCAAACGAGTGACATAAAACATATCGAAATTTTGAATATTTGAGACGCAAATTATAAATATATGAATGATTTGATATATTGTATCTCATTGCCTTCATTGCCTATATAAAGAAACGCAAATGAAAAATCAAACCACAGTTACTAATCGAAGTCGAAGCAAGGGAAATGAAAAATAAAAGAAATGTTGATGATGATCTTGAGGTTAGAAATGCTTTGCTTCGTGTTTGTTATGACATTTATCATGCTTCATTCTTGTTTGCTTCTTGTTTATGTAAAATATTAGTTATTCTTTGGCTTTTATGATATGTCTTGTGTTTCTTAACCCTGCATTAACAAAACATTTAGAATAATAAGATAATGGTACGCACAGGCTAACCATTTCAATCAGTTTACTCATTATTACCCAGAAAGGCTTGGGAAACTATTTATAGTGCACGTTCCTTGCGTATTTATGACTGTATGGAAGATGGTTTATCCCTTTATGACCAAAACCAAAAAAAAAAAGTAAGTTGTTAATGTCCTGAGAGTGACTGAACTATAAAACTATAGGTACGTGTGACTGAATAAAGATTTAATTTGCAGATTGTATTCGTCGAGAACAAGCAGCTGAAATCAACATTACTAAAAGACATTGACGTGAACCAGCTTCCACAAGTTTATAGAGGCAATCTAAAATTGGTTCACATCCAAGATAACCAATGTGTGTAATGTTGCGATTAAATATATTTTACGATTACCGTCTTTAAGTCTCAAGTATAGTGTATTAAATTCTTAATGTCTTGTTGCGGACATCTTTATATCTATGTAATTCTGCAACTTTGTGGTCGAATTAGCATCAGGCAGCTCAATCATTTAGATATGTATGCAACTATGGACATTTTAAATCTGGATAGTAAGTAACATTAAGACCAATCGTTTAGATATGTATGCAACAACGCAAAGAACAACACACTTTCACACTTTGAGCAATCAAGAAACATACTTTTAAAGTTGCACACAACGTGACAAATGACAACCTACTTTCAATTCATTACAGTTTATAGCAACTTTTGGTCCCGTAATACTTTATTCAAAAGAGATGTAAGTTTTTTCAAGTCACCGCTGTTGTCTAACATTTAGTGATAATCGATGTAACATGTGATTTGCATACAGAAAATGTTAGTGTTATTTTGTATACTACAACATCATTAAAAAATGGTTAGCTAGCTCCATATAACATGCATTTTATCTGCCAAAGTAATTTTCCTATGACATGTCATCTCATCTCACTTTCTAATATTTCAAAAATAGTATATCAACATTTAATAAAACTAGACGAGTACCCATACATAGCAACGAGATTTTATAATGGCATATACTTGTAATGATCTTTTGGTTAAGTGTTTTGTGTAACCAAAATATCACTAAAACTATCTGCCGCTATAAGATTCCGTTGCTATGCACGGGTACTCGTCTAGTGTATATATATATATATATATATATATATATATATATATATATATATATATAAAATTGAACAATACTACAATTTTCATTAAGAATAAATAATTAAAAATACAATATAAAAAACCTTACATAATTACTTTGTTAGGTCAATATTTTCGAGAATACTATAATAATATTCGTGAAACACATTTTGATGACTAACATATGTGTCCTCCCATCCAGATGCATTTTCACTTTTATATGTAATTAAAAGTGGATGAGTTAACGGTAATAGGCAACATTAGCGTAGTGTCACTTTAATATAATGGTTACGATTCACATGAGCAATCACAATTGTTTCGTGTGGTTCTGATTGTGGTGGACTCGACCGAAGTGGAAAACTCATAATACAACCTCTGACATTTCCTCCATCAGTTATACTTATTTCAAAACTCTTTTATACGTTTAGGCAATAACCAAACCCGTGTTTGGCATTTTCACCCATTTTACAGCTTTTTTAATGGTCTCATATTTTTTTATAATGTCTAGTTCCAAATATATACTTGTAGTGTTGTTTGTTAACATCTAATTCCCAAAACCAAATCAGACCGCATACGGGCCACTGATCTCGAGGGAGACCGAGAGCGAAAACCACATATCATATTCCGTAATTTCCATCACCTATGACATATTGTAAATCTGTTTTGTCCCTAAGTAAGGAAAGTCAAGAAATCCAAAGGGATACGGACATTGGCAGTGAATTTTGTGGGGTTAGTTATCTACGGGAGAATAATGTTGCTTACGAAAGGATACCCAGCCAGCTTTCAGAGAAAGAAACAAACCCAGGAAAGTTTCTACTCCCATGCACTATTGATAATTTTTATATGTTTGCTCTAGCTGATTTAAGAGCCAGTGTTAACATGATGTCGTTTTCATTATTTAAAAAATTAAATCTTATTAACCTTAAGAAGACAACATCAATGGTCGAAATGGCGGACATGTCTAGAGCAACACCTAAGGGAACAGTGGATAACATTTTACTTAGAGTCAATAAGTTTATATTCCCTGGCAACTTTTTGGTTATAGACATGATTGATGGATGTAATACAAACCTAATTCTTGGGCGACCATTTTTGGCCACTTCACATGCTAATATAAAAGTTCTTGAAAAAGAAATAACTCTAGAAAATGGGAAGGAAAGAATTACGTTTAATCATAATGGATCCTTGAAATCCATTAATACCTCCTTAGAAGAAGTCTGCATGATTAAGGAAGCCAGTAATATGAGTGTTCCCACGAATATGGATATTTACACTAACCCTGTTTTATGTGATTCGGAATCCTGTGAGAATTGCAATATTAACCATTTTGAAGAACGTGTTAGTTATTCTAAGCAGGCTCAGATTAGGCATGATCAAATTATGAGCAGGGCCATGGATGGAAGAAACCCCGTTTTAAAAAACCATTATTGTAACCCAATAATTATTATTAGAGAAGGGTCTGCACAAGCTTGGCCATCCTCCAATCCTTTCCATTACATTTGTGACGGATGTGATAACGGAGAATTAGACCAAGTCGAATGAGTTCATTTGGAATGGACATGCTTTCATGGAATCGAAAGACGTGACATTGAATTCGGAAACCTGTCATTTCATGATTGGTATAAGGCCAGGTTTGGAAATAATATAATTAATGAGCATGTGATAAAAGGATTACAACACGACTACGACCACTATCGCTCGAACCTTTCGTTTGATGAACGCGAAGCAATCTACCAATGAAAAAGTGTACTCAGCTAAAACAGGGGAATGCTCTAAAAACACTCCCCCTAAAGAAACTGATTAGCACTTAAAAATAAATTGCACTAAACCGGAAAAGAGACCAAAAGGGCGCGACTATTCGTTTGATGAATGGATTACAAGAAGGTTTGGTACCACAAATATTGAAAAGGAAACCAAACTAAAGGCATTTGTGGAATGGATGATCGAGAGTTATTCTGACAAATCCGACGAGCCAGAGGAGTATGATGACCCTCTTGAAAGGAGTTTTGAAAGATTTAAGTTAGAATTCGAAAGAGAGGTATTGCAACTCCTTGAAGAATATGAACTCCAGATAGGAGTAAAAGGGTATATGATGCAGGATATATGGGAGAAATGTGAAAGAACCTTCAAAAAGGGGCGAAAGTTCTGGCATGAGGTTGAATTGGAAGTTATGGAAGTACGCGAATGCCAATTGGAAGGACGAAGGTATGATCCTCCGGAAGTAAAAGTCAAAACTTTCAAGGTTCGAAAATACACAATAGATGGAGTAGGAAGTTTCATAAGTATCGATAAAACAATCGACAAACAGCTGCCAGTAGGACGGATGAATGGAGAAAAATTCAAAAAATTGATAAGAGAAGAAATGCACACCCAACTTTGTGTGCAATCGGTTGACTAGTTTGGCAATGAGTCTAACTTAAATACTGGATAATAAACAAAAGTGCTCTTTCGGGAGACAACCCGAATTATCCTTTTCCTTTTATTTTCTTTTATTTTGTTGGTTTGGTATGCTTTGTTTTGATAATTTGCAGGTCCTAGAGGAAGCTTTGCATTGGGGAACTAATTTTTGGACTTTTGCACAAAGAAAAATCCCCCATGACTTAGCTACGGCGTAGCTCCCACCATGACTACGCCGTAGCAACCCCCAGTTGTCATTCTGGAAACTTTTTGCATCTAAGGCATAGCAACCCATTTCAGCTACGTCGTAGCTACCTTCTGAACCTTAAAAGCTTTTTATTTTTACAAATCATCACTTAAACTTGTATTAGTTTTTAAATGAACTTTGTGGGTGTGTTCCCTGTAAACCCTCACGAGACTCCACACGTCCACTTGGGACACCAAGTGGTTTAAAAGGCTTGTTGCATATGCTAAATGCAACCATGATTCCTACGAAAGTGACTTAGGTTTTTATTTTTATTTTTCTTTTTTAGGTTTTATGCTTTTGGTAATTGTGTGATTTAAGGGAATTGAAGTTTGCTCATTAGGCGAAGAGGAGGCACGTTTTTTTTAACATGATCCTTCTATCATTTTCAAGAGCAAAATTCAGGGAAGTTCTCGTTCTAATTCTACTTTTCCTCTTTATATTTATCTTATGTACAAAAGGGACTTTGTACAACTCAAGTGGGGTGATGCGTGGGAATCGCAACAGGCTTTACCTCTCGAGGGATCTCGAGAAGCTTACAACCCCCACCAGGCAGTGTACCTGATCGTTGTAGTATAGTATAGTGACAAGTACCGGGGGATTGATCGTTCAGCTTAGGAATAGTGTCGCTAGGATTAGAAAGCCTAATTACTAGTTCTAAAGGTGAGGGATGATTATTTTTGTGTTTTTATATTTTTATGAAAGCAAGTAAAATCTCGGGTTTTGAAAGAGTGGGCGGAATTAGTTGCTATTCAACTAACCCAAAACTAATATGCAATCAAAATAAAATACTAAAAATGAAAATAAGCTAAATTATACTAAGGTTGTGAGCAGTAATTGGAGAAAATGTGTTTACTTAGATTTCACTACTCCCTAGATATCTTTTACACGTTAATTACTTGTTATAATTGTATGGATGACGGATCGTATTCCTTAATACCATTCATGGGGTGGCATACATAACTCCCCAATTCTATGAGCTCTTATCTCCTCCTACACCATGCCCAGCACAACTATAGGGATTGTAAACAGTGGCTCATGCATTAAATACAACCAATAAAGACCTAGTACGCCTCGGTTCTTGTTTCTTAAGACGTTCAAGCATGTTACCATTTGGAGATCTGCCAGTTTTCTTAAGCCTAACATATAAAATCATTCATCCAAGACAAGAATAAACAAGTAATCAACACAAAATCAATATCTAGGTTTCATTAGATCTAAGCAAACACAAAGGAGATCTAGCCTAGCATAATGGAATTGAGACAAGAACAAGATATAGACAACCAACACATAGACATATTGATTGAATTAGAAAAACACTTATCTCAATTACAATGCAAGGTATCAAGGGTTTAGAACCCTTGAAAAACCTGTAAAAGTTGCACCAAAATTGTCTTAGGGTTTCTCCAAAACTTCTCTCTTTTTTAATGTAAAAAACTAGAAAACTATATATAGGAAAATAGGGGTGACGGCGTCAAGAACAAGGGTGTGACGCCGTCATCTCGCCGCTAAATACTTCCTCGGACGGCCTTGATCTACTTCTGACGCCCTGTGTGACGCCGTCATCAACTACGGATTTTTATTCTTGGGATGTTGACGCCGTCATGGGATTACTCTTGACGCCTTCATGACTCTCGGATTTTTATTATTGAGGTTTGACGCCGTCAGGGAATTACTCTTGACGCCGTCACCTACTGTTCCCAGCATGGAAAATTGAGACTTTGCCGTTTTCTTCACTTTTATACTCCAAAAACGTCCAAAATGGCTTCTTTTCCAGAATTCACTCTCCAAGTACCTAAAATCACAAAAGGAACGATTTAGGGCAATATTTGATCAAATAAAGTCGGATTCGGGCTTAAATGACCCCCTAAAAACGGATCATTTTTCGCCTCATCATATACCCTTACACTTGAGATTTGCTTGTCCTCAAGCAAATGCGCTTTTATTCTACTCAAAAGACAAGTTAGGGGTCATTTAACACTAATATAAAAGTAATTACAACAAATAATCGTTCCACTAAAGACCAATAGACAAGCACGGAGGTCATACACAAGCACCTCACAAATAGTGTTTAGATACTCACATCTCTCGGGTGTAATAAAGTAATATAACATTATGGAAATGGAAGATATCTCTCACTACCTGTCATAGCAAAATAGATTACCATAGGCTTGGGAAAGGATCAAACCTCCACCACATGGCGTAAGCACCTAGGATAAACTATCAAAGAGGTCTTTTAAAGGGTTGTAACGTTAGGTATAGGGATATGAATTACACGGTTTTGTTGGATAAAGGAAGTTTTACTGGTGGCGAGTTAACAATCTTGGTTAATTACATGTACAAGATAGCGTTGCTAAGCCAAGACTAGACTCGACTTAAGCTAATAAATGAGAAATAACAAAAACATAAAATGAACATAGAATGAAACGGGATGGTAGTCCGTATGTTTTTTTTTCTCTTTTCCTTTTTCTATTTTTTTTTCTTTTTATTTTTCTTGATTTTTTTTTGATTTTTTTTTTTTTTTTTTTTTTTTTTTTTTTTTTTTTTTGACATACACTCTTACCCTACCATCCAAAATAATACATCATAGGGAATGAACGTTCCCCTTACATTTGAATCTTTACATACTTTACATTTAACTAAACTAATGACTCGAATTAAGAAAATCAAAACACTTGAAGCACTTTTAAGATTAACGCACATATGGGGGTAATAATATTATGTTCTTCCCCATTACTCTATAAAATAAGTACTTACCCATGAGTCCCAATCGTCCCAAAACAATATGTACAAGGATATGACTCGACTTAGCAACCATGTAATCAATTAGAAAGTTAACTTAGGGTTTAACAAATAACAATAATGCACTAAAAATGAGCACATACACGGAAGGCTAAGGCGATTTGGTTGTACATTTAAGTGGGGTGTAACAAATTCTTCCTTTAAGTAAAATGCTTAAAGTTAGAAACGAAAAGATAGGCTCGGAGGGGTGTACTAGGGGTATCGTGTCTAAAAATGAGTACAACGCTAAGGGTGTGGGAAAAATTAGTTGACTTAACTAGTCAAGTAGTATGACTTAAATGGTCAAGTAATTATGATACGGGTTTAACACAAGGGTGATCCTAATGCCTCTTATCATGTAGTAAATCCTACTACACGAATGTAGTCTCACTAGCGGTCTCGGGATGCATCACTAACGCAAGTTCTAGAATCTAAATGCTACCGGTACACTCATAAGCACTAATAGTAAATGCTTTTCCTATCAAATCTAAAGGCGAACCTCACATATTTGGGTGGAAAATTTTTCTGAATATACGGTTATGTGCTAGTCATACAATCTCCTATCCATGAGACGCTTTCTATGGCTAAAGTTTCACTCCTAAATGTTGTAAAAAAATTTAAATTTGGCGCTAAAATTACACTAACAAGTATTTCTCATAGTTTTATTACACATCTACTATCAAACAAAACAAACTCAAGCGAAAGTGCATATGTAAGGTATCATCTTTTTACCCTCCCCTTACACTTAAGATGAACAATGTCCCTAATGTTCAAGTAAAGAATGTAAAAGTGAAAAAGTAAAGAGAATGAAATCAAATACTCCCCTGATTCGCTCGGTATGGATTATAGGTTGGCCAGGTTAGATCTTCCTCCAAGAAAACGAACAATCAAAGCTTCCCTTCCAGAATATAAATCATCTCCTTTTCGAACATAACCTGTAAATCCTGACAAAATAGACAAGACAACCTCGCGTAAAATCGGCGGCATCCTATATAAGTTACTAAATCCTAGAAAATAAAGTAAGATATAATGCTTGTGGAATGAAGTTTGCAGATTTCCTGGAGATTATAAAACTTAATAATTCACAAAAACCATAAGACTCCGTTAGAAAAACAAAACCGGTAAAATTTCCAGATTTTAACTCCTGACGCCGTCAAGAGTAATCCTATGACGCCGTCAGAATGGACCTGCAGAAATTCTTATGTTAAGTTTCCGGAAAATTTCTGAAAAAACTTGGTCCTACTTCCTGGAAAATCCTGCAAAACTTCATTATGACTCAATACAAGCATTTGACTCTAACAAATACGAATATACATGTTCATTTAATATTGTGGAGAATCATGATCGGTTTGTTTCTTGAAAACATATTTGGGGTTTCCCCTTACACTTATCTTTTGCAAAAATACTTTTAGGTTGGAGTTAAGACTAGGCCAAACAACATAGTAAAGTATTTCCACATTTTAATTGAGAAACATGATCAACCAACAATAAAAATAAAACATGCATACGGAAGCAAATAACAATCAAACAAATAAAATCACACAAAACATGGGTTGCCTCCCAAGAAGCGCTTTTCTTTATTTACGAGTCTTGTAGCTAGACTCAAGGTCATGGGTTACTACGTGATCTCATCATTTGAAATGATATACCCCATATAGTTGCGATCATTACTTTTATGGTGGTAGTGCCTCAATCTGTCGATACTCGCAATCACCTTCCCACCTAATTTGCTTCTCAAGTTAGCTACCCCATCTTGGCTCAATCCTTCGATTGTGAATGTCCCATACCACCAAGGACTTGGTTTATCGGGTGGTATTGTTGTTTCCAAGTGTCTCAAGAGCACCAAGTTCCCTTCCTCAAATGGTGTATGATTTTTTCCGTGTCGAGTAGGTTCGAGTCCAATTGGAACCTTATTGCCTTTTCTTCTTTCATCCTTAGCTTTCTTATAGCTTTTGATTCTTGCCTCCCATGCAAGAATCTTATTCTGAACACGAATGGGTGTCGTGCCAATGTTGTTTTTGATCATTCTCCAACTCAAATTCTCATGCCCACTTCGCGGGGTCATGGGGAAGCTAATCTTTCTTTTTCCATATTTAAGCTCAATCTTCCTACCTTCATACTTAATGACAGCCCTAGCGGTAGTGAGGAATGGTGCCCCGAGGATTATTGGCATGCATCCATCCCCTTTATCATCAATGATCATAAAATCAACGGGGTATATGAATCCTGCAATATTAACTAATACATCTTCTGCGATTCCTAGGGGGTATACGTACGAGTGTCCAACAAGAGATAACCTAACACGAGTAGGTGCTGGCATTTTTGACGTTAGTTGGATGTAAATAGTTAGGGGCATAAGATTTACTTCCGATCCTTGGTCGGCGAAAGCACTAAGATGTTTCAAGTCCCCGATGCTCGTTGGTATTTCAAAGTTCCTACATGCTACCTGCTTAGTAGCCACTTTCTGTACCAATAACCTCTCGACCACTGATCCTCCGGGAAGCGTATCATGCTCATCTTCCTCTTCTTCCTCTTTCTCAGGAACCTGTCCGGAGGATTGGTTACGCCCATCACTCTTAATCCAATTTGTTATGGTGTTTTTGTTTATATCATGTTTCAGGTAGTAACTCAAAGGTTGGGACTCTGGTGGTTTTTCTAAGGTCTGTTTAGCAGGAGTTTCTACCTTCTCGTTATCTTTATGGACAATGGTGATGGAGTTAACAAATTGGGTGGTGGGAGTGGCGCTTTCTTTTCTTAGCAGTATTCGGTCGGGGGTTCTCTGATTGGTATACTCTTCCAATAGACTCAACATCTCATTCATTTTCTCCTGCATCTCCTCTTTTTGCTTATAAACTGCTTCTTCGAATCTAGCAAGCCGATCAGAGTGAGTTGTCATATATTCTCTCATCCTAGCCTCAAACTCCGAGCTAAGTTCCTTGGGAGGGGAACAAGGTGGGGTGCACCTCTGAAAAGTCTCGACATGTTCTCTAGAAGGTGACTCAGATAATGGTGCCGAAGTTGGTTTGGAGACAGAATTGACAGTGGCTTGTCTAGAACTTAAAGGTCTCCTTTGCCTTTCCTCAAAATAGTCAACTTTTGCCTCAAGTTTGCATAGGAGTTCATCGGGGATTTCGGTGGTTTCTCCAGATGTCGATACTGCATTGATGGCCGCTTCTATCGTATGTTTAAATTCCCAAAGCTCATGATTATCAACAGCGAGCTCTTCGATAATTGCCCAAGACTCCTCGGCGTTCTTATCACGCAATTTACCTCCCGCGGCCCTGTCGATGGTGCGCTTAGTGTGATAGTCAACATGGTCGTAGAAAATCTGGACTAATAACCAAAGGTTTATGCCATGATGAGGGATCTTGTGGAGGAGATCCTTAAAACGGGCCCAAGCCTCGTAGAAAGTTTCACCCCGCTGTTGCTCAAACCACAAAATGTCCCTTCTAAGCGTTGCAGTCTTTTCCGGCGGAAAGAATTGGGTAAGGAAGCGATTGGTGAGATTGTCCCATGTGGTGATGGATCCCGCGGGTAAACGCTCAAGCCATTGACTAGCTTGATCCCATAGAGAGAATTGGAATAGGTGTAAACGGGTAGTCTCTCTAGTTTCAACATCTAGGTCTATGGAATCTACGATTTTGAGAAAGTCCTTAAGATGTTGGTTTGGATCTTCGGAACGAAGTCCATGGAATGCACATCCGCTTTGCACCAACCGGATGGTGTCAGATCGCAAGGGGGTCACATTGGCTCCGGTGAGCTCAATGGTGTTTTGGTAGCCTTGGTGGCTAGGTCGGGAGTACTCTCCTAAGGTTCGGGGCCTAAGGGGTTCTAATGGTGGGTTCTGTTGTGGTGGGATGACGGGTTCAAAGATGTTACCACCTTCCATGATGTCGGATGGTAAAGAGTTACGAACAAAGGCACAAAGAAATGAGATAGACTAAAGAAAACCTAAAAATAAAAATAAAATCTTACTAGAAAGGAATCTAGCAAGTAGACCTAATAAAAAGAAATCCTAACCTAGACAGTAACTATTCCCCGGCAGCGGCGCCAAAAACTTGATGCGTGGGAATCGCAACAGGCTTTACCTCTCGAGGGATCTCGAGAAGCTTACAACCCCCACCAGGCAGTGTACCTGATCGTTGTAGTATAGTATAGTGACAAGTACCGGGGGATTGATCGTTCAGCTTAGGAATAGTGTCGCTAGGATTAGAAAGCCTAATTACTAGTTCTAAAGGTGAGGGATGATTATTTTTGTGTTTTTATATTTTTATGAAAGCAAGTAAAATCTCGGGTTTTGAAAGAGTGGGCGGAATTAGTTGCTATTCAACTAACCCAAAACTAATATGCAACCAAAATAAAATACTAAAAATGAAAATAAGCTAAATTATACTAAGGTTGTGAGCAGTAATTGGAGAAAATGTGTTTACTTAGATATCACTACTCCCTAGATATCTTTTACACATTAATTACTTGTTATAATTGTATGGATGACGGATCGTATTCCTTAATACCATTCATGGGGTGGCATACATAACTCCCCAATTCTATGAGCTCTTATCTCCTCCTACACCATGCCCAGCACAACTATGAGCTCTTATCTCCTCCTAGTACGCCTCGGTTCATGTTTCTTAAGACGTTCAAGCGTGTTACCATTTGGAGATCTGCCAGTTTTCTTAAGCCTAACATATAAAATCATTCATCCAAGACAAGAATAAACAAGTAATCAACACATAATCAATATCTAGGTTTCATTAGATCTAAGCAAACACAAAGGAGATCTAGCCTGGCATAATGGAATTGAGACAAGAACAAGATATAGACAACCAACACATAGACATATTGATTGAATTAGAAAAACACTTATCTCAATTACAATGCAAGGTATCAAGGGTTTGGAACCCTTGAAAAACCTGTAAAAGTTGCACCAAAATCGTCTTAGGGTTTCTCCAAAACTTCTCTCTTTTTTAATGTAAAAAACTAGAAAACTATATATAGGAAAATAGGGGTGACGGCGTCAAGAACAAGGGTGTGACGCCGTCATCTCGCCGCCAAATACTTCCTCGGACGGCCTTGATCTACTTCTGACGCCCTGTGTGACGCCGTCATCAACTACGGATTTTTATTCTTGGGATGTTGACGCCGTCATGGGATTACTCTTGACGCCTTCATGACTCTCGGATTTTTATTATTGAGGTTTGACGCCGTCAGGGAATTACTCTTGACGCCGTCACCTACTGTTCCCAGCATGGAAAATTGAGACTTTGCCGTTTTCTTCACTTTTATGCTCCAAAAACGTCCAAAATGGCTTCTTTTCCAGAATTCACTCTCCAAGTACCTAAAATCACAAAAGGAATGATTTAGGGCAATATTTGATCAAATAAAGTCGGATTCGGGCTTAAATGACCCCCTATAAACGGATCATTTTTCGCCTCATCATGGGGGGACGGGAGTAGAATTATTTACTTGAACTTTATGTTGCCCTCATTTTTTCTAGTTTATTTTGAAAAATTATGCCAAATTTAAACTTTTGACATGTTTTTCCGAACCTAACTAGAATAGACCTTAGCCAAGCACATCAACCCTTAATACCATGGTGAGTTTAGCCTATTTCAGTTTCTCCTGTTTTACCCCAAATCCACCTAAATTATGAGTGTGCCGGTAGTTTGTAAACTTTAGAACTTGGCCTTTACATCATTTTGAAACCATAGACGAGTAGTGTATTGAGATTTCTTGGTACATTTGGAAGAAACTTTTTAAGAAGGCAATATTTTAGGATTATCACCCAAATAACCTTTATGTGTGTGTTTATCGATTAGTCACATCGACTATTCGACCCCCGTGTTAAACCCTTTGTTGCACTCACCCTTAGTGCAAGATACCCCTAGATACACCCTTTTGAGCCTATCCTTTCGTTTATTACCCATATTATTGTTTCGATACACCTATATACCTTAGCCTACCGTGTAGTCTTAGTTTATGGTTGGGAAGTTACCACTTGTCCTAGTTCGAGGTTCAAGCTAAGAGATACTAGAATCATACCTATGTTGAAGACAAATACTTGAAGATCATGAGAAACCCACTATTGTACATGTTTAGTTCATCCCAAGTGGGGGGATATATCTATGTCTTGATATTATTATTAATAAAATAATAATAATAATTGTGAATATCTGTATGTAGATATGTTATCTTTGGTGCAACCTTGTATAGCACCGTATTATGATCTTTGAAAGAATTAGTATCGAAGAGGCCACTTCGGTCACATTTGAAGAATGAAGTTGTTGGTTCTTAATCACCAACATGAAGACCAAGTGTGGGGCCCATCATGACGTCCGCTAATGGCACACACTTGTTATATGATCCAATTTTTTGTGTTTTGAAGCTTGGACTTTGGATGAACAGCAAGTGGTAGCAACTCGGTTATAGGCTAAGACTATTTGCTTTCTTTGTCCTTTTACACCATTATTGTGCATCCCATGTCTTATCCTACCCTTTTAGTTTTGAATCATGCTTAGGTGAAGGATTTGAGCAGTCATTGGTGTCTTGCCCGGCGTTCCGGTCATGTATCATTGCCTTTGTCGCCTTGCCGTAGTATGTTAGTAACAACACTACACCCAAAAGCCAATCATTTGTGTTCACCCAATATTGCCTTTAAAAATTGTTTCGACCTTAGCTCTAGTGGTAGAGATTTGTGTAACTGCCAAGCCTATGATAGAATACATTCTATGACTGTGCATTGAGTGATCACCCCGAAATAAACACTTAGATTAGGAGAGAGAGATGAGTGTTTGTTCCACTTAGTGAGGTTTTCGGCTTTGAAATATTCTAGCATAGGAAGTTTTTAGACTCATATTTTCCAGTTTCTTGGGAAATATCTTTTTAAATATTTTTTCTAATAAGATCTACTTCAGGGCAAGTAGAGTTCAAGTGGGGGATATTTGATAACGTCAAATTTACCCATGATTTAAGTGTTAATTTCCCCATTAATTGCTCATATTTTCTATTCATATGTAGGATATATACTCTTATTTGTTTATATTCTGGTTTCAGGGTAAACATGAGCAAAAGAACGAAGAAACGCGGAAATGGAAGGACTTAAGTGAAAATACATGAAAAATGTGGATTCTGCACTAACTACGGCGTAGAGGTTCATCTACCTACGCCGTAGCACAGATTTATGAAGACTACGGCGTAGCTCACTCCATGACTACGGTGTAGAGGTTCATCTACCAATGCCGTAGCACAGATTTATGAAGACTACGGCGTAGCTCACTCCATGACTACGGCATAGAGATTTGCTAAAGGTCGCTACGAAGTAGCAACTCTCCACCTATGGCTTAGACCCTAATTTGAGGCAATAAAGAACTCACGAGGCCAAAGAGAAAGTTACGGCGTAGTAACCCTAGCAACTACACCGTAGAAGCATCCAATGAAGTTGGTTGAAACTAAGGGAGCAGAAGGAACGAAGTTCTAGCCACATAGAAGTCATTTCCGAGGGAGGATTCACACACCAATCATAAGTTTATCGTTTCCTTTGTCTTGTATTCGATTCATGTTTACATTTGTATTAATCCAACATTGTTTTACTGCAACTATGAACAAGAGTGGCTAAACACCTCTTGATGTTAGCCTAGTTATGAAATTGTTATTGTTATGATTTAGTTTTCTTCGCATCTATTGTCTATTGTTTGTATACTTTCATGGCGAGTCTTGGGACACTCTAGTTCTGGTAGTGTTGAGCATTCGTAGTTCCTTAGAGGCTTGGGGAATTAACCCTAGGAACCAGGCCGATAGGGATGTGACTTGGTAATAGCAATATCACCATACATGTGCGAATTAACCCTAGGATCACCTACTGATGCGATACTCTCGAAGTAGTTAGAGGGGGTGTAAGATCTGACCATGCCGCATCTCTCTAGATTTGTCCATGTTAGTAGAGGTTCTTAATGACTCTTACATCTTCGTAGGTTCACGCTGCCCGATGAACCCTTGACTTTACAATAGTCGGGGATAGGACAAGGTGTAAGATTGGTTCAGGTGATTTAACCCTCTGATCCTGAATGAATATAACCCCCAGACGATATGATAGGATGCACTTATAGAAAACTAATCATATTAATAAAAAGAATAGTAATTAGGTTAGCACTAATATTTCAAATCATAAAACCCCCTTTTACACGTGACACTAAACTTAGATAAACTCCACACTCATAGCTCTTGGGACGACCTCGGCTTTACCATCTAGCTATACCTCACACGACCGGGTACACTGCCCGATAGTGCATTAGGTAGACCTTAGGTAAATGAGACACTTTATAAATATTAAAACCTGGTCTGTAAAACCTACATCATCAACACACTCCCTTCAGGCGGAGCAAACCGTACACGAAGCTTACACCAAGTTTAACGACACTAAGCGAAATTTTGAGTTCTAATCCTAGCTAGAACCAATCTACATTAAGCTTACGTGGCTATACGAACAAGCACTCTTGTCCGCTTGGATTTACACACAATTCAAGTCTTCACACGGATGATCACCCCGTCCACTAGAATTGTCACCCGATCCAAGCCTTCACGAACCTTCACTCGCTCCAAGTTTTCACTTCACGGACTCACACCAATTCCAAGTCTTCACACACTGACACACTAACGTACATAAAGTCCTAATCTAGATACATTACTTTACGGACTTACACTTTGTCCGTATTTATCCTAACACACCTAATCCCGACTCACGCACAAGTTGGATATACAAATTTACAATATACACAAAGAGAGTGTTTGGGGGAAGAAGAGAATCATAACACAAGTTAAGTGTGTGTTATGACTGTAACACTTCTTTGACGAATATGACTGTTCTTTTCTTGCACTTTGATATAGAGGTTAACGGGATCACTTATAAACACATATCGACACGTTATAGTGATCAAAGAAAGGAGGAAGAAAGAATAGAATGTTTTTGTGCCAAGAAGATTTGTTTTTCTGAGAAAACAATTAAGTATTTATAGCCATCAGGAGGGGCGGGGGACGGTCCCTTAAAGCTGGATGGATATAAGGGACTGTCGCCATGTTTACGGGGCCGTCCCGACATACGCTCTTTTTTGTCATGATGTGGTGAAAGTTTATCTGGTGAAAAACTTATCTGATTTGAGCGGGAAAACAAGCTGTTGGGAGTTTTGAAATTCAAATTTATTTTCTTTAATAAAACATTTTTTTAATTACAAAAATAATTTTGTAAAAATGTTGTCACATAAAAATGTGAAGTTTTGAGAAAATAAATTCTTTGATCACTTTACTAATGTCGGTATTGTGTTTTTATATTTTGTGATTATCAAAACGTATAGAAACCGAATAATGCAAATGACGTTTTTGACATTATATTTATTAGTTATATTTATTAGTAGTATGATCTTCTTCTTGTTTCGTTATTACCTTTACAATTATATAACTTGTGAGATTTGTATTTGAGCAGTTTGCAAAACAAGATAAATGATGGAAGTCATGATGAAACTACCATGTCTTCTAGGGCTGTTTTTTTTTCACCCTACTTTCATAATTAATTTTATATATATTTAAAATGAAAGTATTGAATGCATAATGTACAATGTTTTTAATGTATGTTTGGGTATATATATATATATATATATATATATATATATATATATATATATAAAATTTCCAATTAAAAAAAATGAGATATGAAATTGACTTTTTTATTTATTTTTTTTATTTTTTACACAACCCCTTCAATGATAATGATGGCTGCAGTCGGTCAAAGTAAAATGTTCCATTTAATTGATGATCTTTTTATTCGAACCTATATAATGCAGAACATTGCGTTATATCTTGGAGGCAAATGTATATTGAACTCATAAGTAAAGAGTTGGTGACTCAATTCATTGTATTATGGTTATTTTTTTGGTACGAACTTTTTAGAGTGCTAACTTACACTACATAGTTATAATGTCCATAATAAAAAAATATATATATACAGATGGAAAATCTTAAATGGTAGTTCCTAAAATATTATTTGTAATGTAAGGTACTTTAATACCTACATTTAATTTGACAAAAAAAATCCTAAATAAATCAACTTAGATATACGTATTTTAGAAAAGTTGCAAAAAATTGAGTATATTATACTCTCTCCGTCTCAAAATTATTGTTATGAGAGAGAAATCAAAAAGTTTAAGAAAAATGAAACCATTATAAATCTCAACCGAATATTCCATTAATCTATTTTTTAGTTTTTATTTAAAAAATGAAAAAGAAAATGGACAATTATTTTAATACATCCCAAAAAGAAAATATAAACAATAATTTTGAGACGGAGGGAGTAACTAAGTTTTGCTCGTGTACACTATATACAATGAATCCAATCTAAAGCTTAACTTCTATTCTTTAGGGTACACTAGAAGTTATGGTGTGCCATGCGATGATGTGAAGTGGGGCAAGTTACTTGGACCCTAGAAAGTCATGATTTGTAGAACTGGTGAGTTTAGGAGGGATGAGTTATCCACACACTTTATAGAAAAAGTGACTAGATTTGCCATGATAAAAATCTAATGTCATTATTGTAGACCTTGACTATTTGGTGTACTTTTTCTCCATATATTACTTCGTATGATTTCCACTTTTCCAATGAGAGTGATTGCTGAAGATGTATCACAAATGAAATTCGATCTTTTCCATTTTCTCTGCCACGTCAGATTTCTCTCTCTGGCGACTTACATGCGATTCGGTGCCCCAGTAAGGGCAACCTCCATTTTTTTATATATATTTTCAAAACAAACCAGATTCAATTTAATAATTCAATATCATAAATCAATTTAAAATTAAATGGTACAGTTCGAGTGGAATACCCAAATTCAAAATCAAAATTCAAAATTCAAATATGAGCGGGATTATTTAATTTCAATATGAGCGTGTTTACTTTAATGTTTAATGTAATTCGTGTTTTAACTTGTTTAAGTGTTTTCACATTAATTTTTAAAAAACATAACATAACAAACACAAAACACAAGGGCTGAGAAAGAAAGAAAGAAAAAAAAGGACAAAATGTGGTGATCTAGATCGCCTCCACGACCATGATCCCCCCAACAAGTCCCCTCGACCGATTCTTCACACTAGGGACGATCGATAGTGATCAACTGATCGATCAATCTGCATTCGCTTACTATGTGAAGCCTTAGAGTAGTGATATATTTCTATAAGACTACAATATTATAACTGAAATGTAAGTTATCATTCTTTATTGAAATAACATTTGTGTTGGATAAGCCGACTCTTCTCCGCAAACTAAATGGCAATAAACCGGTAAATTTATTACTTCAAAAAAACAATTAGGTACATATGATGTGAATAAATCACACATCTCAGCCTGTTAGCGGTTTTGTTGTTCATACGTTCACTTGTGGTCTTCCTAGAATTGGTTTGGATCGAGTTAACACAAAGATGACTTTTAGCTTATTCTCAACATTTTCATGTTATAAGTGTGTTATAATGTTGAGTATAAGCCCGAACACTTGAGCACATATATGGTGGTTACAGTTATTCTTGTTCCTTTTTATATGGCGATAAGTTTATATTTTTCTTTTTCATGGTATCCAGATTACAAGAGGGTGCATGTTGAAATGCATCGTGGTCTAACACCATTTGAAAGTTGTTGATTACATTTGGTTTTCGTGTAAATATTTAGGACGTTTTTAGATTGGAGCTTAGGCACTTTTAACTACCCGTGTAGTACTCCGTGCTTACTAAAAGATACAGTTAGAATGATTATTTTGTCTACTTTTCATCGGTGATTAGCCTTGCATTAGGCCATTCGTAATACAAGCAAAGTATTTATAGCTAGAATATATTTTTTCTCGGGCTCGTTAAAGAGAGATTTCACAATGAGAATACGCTCCCCCCTCCGTAACAGAACTTAACCATTGACTACTAACCAATTTTTTTTTTCCTTTCTGACTTAATTTGCAATGATGTAATATCTAGACAACATGTATACTATGTAACAATTCACATTTTCAGGATAATTACTATTCCCGAAAAATTTCACTATTCACTTTTACTATTCATTTTTCCCAAAAAATTTTCCGAAACTTGATTTTTGTTTCTTGGCCTCGAGTGATAAATCATTTCCATGACAAATTAAAAGTTTGACATTCATAAGCTCATTTTCGTGAAAGTTATTAAGGAATTACACGTTTTAGGGTAAAACGTCATTCAGAAATTCTACGCACAACGAAACTCGACCGTGTTAAGTGACCCCGCATCGGAAAAATGTTTGACACACTCATGATTTATTTGAGAATAAATCATGACTGTGAAAAACGTGACCAAAATAAACGTCGGCCGTGAAAAACTGGAATTTTCAGTTTTAAGCATTTTTACTCAGCCGTAACCTTAGCCTATACCTGCACCGCGTTTCTAAGACGATTTGAGTTTTCAACTTATTAGAAAAAGTCAACATATTTTTCCCTCCTCCTTTGACCAAAAATCATTCCTTGATTTTACAAGTCATTCCTTGATTTTTAGGCTTACGGTTTGATGTCTAAAAGACATTTAATACCAACCGACACTAGACTAAGCCCAGTCTAGACGTTATAAGTTATTTTAAATCATTTGTATCCTATTAGAAAAGTAACATTTTACTTTTATCAATTTTACGCAATATTCGTATATTTTACGTATTACGCGTTTTAGACCCGTGTTTCCAGTTTTAGCGGGGTTTTACCACCCAAATGGAACCTACCACTCATTTTATATTTTATTATGGAACATATGGACATGTTTATCAATACTTTCAAATTCCATAATTTTACGACACCCGGTTTTACGTTTTGAGGCTTAATCATTTACGGTTGGCATTTCCCGGAGTCAAAACTAACCAAGTATCTTGGATAATATCAACAAAGTCCAACACTTCCTCCCCAAGGCTTGTGAACCACCATAGGGGGGGGGGGAGTCACACCCTCATGTGGCTTAATCTCATGCTAAGTTGCCTTAAGATGTATACATGTGTATAAGCTTTTGTAGCAAGCTTTGACTAGTCATCCATTGTAACCTCCTCAAACCCATATAAAAGCCCCCCTCCCCTCCTTATGTAGTGCACCATCACACACCAAAACCACTCCACACTTAGTTATTTTCTTCTAATTTCTAGCAAGGTTCAAGTGCAAGTTCAAAGTAGAAACCCTAGTTTGATCTTAGGTTATCAAAACACTTCCATAACCTCATATACTTGGTGATTTCTCTTGAGTTTGAATCCACCCAAGTCACCTCAACCTTCATCATCCATCTTTCAAGATTACAAGAGTAGAAAGATTGCATGAAGTGAAGTGGGTTGAAGCAAGTCTATCAAAGTCCTATCCTTACTAGTTACTTCCTTTCTTTATTTGAAAGCCAAAAGTTGTAAGCCAAAACCTAACTTGCTTCTTGTTAAATAATCATGTTCATGTTATTTACATATTATTCTTGCTATATTATGTCTTGTATTCATGTCCATGATGTATAAAAATGAGTAAAACATGTTGTTGTAATTGATTGTTAAGATAAGTTATTAAAACAAGTAAACTAGTGACTTTCTTGGTAAGACCTGATCAAAATGGTAAAAATATAATATTGGATTATTACATATTGTAGTAGAGGACCTAACAAGGAAACCGTAGCAATTTGAACCACCTAAAACGAGTATACGAGTCAAAAGTTATGACCATTTGAAGTTACCAAAACTTTGCGGCAAAGCTGCCAAAAACTTTCTGTTACAGAAACTTAAAACACGCAAAAAGAGGCATTTCTGCTCCGTTTCATGAAAAAGTTAAAGCACGAAAGTTGTCCGGAATCACGTTTTCTTCAAAAACTCAGGAGCATGTCTCCAGAAAATCAATAACGAATGAGATATTTCTCAGTTTCTTAACAGCTATTTACATATATATAAGTCACTATATATTGGTTATGTTTTAAAAGGAACAAGAGGTCTTATGACCGATAATCAAGACCACAACCATGGCTAGAGCCAAGGTTGAGTCTCATGACCATTTAACAAGGACCAAAGGTCATGGCAAGGCCATGACGAAATGACCATGTAAGCTTACTTAGGCGTAAACATGAAACAAGGAATTGGCGATAACTTGAACAAACAATTTGGATCTACTTCACTTAAAAGAACCATGAGTTATTACAAATAAAAATGGTCATACAAGTTATATGAAACATACCCTAATAACAATCTTCATGTAATAATAAACTTTCCTAAGTTTATTCAAATATCGGACATGTAACTTTTCGGATCAAAACTTATATCTATATATTTTATCAACTACTACAATAGTAGGGAGCCTCATGTGAGGAGTTCATTATGTAAGCCGTCGAGATGAGTTGTGGATTTACGAATTAAAGTGTCCTGGCTCCTCGAACGCTTACTAACATGACTTCTGAATTATGTCGGCCCGAACGGTAGTAAACGATATATAAAACATACATGTTTCATGAATCTTTTCTTTCAAAGACTTACAATATACATCATACCACATCATGGACTAGATGCAAGATATATATATATATAGGCACTTATTCATATTCTTTACTCCGATCCTAAGTCGCAACATTCTATTATAGGTTGCTCGTAGAAACCTTCGCGATTCAACCATCACATTCACTACTCACTACATAACTTAAGGTGAGTTCGTAGCCCCACTTTCTATTGTTTAACTATTTTACAAACCCATGGGGGGAATACATGCTATTATTTTTCTACTCGAACACAATGCTTTCTAAGGTATGCTACCCGACTATGTTTTATTGTCACTAAGTAACGATTGCCATGTTCGAAGTCCCTATATCATGAACCATTAGTCACTACCTATAGTGAGCGTGAATATTGTGAATAGATCTATTGGGATTGACGGATCCCATTTGTGTTGAACAACGATGAGTTCACACAAATGCCCTATATTTGAGATTTAGCGGTATAACGGCAAAAGTACCTTGATAGGGCTTCTATAATGCCAATTTTGTTGGTTCGATGTTAATGTTTTGGTTGCATGAGCTTAGTGGAATAAATAACGATTTTGTTTTCTAACTATGAGTGTGAGTCTATAGCTCACACTACGATTATTGTGTTCAAACGATTTAACAAACTCTACGAATTCCACTCAACCTTTGTGTTGACCTCTCAAGCATGTATTTCAGGTTCATGACGATCAAGGATGGTACGGAAGGGCACGGATATTCAAGAGGGCTATAAATTTTTACTACCATTCAAAGACTTAATTAATGTAATTTGTAAACATGGAACCATCTGGGACCTCATTTTGTAATCTCTGATATTTATATAATTTGAATGATAAATCTTTTAAAACGACTCAATTGGAGCTCGTTTTCTATTATTGTGACTATTGTGCAGTCAAGTAACACCCAGTTCGAATTCCGCTGCAACCATGAATTGGGGGTGTTACAGATTGGTACCAGAGCCATGGTTATAGAGAAACGAGTCTAATTGAGACCTAAACTATAACCACGATTACAAGCAAAAACATTTTATAGCCTTCCGCTCTTCGTGCCTTCCATCCTCTAGACGATTATGGACTTATTATGCATGTTATGCTACATAAACATATTAGTATATTGCTATATATATATGCTTGCCATATTTTGAGCACTTCCCATAAACATTGAATTGTTTTAACATTGTAATTCTTCTCATAGAAATCATGTGCGTACCCACTTCTCCCGATTATGTGTCCACTCTACCTAATAACTTCCAAGTCTTACCACCCTCACCCGAGTTCGGATTTGACTTCGTAAATGCCTTCGCTTCTGATGACGAAGAAGAACCTTTCGAAGATTCAACCGACGAAGAAGAGGATGAACCAATGCCAACTAATTTTGCGATGAATATTTCTAATTATTTTGAACAAAATTGGGTTGAGGCAGACTCCAAGGAGGATAATGAGTATGAATATTCACTAGAGCCATTACCACCACCACTATCACTTCCCTTTGATATCCCTACATGTGATGAATTGGATCACTCATTATGGATCGTACCTCGACCACCATTGATCCAACAAGAAAGTCAACATGAAAACTACAGCTTCTCAAACTTTATCGACTCGTACCTCTATGACACACTAAACCAAGAAGTTTCCGATCAATCAGAGCTGCTCGGACCTTCTAACCCACAATAGACTAGTGTGATGATACTAGTTAACTTTTGTACTACTAAACTGATTAGACTCAGTTAGTAAATGTTACGAAATCTATGTAATAACTAGCGATAGTAAAAACGTTGTAATTACTAAACTAAAAGTATCAGTTAGTAAATTTTGAAGAAGCTTGTAATAGGTTTCGATTTTGTAAATCAACCAACGTTGTACGAATAAAACTCTTGTTTTTATACTATCATGTTTTATGCCTTTAAATCTTCAACGTAATTATTCTATCATTTCCCATAAAAAATCATGCTTATTTCACAACTCTCTACTTACGACGTATCTTTTGAACAATAGAATCATGGCGCCAAAGAAGAAGACACCATCAGCAATGACTCAAGCTGCTATTCGCAAACTAGTTAAAGATAGTGTAAATGCAGCACTCACAACTGAACGAGCAGCCGTAGCTGCAGCAGCCACTGAAGCCGCTACAGCTGCTGATGCTGCAACAGCCGCTGAAGCCGCCATAGCTGCAGAAGCTGCCCGAATTGCCACAGCCACACTTAACACTGGAGGACCAAACCCAACTAGTCCTCTAGTGATAAATGTTGATTCGGTACCTAAGGGTTGCTCATTCATATCCTATTTGAAATGCGAACCCACAAAGTTTAAGGGTACTGAAGGAGCCGTAGGTTTGACCCGCTGGTTTGAGAAAGCGGAGTCGGTATTTTTGGTCAACAAATGCACGGAGAATGATAAAGTTCAATATGCCACCGGTCCACTATTGGATGAGGCATTATCATGGAGGAATTTAGTATCTCAACCAATGGCTGTCGAAAATGATTATAAGCTTTCTGGGGATAATATGAAGAAAGAGTATTGCCCTCACAGTGAAATGCGGAAATTAGAAGTAGAATTCTGGAACCATGTTGTTAAAGGAACCGACATCCTGACTTACAATCGTCGATTCCATGAATTGAGGATACTATGCCCAACAATGGTTTCGACAAATGAGAAACTGTTGGAAGAGTATATCTGGGGACTCCCACCAAGCATACAAGGGAACATGATTACGTTTGGTCCCAAAACACTTGATAAGGCTATGCGGATGTCTCGCAGCCTCATGGATCAAGTGGTGCGTACGGCAAAAACCCAAAAACAAAACAACACCAACAACTCCAACTACCGTAACAAGAATAACAATAGGTACAACAACAACAACAAGCGACCATGGGATGGTAACCGTGGAAGTAACAAAAACAACAACAACCAAACCCGAAACAACAATCATCACAATCAGCAAAACAAAAGACAAGAAGCCGCGACGGCTTATGTTGCAGCACCAGCCGAAGGTAAATACGTTGGTACTCTACCACAGTGTACCAAGTGCAACTACCATCATGTAGGTCCCTGCCCGGCCAAGTGCAACAAAAGCCCGGACATCTTGCCAAAGATTGTAGAGGCAAGGGTGTAGCTACTGGGGCTAACACTCAGCCAATAGTTATATGCTTCGGGTGTGGAGAAAGTGGACATTACAAGAACCGATGTCCCCAAAACCAAGGTCAACAAGTTGAAGACAACCAAGGGTGAACATATATGATAAGAGGAGAAGGAGCTTATCAGAATCTCAACAACACTGCAGAACAATGAAGTTTAGAACTTAGCAGTCATATTTATTTATGCACTATGTTGTACTACGTGTATGTCATCCCTAGTAATGGGAATTTTATGACTTAAGAATATTTACTGTTCAATAAACAACTCTTTGTGATAATTCTCATCTATTGTACTTTCTATCTTCAAACCAATTTGATTGTTTAGCAGACTATTACCATTCTATAAGATTTACCCAATTATCTTATAAACCATTCAACAAATTTTACTTCAAGCTATTTTGTTATCACTTTATTGTTTCACATCATTTTACTCCAAGATATTCTACCACCATCTTAGAAAAATCACTTCGTTGATACCACCCTATAAATCAATATCATGCCTTCATTTCCAACTTTCATCACAAACCACTAAATCTCAACATACCAAAATGAAGAACACAAACCTTCTTAACCTTCTCACCATCATCATCTTCACAACCCTTAATCCCACAAGCTCACTTTCTGATCTTGATGCACTTTTAAAGCTCAAATCATCCTTAGTTACACCACAAGCAACCTCATCAGCTTTACAAGATTGAATACCATCTAAAACTTTTAAGAAACACAATACTACGTGACTAAACCGAACATCACATTATCGGTCCTAAATTATACATAGCCTGATCACCTATGTCTAATTCAGGAGGGATCATGTTATGCTGGGAGCAGTCACCCGTATGTTTTCTTAGAAACAAACTTCTCATAAGTAACCACACCTCTTCATCGACACCACTCCAACATATAACACACATAGAACTTCGGGACGAAGTTCCCCGTAAGGGGTAGAGACTGTAACAATTCGCATTTTCAGGATAATTACTATTCCCGAAAAATTTCACTATTCACTTTTACTATTCATTTTCCCCAAAAAATTTTCCGAAACTTGATTTTTGTTTCTTGGCCTCGAGTGATAAATCATTTCCATGACAAATTAAAAGTTTGACATTCATAAGCTCATTTTCGTGAAAGTTATTAAGGAATTACACGTTTTAGGGTAAAACGTCATTCAGAAATTCTACGCACAACGAAACTCGACCGTGTTAAGTGACCCCGCATTGGAAAAATGTTTGACACACTCATGATTTATTTGAGAATAAATCATGACTGTGAAAAACGTGACCAAAATAAACCTCGGCCGTGAAAAACTGGAATTTTCAGTTTTAAGCATTTTTACTCAGCCGTAACCTTAGCCTATACCTGCACCGCGTTTCTAAGACGATTTGAGTTTTCAACTTATTAGAAAAAGTCAACATATTTTTCCCTCCTCCTTTGACCAAAAATCATTCTTGATTTTACAAGTCATTCCTTGATTTTTAGGCTTACGGTTTGATGTCTAAAAGACATTTAATACCAACCGACACTAGACTGAGCCCAGTCTAGACGTTATAAGTCATTTTAAATCATTTTTATCCTATTAGAAAAGTAACATTTTACTTTTATCAATTTTACGCAATATTCGTATATTTTACGTATTACGCGTTTTAGACCCGTGTTTCCAGTTTTAGCGGGGTTTTACCACCCAAATGGAACCTACCACTCATTTTATATTTTATTATGGAACATATGGACATGTTTATCAATACTTTCAAATTCCATAATTTTACGACACCTGGTTTTACGTTTTGAGGCTTAATCATTTACGGTTGGCATTTCCCGGAGTCAAAACTAACCAAGTATCTTGGATAATATCAACAAAGTCCAACACTTCCTCCCCAAGGCTTGTGAACCGCCATAGGGGGGGGGAGTCACACCCTCATGTGGCTTAATCTCATGCTAAGTTGCCTTAAGATGTATACATGTGTATAAGCTTTTGTAGCAAGCTTTGACTAGTCATCCATTGTAACCTCTGATGAGTGTCTAAATACTCATCATTTCTGTTACATTTAGACTACAAAAACATCTGAAAACATACATATATGCTTTAAAATATATGAAATATCACCAAACTGTGTTTTTAGGTATTACAAGTGCAAAAGGGATGAAAACTGATAAAAAAACAACAAAGTTTACATAATTTACAGTTTCAGTCCCCAAACTTTCATAAATTGGCAAAACTAGTCCCTGGTAAATCAAAACTTGTAAAAATATCATAAAAGGTCCTTGGGATTCATAAGTTGTTAGGAAAAGTCCTTTAAAGTTAAAATTCACAAATTTATAACTTTGGTCCCTCAACTTTGGAAAAATGTCAAAATTAGTCCCTAAGGTTTTAAAAATAAGAAAATATTCAAAATAAACCTTATACTATTTATAAATGACAAAATTGGTCCTTTTTGTTAACTATTGGATATTTACAGGTTAGCCCTTCAAATTTCAGAAAATTACAAAAATGGTCCCTGGAGTTTGAGAAATTGGCATAAATGGTCCCTGGAGGTTTGAAATGTGGAAAATTGCAAATATGGTCCTTGGGTTATTCACAATTGGCAAGCATGGTCCTTTTAACAACTTTGCAAAGTTTACACAACGGGTCTCTCATTTTCAGAATTTTACAAAGTTAGTCCTTGTGTAAATAATAAACCAAACGGACCTTTATTATTATTATTGCCCAAACCCAAAATTCAACCCAAACCCACCCTTATTACTCCCACAGCCCACTCTCCCTTCTCCTTGGCCCAATCACCAAAACAGCCCACCACCAAAGTATAATACTCACCCCGTTTTTATTACTCCCTCCAAGTCAAATAGTCAAACAAACCTCCCAAACCGCCTCTTCTTCTTCCACCTCACAACCTCCACCTGTAACTCCACCTCAACCTCCTCAGATGTTACCTTCTCTCCACCTCACCACCTTTTCAGCTTACCCCCTACCTCCTGACACCAACCTACATCACCAATAAATTCAATTCCCACTTCTTTATCACCAAAACCACCCCTCTCCCCTGTTTTTCTACCCTATGCCCCAAACTTGGCTTCCAAACCATGCAACTTGTCCCCTGACACAACACTAGCTTCCAATATTCCTTAAATTGCAGACTTTGGCCCCAAGTTTACTTGTACGACTTTGGCGCCAAAAATCAAGATTCAAAGGTCAGGATCAAACAGACCAAATCAAAGGCTTAGATCAATTGGGAAAGTCACACAAAGCTGCCAGGAACAAGAAAAGTGTCTACAAATAGAGAGAGAAGCAGAAGAGAAGCCGATCACTAATTTCATATTTTTGATCATTTTACTTAAATTGTCTTAACTGCTTAAACTTTTAATTATTGTCAATTTACTTGTTTTCTGGATCTTGTTACTTAATTTGAATGTGTAAGACCTTATTTGCAATTCAGATTCACTTTATCTTTTATTTTCAAGTTATTTCAATTCGTATCATTTATTTACAAGTCTTTTAAATTCTGTTGATACTTGTTGTTTTAAGGATTCTAAAAACACTACATAACTCTTTGTAAGCTTATGCAAGCTTTTGAATCTTCTTAACCAGCATTAATCAATAAAAAAAGAAAATACAAAAAGAAATCAAGAAAAATAGAAAATAAATAAAAAATCAATTTCAAGGAAGAAGAAGCAAAGGAGCAGGGTGGATTTGAAATTTCATGGTTTTAGTGTCTCAGGGGAGGCAATAGGTTGTGATTTGGTTCTTTGGTTCTTGGTTTTTGGTGCTCACAATCACTAAATTGTAAGCATTTACCCATTTTCAAGCTTATTTCCTATATTCATTACTGTGTTTGTTAGATTCTGTTTTTCTGTGTTTATTTAAAGTAATTTAGTGATAATATAATCTTAAGTAGCATTGTTGTTCATTGAAATAAATAGTTGTTTATTATTTCCAATTTCAGTAGATTTAGCATTTTGTGTAATTCTGTGTTGTTGTTGTAGTTCTTAGTATAATTATACTTAAAAAGGTTTGAGTAATCATAAGTGATGTTTCTGTATTGGTAGTTTGGATTAAATCTTTCATTTTCTTTGAAAATCACAAGTTGGTCTAGTTAAGGTAGTGTTTGGATATAACTGTTTTAAGGACTCAGTGAGTCCTTTATTGTTGTTTGTTCTCACATCATACACCTTTAGGTTATTTTAGGTCCACTCAAGCTTCAAATTCAGTCCCTTTATAAGCAAAAGTCAAAATCACCATCACAACCCTTCAACAGTTAACTGTTGAAGGATTGGTGATCCAAACCCACCCAAATCAGTGCATAAGCTGCTAATTTAGCTTAATTTGGATTTATTCTAGCTTAATACAACCAATTCAGCCATCAAATTAGGATCCCAAACTCAAAATAGTCAAAGTTTAAGTTTTTGTCAAAAAGTCAAAAGTTAGTTTGTGCAGAAATTTCAAAACTTCAAGGATTTATGTAGAATTTTATGTTTGCTTTCAGAGGTTGAAACTTGTTCCTAATTGTAGCCTACAACCTCATCTTTGAGGTCCCATAGTCCTTTGATTTTTGCAATTTTTTCCTTGGGTCCCACAACCCAAGAAACACCACTGCAGGGGAGGGAATACCCCTGCTGCAGCAGCTACTCACCCAAACCACCACCTTTGGTGGTTGATTGTGGCCACCACAGTAGGTCCCACACCATAATTTTTGGTCCCTCCAACCCCCCTCCTGGTAGGCTTCAAGTTTTGAGTATTTCTTTGAGCTTAAGACACCTGGGACCCACTTGAAATAACCTCTCAAGTCTGTCCCATTTTCAGTGTCCATATAATATTCTAAGTGCTTATTTCTTGCTTCTTGGCTTATCCTAATAGCTTATTTGTAATATTCTGGCTTCTACATATCCATTGAACTTGTTTGAACCAAGTTTTACCAAGGTGGACCCCACATAAGCTTATTCAAGCTTATTTCTTAGAAAAGTCAACCTTGGTCAACTGTTTGGTCTAATAAGCACTCTCAGTGCTTATTTTTGGTTTCTAAATTATTTGCCTTTGTAAAAGTTTCATATTTTAAGTACTTTAGTAGTTTTGTAAAAGAAAAAGCAGAAAAAGCCAAATTTAATTATAGTGATAGCTTCTATTTAATAGAAACTATCTATTTAATTTTCTTTTTAGCTTATTTATAAGCACTTCTGCATTTTTATATTTTTATTAATTATCTTTTATATTAAAGTAGTTTTATAAATTTTTCCAGATTTTTCCTTTGTCATTTAGTGGTTTTTAGATTTAATTTTAGTTTAATTAATATTAAATAATTAAATAGTAAAATTAGATTTTATTAAGTGACACATAGTTTTTATAATTTTCCTAGCTTTTATATAAGTAATAATATTTTTAGGAATTTTTCTAGAATTTTTACTGTTCATATTCTAGTATTTATAATTTAATTAGTTTAATTAGTTAAATAATAATTAAATAGTAATTAATTAATAATAAATAGATAAATAGTGTTAAAAATATAATTTTAGTTTTAAAATAAGTTTTATAATATTTTAGATTTTTGTAAGTTTTAATTTTATTTTTTTCTAAACTTATTTTGCATTTTATTATTATTTAGGTTATTATTAAATAGTTAAAAATAGTTATTAATTAATAATAAATAATTAAAAAGTTAAAAAAATATTTTTCTTTTTCTAATAATTTTCTTAAAGTCCTTAGGTTTGTAAAAATTCAATTTTCATCTTTCTAGCCTTTTTATTTCTTTAAATTCACTTTTTATTTAGTACGTTTACGTTTATTTAAACTAAACGTACGTTTTTAATTTCTTTTACGTTTTTAAGTTTTCTTATTTCGAGGTTTTGTTTATATAGCTTATTTAAGCTATTTTATTTTATCCTTAGGGTAATCACAATCACAAACCCTTTTCCATTCAATATCACTCGATCACAAACGCGTTATATTCGGGATATCACACTTCCAGGGACATAAACGACCCAGGGAAACACTAACTCCTTGGATTAACTTGCATTCGTCTCTTTCTAGTTTGACTTGTAGAGTTGACCAATATCCTTGGTCAATAATATAAGTTGACTGTTTAGAGCGAATCAAATTTTGGCGCCGCTGCCGGGGAGGTGTGCTGCGTAGAACGCATTTGCAGTATTAGTGATTGTTGAGTATATATCCATTGTATATTTACCATCCTAATCCATATTTTGTTATTATTATATAAAAACCAAAAATTATCGTGAAGTTAATTCATTTGACTTAACTGATCGATATCCAAAAATATCGTATTCCCATTTTCATAAATATTCAAAAACTCAAAAATAATCTTCTTACCCTTATCTAAGTTTCCATCACTTTATTGGATTCTTAGACTCGTCTTAGTGCATGCGCACTCGTTCTTCTAGGTCTATAAGCCCTTTTCGTGAGCTTGTAAACATACCTCGTAGACGCCGTAGACGTTCAGCTCCATCAGTCGTACCCGAATTACGTACTGAACCCAAAACACTAATGGCAGAAGAACTCACCATGAATGAGCTTCTCCAGGCTCCCACTGAGGGCTATGGAGATGCTATTGTTGTTCCAGCCATTGTAGCTGAAAATTTTGAGCTGAAGACAGGTTTGATAAGCCTTGTGTCCTCACGTCCATTCTTCGGTTTTGAAAGGGACGATCCTCAATATCACATTCGATGGTTCAATAAAATCACATCCACCATCAAATGTAAAAATGTCCCTGAGGAGTCAATCAAACTACTTCTTTTCCCGTTTTCCCTCGATGGGCAAGCCAGAATCTGGCTTGATAAACAATCCCCTCGATCGATTTCAACGTGGGAAGATTTAGTGAAAAAATTTGTGAACGAATTCTTTCCACCTTCTAAAACCACGAGTCTCAGGAATGAAATCATGAAATTCACTCAGAATTTTGATGAAACATTTAGTGAATCCTGGGAACGTTTTAAGGAAATGCTTCGCAAATGTCCTCATCATGGTTTCACCGAGTTGTTGCAACTTGACACTTTTTATAATGGTGTAAGACAAGCTGATCAGGATTCTCTTAATGCTTCCGCGGGAGGTAATTTTTTGAACCGAACCACAAAAGATGGTTTGGCTATCATAGAGAATATATCCAAGGTTCGCACTTCACGAAGCAAACCGAATGCTTCCAAAGTGAGTGTTTCACCTTCTACTTCATCGCCCATGAGTCAAGCTGGTACCGATACTCAGTTTGCACAAATCATGGAAGCTCTTCACACCATGACTCTTAACCAAAAGAAAGCAACTTCTCCACAGGCTGAAATCAAAAAGATTGAAGTTTGTGTCACTTGTGGTGGTCCTCACGCATACTACAATTGTACCCACACCGATGGCAATGCAATTGAAGTCAATGCTTTAGTAGGAAGTTCTAATCAAGGAGGTAACCAATACCATCCTCAACCAGAACCAAACTTCCGTGCTAACAACCAAAGTGGACCATCAGGATCTTATCAACACCCCAATAATGCAAATAGGTTCAATCCTAACCAACAAAGAGGGCAAAACATGCAAAATCAATACAATGCCCCAAACAATCAAATGGTTCCTGTTCAATACCCACCCCATAGGGGAAATTCAAATCCAAATCAAGGGTATTCAGCTCCTTCCTACCCAAGACCTCCCTCCAATGAACTAGCTAATCACATAAAAACTAGTGAGGTTGGCTTGAGGACAATGCAGAATCAAATTGCTAATATGAAGAATGATTTTCAATCTTCAATAACCAAGCAAGGAGATGAGCTGAGGAATGAATTTAAACAGTCTCAAAACAAGATTGAGAATATGTTGGCTGGAATCATGAACCACATTGCTCCACCTTCCACCTCGGGAAGTCTCCCGAGTAATACTGTTGCGAATCCTAGGGGTGAACTCAAAGCTGTCACTACACATAGTGATACAGCTAAAGATGGACCAACCTTGGTGACAAAGGACCCGGTACTTCCTTCTAATAATGGAAGTACTCATTACGTCCAAACCACGGTTGTCCCAAATTCTACACCCCCAATTACTCCTTCATCATCAAGAATAGATCCTACTCTTGAACGATTCACGGTTAAAAGTTTGTCAAGCAATCTTTATGACCAAAGGGCAGCTATGACTTATTCTCATATGCTTAATGCTTCCCGAAAGAGTGTACTTGACGATAGTGATGATGAGGAGGATTCCAACATCATCAAAGCTATCACCACTCGTAGTGGTGCTGCTTATGAGGGACCCTCTACTCCTATTCCACCACCGTTATACGATGTGGAAAAAGAGCCCGAGGTTGCCAAGGACCAGGTGCAAACTCCAAGCCCACGAAGTACCGCACACGTCCAACCGCAAGTTGTCCCTCGAAAGAAAACCAAACCAGGAGTTGTCTTCCAGACTGATGAAACTCCTGAGCCTACTGTCCCTAAATCCAAACCTTTTAAGCCTACCATTCCTTACCCTTCACGCTTGAATGAGCAAGAGCACCGCGAGAGGTCTAATTATCAAACGGACAAACTCTTGCAAATCTTTAAAGATTTGCAATTTGACATAAGTCTTGCGGATGCTGTCATCTTAATGCCCAAGTTCGCATCAACAATCAAACAGTTGTTAAACAACAAGGAAAAACTGGTTGAATTGGCAAAAACTTCTCTAAATGAGAACTGCTCTGCAGTTATCTTAAAGAAGCTTCCCGAGAAGCTTGGAGATCCTGGGAAATTTATCTTACCTTGTGAATTTCCAGGAATGGTTGCATGCAACGCCTTGGCCGATCTGGGCGCCAGCATCAACCTGATGCCTAATTCAGTATGGAAGAAACTTTCTCTTCCTAAACTTACCCCTACCTGCATGACTCTTGAGCTTGCAGATCGTTCCGTATCTATGCCCCTCGGTATTGCCGAGGACGTATTTGTGAAAGTAGGGAAGTTCCATTTTCCAGCTGACTTTGTGGTTGTTGAATTCAATGCTGATCCTAGAGTTCCTCTCATTCTTGGACGAGGATTCCTAAGAACGGGCCACGCTCTTATAGATGTATTTGAGCGTGAGATCACATTGCGTATGGGTAATGAGGCTATTACCTTTAACCATGATCAAACTTCGAAGTACTCCTCCAATTATAACTCTGCATCGGTTAACCGAATCGATGTCATTGATGTTGCATCACAGGAGTACTCTCAAGAAGATCTTGGTTATGTTCTTGATATGGTGAGTGGTGATCCCACTCCATTGTCTCATTCTATCATTTCCAACTCTTCCACTTCCTTAACTCTGGTTGAGGAAAGTGATTCCATATTGGAAGAGTTCGAGAATTATCTCATTATTGATTCATTTCTTTCAGGAATCGATGATACTGAGAGTGATATCATTTCCGACTCTTCATCTTTCCTCACTCTGGTTGAGGAAAGTGATTCTATTATGGATCAGATGAGTGATTATATCAATTTGGATTCATTTATTCCTGAAATAGATGATTCTGAGATTGATCAGGAGAGAGATATTAATGATTTTCTTGAACAATTGTTATATCCAGACAATTATAAATCAGTTGAAAATTGTTATAACATCCTCCCTCCCAAACAACTTCATAAAGAGGAATCCAAATCAGTTGAAAAAACTGATAAAATTCCTGAGATCAAGCACAAGACCTCCCCTCCTTCACTTAAATTTCAAATTCTTGAGGAGGAAGTTCTTGTGATTACTGCTGTTCTGATCTCCCTACTACCCTTCACCTACCCGGTGATTTCTCCTTCTCTTCACTCATTCGGGAGTGAAGATGTTACCTTTGACCCTGGAATTTTCCATATAACATTGGTTTAAATGCCAGATATATCTCTCTTGGTGTGGAACTTTCATGTACTTCAGTGTTTATACAAACATTTTGAATGAAAGTCCGATGGAGATGGTCTCTTCCACTTACTTCCCCATGGATTTTTAAATAGCTTTTTCTCCCAACCTATTCAGGAACTCTTTGTTACAGTTAACCGTTCACAAGCGGTTAGCTTGTGTGATAAACCTGACAGTTTGGGAGGAAAGAAATCAAATACGGGGTCGAGTCCGGCTAGTGACTCGGAAATCAAAAACATTAGCAAAAACATGGGCTTGTCACCCGTGTGTAACACCCTAGTGTGGGGGAGATGCCCCACATGTTGTATATATGTAAATATCTTTCATATATATTAAAAAAAAAAAAAAAAAAAATGTAAATATAGTGATAGCTTCTATTTAAGAAGTTTTATCTAAAAAAAATATTTGTATGTATATACACTTTAAATAAAGGCTAAGAATATTTTCCCTTTTACGTTCTAAGTTCGGTTTAACACCCGGTACTTTGAATATTGAGGGCAATATTCAGTTCTAAGTGTGGGGGGGATTCTCACGAATTCAAACACATGTTCCATCAGGAACCCCATTTTAGCCAAAATTTTAAAATTTTTTCTCACTTAGAACACAAATAAATGGTTATCAATCCGCCATGTCTAACCCACATAAGGATTGGCTAATCCAGGAGCAAACGGCTCTTGGTAAAGATATCTCAAATCCGTTTACGGCTTGCAATTTGCCCAAAATTGTATGGTACCTCAACTCGCCATATCCTAAAAAGCGAATGAGTTGGCTAGCCCGCAAGATTATGGCTTGTGGTAAAGGCAGTGAAAAACCATAATTGGTAATCAGCTCACCAAGATGTTGACTATTCCATCAAGAGTTGGCTAGTCCAGAAGCAAACGGCTTTTGGTAAAGACAAAACAAATCCGTTGACAGCTGGTGGTTTGCTCAAAATCACATGGTTATCAGGTGGACCATAGTTCTTACTTGAACTGAGACATCTTGGCTACTCCAGAAGTGATGGCTTTTGGTAAAGAGTTCTTTCAAATCCATTAAAACTTCATAAAATATTGCTAGGGACTAGCAATAGTTTAGTGTGGGAGATTGATGAGTGTCTAAATACTCATCATTTCTGTTACATTTAGACTACAAAAACATCTGAAAACATACATATATGCTTTAAAATATATGAAATATCACCAAACTGTGTTTTTAGGTATTACAAGTGCAAAAGGGATGAAAACTGATAAAAAAACAACAAAGTTTACATAATTTACTGTTTCAGTCCCCAAACTTTCATAAATTGGCAAAACTAGTCCCTGGTAAATCAAAACTTGTAAAAATATCATAAAAGGTCCTTGGGATTCATAAGTTGTTAGGAAAAGTCCTTTAAAGTTAAAATTCACAAATTTACAACTTTGGTCCCTCAACTTTGGAAAAATGTCAAAATTAGTCCCTAAGGTTTTAAAAATAAGAAAATATTCAAAATAAACCTTATACTATTTATAAATGACAAAATTGGTCCTTTTTGTTAACTATTGGATATTTACAGGTTAGCCCTTCAAATTTCAGAAAATTACAAAAATGGTCCCTGGAGTTTGAGAAATTGGCATAAATGGTCCCTGGAGGTTTGAAATGTGGAAAATTGCAAATATGGTCCTTGGGTTATTCACAATTGGCAAGCATGGTCCTTTTAACAACTTTGCAAAGTTTACACAACGGGTCTCTCATTTTCAGAATTTTACAAAGTTAGTCCTTGTGTAAATAATAAACCAAACGGACCTTTATTATTATTATTGCCCAAACCCAAAATTCAACCCAAACCCACCCTTATTACTCCCACAGCCCACTCTCCCTTCTCCTTGGCCCAATCACCAAAACAGCCCACCACCAAAGTATAATACTCACCCCGTTTTTATTACTCCCTCCAAGTCAAATAGTCAAACAAACCTCCCAAACCGCCTCTTCTTCTTCCACCTCACAACCTCCACCTGTAACTCCACCTCAACCTCCCCAGCTGTTACCTTCTCTCCACCTCACCACCTTTTCAGCTTACCCCCTACCTCCTGACACCAACCCACATCACCAATAAATTCAATTCCCACTTCTTTATCACCAAAACCACCCCTCTCCCCTGTTTTTCTACCCTATGCCCCAAACTTGGCTTCCAAACCATGCAACTTGTCCCCTGACACAACACTAGCTTCCAATATTCCTTAAATTGCAGACTTTGGCCCCAAGTTTACTTGTACGACTTTGGCGCCAAAAATCAAGATTCAAAGGTCAGGATCAAACAGACCAAATCAAAGGCTTAGATCAATTGGGAAAGTCACACAAAGCTGCCAGGAACAAGAAAAGTGTCTACAAATAGAGAGAGAAGCAGAAGAGAAGCCGATCACTAATTTCATATTTTTGATCATTTTACTTAAATTGTCTTAACTGCTTAAACTTTTAATTATTGTCAATTTACTTGTTTTCTGGATCTTGTTACTTAATTTGAATGTGTAAGACCTTATTTGCAATTCAGATTCACTTTATCTTTTATTTTCAAGTTATTTCAATTCGTATCATTTATTTACAAGTCTTTTAAATTCTGTTGATACTTGTTGTTTTAAGGATTCTAAAAACACTACATAACTCTTTGTAAGCTTATGCAAGCTTTTGAATCTTCTTAACCAGCATTAATCAATAAAAAAAGAAAATACAAAAAGAAATCAAGAAAAATAGAAAATAAATAAAAAATCAATTTCAAGGAAGAAGAAGCAAAGGAGCAGGGTGGATTTGAAATTTCATGGTTTTAGTGTCTCAGGGGAGGCAATAGGTTGTGATTTGGTTCTTTGGTTCTTGGTTTTTGGTGCTCACAATCACTAAATTGTAAGCATTTACCCATTTTCAAGCTTATTTCCTATATTCATTACTGTGTTTGTTAGATTCTGTTTTTCTGTGTTTATTTAAAGTAATTTAGTGATAATATAATCTTAAGTAGCATTGTTGTTCATTGAAATAAATAGTTGTTTATTATTTCCAATTTCAGTAGATTTAGCATTTTGTGTAATTCTGTGTTGTTGTTGTAGTTCTTAGTATAATTATACTTAAAAAGGTTTGAGTAATCATAAGTGATGTTTCTGTATTGGTAGTTTGGATTAAATCTTTCATTTTCTTTGAAAATCACAAGTTGGTCTAGTTAAGGTAGTGTTTGGATATAACTGTTTTAAGGACTCAGTGAGTCCTTTATTGTTGTTTGTTCTCACATCATACACCTTTAGGTTATTTTAGGTCCACTCAAGCTTCAAATTCAGTCCCTTTATAAGCAAAAGTCAAAATCACCATCACAACCCTTCAACAGTTAACTGTTGAAGGATTGGTGATCCAAACCCACCCAAATCAGTGCATAAGCTGCTAATTTAGCTTAATTTGGATTTATTCTAGCTTAATACAACCAATTCAGCCATCAAATTAGGATCCCAAACTCAAAATAGTCAAAGTTTAAGTTTTTGTCAAAAAGTCAAAAGTTAGTTTGTGCAGAAATTTCAAAACTTCAAGGATTTATGTAGAATTTTATGTTTGCTTTCAGAGGTTGAAACTTGTTCCTAATTGTAGCCTACAACCTCATCTTTGAGGTCCCATAGTCCTTTGATTTTTGCAATTTTTTCCTTGGGTCCCACAACCCACGAAACACCACTGCAGGGGAGGGAATACCCCTGCTGCAGCAGCTACTCACCCAAACCACCACCTTTGGTGGTTGATTGTGGCCACCACAGTAGGTCCCACACCATAATTTTTGGTCCCTCCAACCCCCCTCCTGGTAGGCTTCAAGTTTTGAGTATTTCTTTGAGCTTAAGACACCTGGGACCCACTTGAAATAACCTCTCAAGTCTGTCCCATTTTCAGTGTCCATATAATATTCTAAGTGCTTATTTCTTGCTTCTTGGCTTATCCTAATAGCTTATTTGTAATATTCTGGCTTCTACATATCCATTGAACTTGTTTGAACCAAGTTTTACCAAGGTGGACCCCACATAAGCTTATTCAAGCTTATTTCTTAGAAAAGTCAACCTTGGTCAACTGTTTGGTCTAATAAGCACTCTCAGTGCTTATTTTTGGTTTCTAAATTATTTGCCTTTGTAAAAGTTTCATATTTTAAGTACTTTAGTAGTTTTGTAAAAGAAAAACCAGAAAAAGCCAAATTTAATTATAGTGATAGCTTCTATTTAATAGAAACTATCTATTTAATTTTCTTTTTAGCTTATTTATAAGCACTTCTGCATTTTTATATTTTTATTAATTATCTTTTATATTAAAGTAGTTTTATAAATTTTTCCAGATTTTTCCTTTGTCATTTAGTGGTTTTTAGATTTAATTTTAGTTTAATTAATATTAAATAATTAAATAGTAAAATTAGATTTTATTAAGTGACACATAGTTTTTATAATTTTCCTAGCTTTTATATAAGTAATAATATTTTTAGGAATTTTTCTAGAATTTTTACTGTTCATATTCTAGTATTTATAATTTAATTAGTTTAATTAGTTAAATAATAATTAAATAGTAATTAATTAATAATAAATAGATAAACAGTGTTAAAAATATAATTTTAGTTTTAAAATAAGTTTTATAATATTTTAGATTTTTGTAAGTTTTAATTTTATTTTTTTCTAAACTTATTTTGCATTTTATTATTATTTAGGTTATTATTAAATAGTTAAAAATAGTTATTAATTAATAATAAATAATTAAAAAGTTAAAAAAATATTTTTCTTTTTCTAATAATTTTCTTAAAGTCCTTAGGTTTGTAAAAATTCAATTTTCATCTTTCTAGCCTTTTTATTTCTTTAAATTCACTTTTTATTTAGTACGTTTACGTTTATTTAAACTAAACGTACGTTTTTAATTTCTTTTACGTTTTTAAGTTTTCTTATTTCGAGGTTTTGTTTATATAGCTTATTTAAGCTATTTTATTTTATCCTTAGGGTAATCACAATCACAAACCCTTTTCCATTCAATATCACTCGATCACAAACGCGTTATATTCGGGATATCACACTTCCAGGGACATAAACGACCCAGGGAAACACTAACTCCTTGGATTAACTTGCATTCGTCTCTTTCTAGTTTGACTTGTAGAGTTGACCAATATCCTTGGTCAATAATATAAGTTGACTGTTTAGAGCGAATCAACCTCCTCAAACCCATATAAAAGCCCCCCTCCCCTCCTTATGTAGTGCACCATCACACACCAAAACCACTCCACACTTAGTTATTTTCTTCTAATTTCTAGCAAGGTTCAAGTGCAAGTTCAAAGTAGAAACCCTAGTTTGATCTTAGGTTATCAAAACACTTCCATAACCTCATATACTTGGTGATTTCTCTTGAGTTTGAATCCACTCAAGTCACCTCAACCTTCATCATCCATCTTTCAAGATTACAAGAGTAGAAAGATTGCATGAAGTGAAGTGGGTTGAAGCAAGTCTATCAAAGTCCTATCCTTACTAGTTACTTCCTTTCTTTATTTGAAAGCCAAAAGTTGTAAGCCAAAACCTAACTTGCTTCTTGTTAAATAATCATGTTCATGTTATTTACATATTATTCTTGCTATATTATGTCTTGTATTCATGTCCATGATGTATAAAAATGAGTAAAACATGTTGTTGTAATTGATTGTTAAGATAAGTTATTAAAACAAGTAAACTAGTGACTTTCTTGGTAAGACCTGATCAAAATGGTAAAAATATAATATTGGATTATTACATATTGTAGTAGAGGACCTAACAAGGAAACCGTAGCAATTTGAACCACCTAAAACGAGTATACGAGTCAAAAGTTATGACCATTTGAAGTTACCAAAACTTTGCGGCAAAGCTGCCAAAAACTTTCTGTTACAGAAACTTAAAACACGCAAAAAGAGGCATTTCTGCTCCGTTTCATGAAAAAGTTAAAGCACGAAAGTTGTCCGGAATCACGTTTTCTTCAAAAACTCAGGAGCATGTCTCCAGAAAATCAATAACGAATGAGATATTTCTCAGTTTCTTAACAGCTATTTACATATATATAAGTCACTATATATTGGTTATGTTTTAAAAGGAACAAGAGGTCTTATGACCGATAATCAAGACCACAACCATGGCTAGAGCCAAGGTTGAGTCTCATGACCATTTAACAAGGACCAAAGGTCATGGCAAGGCCATGACGAAATGACCATGTAAGCTTACTTAGGCGTAAACATGAAACAAGGAATTGGCGATAACTTGAACAAACAATTTGGATCTACTTCACTTAAAAGAACCATGAGTTATTACAAATAAAAATGGTCATACAAGTTATATGAAACATACCCTAATAACAATCTTCATGTAATAATAAACTTTCCTAAGTTTATTCAAATATCGGACATGTAACTTTTCGGATCAAAACTTATATCTATATATTTTATCAACTACTACAATAGTAGGGAGCCTCATGTGAGGAGTTCATTATGTAAGCCGTCGAGATGAGTTGTGGATTTACGAATTAAAGTGTCCTGGCTCCTCGAACGCTTACTAACATGACTTCTGAATTATGTCGGCCCGAACGGTAGTAAACGATATATAAAACATACATGTTTCATGAATCTTTTCTTTCAAAGACTTACAATATACATCATACCACATCATGGACTAGATGCAAGATATATATATAGGCACTTATTCATATTCTTTACTCTGATCCTAAGTCGCAACATTCTATTATAGGTTGCTCGTAGAAACCTTCGCGATTCGACCATCACATTCACTACTCACTACATAACTTAAGGTGAGTTCGTAGCCCCACTTTCTATTGTTTAACTATTTTACAAACCCATGGGGGGAATACATGCTATTATTTTTCTACTCGAACACAATGCTTTCTAAGGTATGCTACCCGACTATGTTTTATTGTCACTAAGTAACGATTGCCATGCTCGAAGTCCCTATATCATGAACCATTAGTCACTACCTATAGTGAGCGTGAATATTGTGAATAGATCTATTGGGATTGACGGATCCCATTTGTGTTGAACAACGATGAGTTCACACAAATGCACTATATTTGAGATTTAGCGGTATAATGGCAAAAGTACCTTGATAGGGCTTCTATAATGCCAATTTTGTTGGTTCGATGTTAATGTTTTGGTTGCATGAGCTTAGTGGAATAAATAACGATTTTGTTTTCTAACTATGAGTGTGAGTCTATAGCTCACACTACGATTATTGTGTTCAAACGATTTAACAAACTCTACGAATTCCACTCAACCTTTGTGTTGACCTCTCAGGCATGTATTTCAGGTTCATGACGATCAAGGATGGTACGGAAGGGCACGGATATTCAAGATGGCTATAAATTTTTACTACCATTCAAAGACTTAATTAATGTAATTTGTAAACATGGAACCATCTGGGACCTCATTTTGTAATCTCTGATATTTATATAATTTGAATGATAAATATTTTAAAACGACTCAATTGGAGCTCGTTTTCTATTATTGTGACTATTGTGCAGTCAAGTAACACCCAGTTCGAATTCCGCTGCAACCACGAATTGGGGGTGTTACATACTACATATAAAGAAAAGGGTTGTGATTTGTACAAATTCACAATTGATTGGCACACTCAAATTATGGGTGTCTTAACATTTATACCCTCACATCTTTTTTACTTATTTTCACCCTGTTAGGGTATATATGTCAAAAGACTCATAATTTGAGTGTGTCAATCAATTGTTAGAGTGTGAAAATCACCTCCCTAAAGAAAAACCAATATTCTTGAAAGTAAAAAATTAAGAAAATTATATATGAAAACCATAAACTTCTATTACGATTTTTGTTTATAACCCATAACTTATACTATTTTCATTCTGTTTAAATCGTGTTTAATCACCAAATTATTAAGCTTTTATTATTTTTCGTTTATAACACATAAACTTTTTTTTATCACTACAACTATCTCACGCTATAAAATCTCATTACTACGCACGGGTACTTGTCTATTTAAACAAGTCGCGTTCGGGTTAGGATTTGCTGGCGGGTCAGATAAGCCACCTCTAAACATGCATGAATTTCCTTGCCACCTCCCCACTGAATTGCCACCTCTAAACATGCATGAACTTCCTTGTCTTCCGGTCAAATTAGCCCCAACTATCAAGATATCAATGCTTAGAAGAAAATGTATAGTTATTGCAGTAGAAGAAGAAAAAGGTATGTTAACACTTATTATTGACATGACTATACACAACAGAGTTGAGATCCCTTTAGACCCTTTATTCTCCATTGATCCAATAACCCATCATAAGAGTGTTGGGAGTACATGCGGGAGGGTGCGGTGCGGCAAGCTACCCCGCACGGTAGCACCGCCGCCTCCACTTTTACACCACACGGGGAGGGGAATTGAGTGACTATCTCACGCATGGGAAGATGCAAATTTTGAACGTTGGATGTGACTTTTGACCGTTTGGGAAGGACCGTTGGGTGCTAACGGTTACTTTCTTTTTTTTTTTATATAAGAGGGTGTTTGTTGTTCGGTTGAAATCACAAAAACACACACCGATCAAAAAAAAAAAAAAAAAAAAAACACACACCATACGCGATCAAAAAAAAACTCAAGAATATGGAGCCTAGAAGAATAGGTTCGACTTTATTGTTAGACGACCCGTTTGAGTGGTCTAACGATAGTAGTCCTGAGTTTTTCGCTAACGCGATTGACGCAGATGAGGAGGAAGATACGGCAGGGTCGTCACGAACATCAGTAAACCGCGATCCGATCACAGCTGCACAAGCATTGCATCGTGATTATTTTTGTGAAGAACCAAGATACAACAATCAAGTTTTTGAAGATAGGTATCGTATGCGTAAAAGTTTATTGTTGAAAATCACACATGATATTGAGTCTAGATTTGAGTATTTTCAAGAAGGTTATGATGCTAGAGCAAGAAAAAGTTTCACAGCCATACAAAAATGTTCGTCTGCCATTAAACAACTTACAACCGGTAATCCACCGGATGAGTTTGACGAATATTTACAAATGGCTCAAAGAACGTCACGTGAATGCCTTCAATTTTTTGTGACGCTGTTATTCAGATATACGGTCGAGTTTACCTACGTAGGCCAACAAGCCATGATATTGCATGTTTGTACGAAACACACAAAGTTCGACATCACATTCCGGGTATGATCGGTAGTCTAGATTGCACACATTTCGATTGGAGGAATTGTCCAATCGAATTGAGGGGTCAATATAAAAGGGGTGATCATCAATACCCCACGATTATGATGGAGGCAGTGGCGTCTCAAGATTTGTGGATATGGCACGCGTTCTTTGGACCGCCGGGTTCAAACAACGATGTGAATGTTGTGATGCAATCGCCGTTATTCCTCACCGAGCGTAATGGTACGGCACCTAAGTGCCCATTTGTTGTGAATGGCCATACGTACAAGCGTGGCTACTATCTAACCGATGGCATATATCCTACATGGTCTAATTTTGTAAAAGCCTTCAAATTTCCAACCGACCCGAAAGAGAAAAAATTCAAGAAAGTACAAGAGTCGGCTCGAAAAGATGTTGAACGGGTATTTGGTGCTCTCAAGGCTAGATGGGGTATACTGAGACGACCTTTACGGCCGTACACAGTAGACAGAATTAGCAAACTAGTTTATGCGTGTGTGATATTGCACAACATGATTCTACATGACTCCGGTAACGCAATCTGCCCAGTTCATATTAGAGATCCTCCGATCGAACCGGTGTTTGACGAAGCAGCCTTGGACGAGATACGAAATGAGAACACACATTTTCATCTCCGATTTGATCTTATGGAGCATATTGACGCTCAACAATTACCATACCTCGAGGTGGACGATGAATATTAGTTTCTGCGTGTGTGAAATTTAGCATTTTCGTATTATGTAATGTTATTTTATGTTTTTTAAAAATATTATGTAATGTTTATTTAATTTTAATGAAATTTTAGTTTTTAGTAAAGTTTAATAGAATTTAAAAAAGAAAAAAGGAAAAAAAAAAAAAAAAAAAAAAAAAAAAGGTGAGTGAAGGGTGAGTGAAGTGCCGCCTCCAAAAAAGAAGTGAGTGAAGGGTGAGTGATGAAAAAAGTAGGGAATGATGTGGCGCAAGGGGATTGGTTGAGAATGAGTGAAGGGAATGAAGGTGAGTGATGTACTCCCACCACCCTAACTATCCATTCCATTTTAATCCAAAGGCTGAGATCATGTCTGACATTTACATATCAAAGGCAAAAAATTCCTACTATACAAACAAAAAATAACGCATCACTTTCAATTTTTTCCAAAAAAAAATAGGGCAAAAACTACACACACAAACACACTCATGATTACACATTCAAATCATCATAAATTATACTCCGATTTCACCTTCAAATCATTATCTCAGAGAGTCGATCGTTAAAAAATATTGATTTTCATCAAATTTTGATCGATTTAACCATTAAAAAAAATGATATCGTAAAAAAAAAGGTTGATAATCAGTTAAACGAATTAAAGCATGAGACACTTGTCAACATTTAATGGATGGGGAAAAGTCATCCAAGTCGCTTGGAGCATTTAGGAAAGTCATTTTATTTTTTATTTTTTTGTTCAGAAAAGATACACACTATGGATGCGACCGCGTAGTAATATAGAGAATTGCCTCTTATAGAAAGCATGTCTTGTTGTATATATAAAGTTAGTCTGAGAACCCCTTAAAAACTACAGCACTCGGGAACCATAAATTCACAAAAGGAAGCCATGAAATTCCTTGTCCTGATGTGGGCAGTATTTCAAAATTTTTCGTTTACAGCTTCTGATACAAATTCCACCACTGAATCCTTCACCCTTATTAACTCTACCAACCATGCTAAGCCAGGGTGCAACAGCACATGCGGGGACTTAATTGTTCCCTACCCTTTCGGTGTTGGAGACAATTCACAGTGTTATATGAATGAGGGATTTCGCATATACTGCGACACTTCTGTAAACCCTCCAAAGGCCACTATTTATGAAGGCGAATTCGGCTACAACTCGATCAAATCGATATCTGATTCCACCATCCGGCTTTCCAATACATTGGCGAGCATTTGTTGTTATCCAAATGGCACAATAGACAATTTTGCAACCGGGATGAAGTTTGGTGACAGGCCGTACAGCTTATCGAAAGTTAACAAGTTAACAATTATTGGTTGCGATGGTTCTGCTTTCCTGTTCAAACTGATCGAAGTGAACCGAAAGTTATATGCTGATTCTTCTACTGGTTGTATGGTCTTTTGTTCGGGGGTGGGTACAGTCAGCCGGGATCTTCATTTAGGCGGGGAATTACCTGTAGCCGGCGAGTGTACAGGAAATGGTTGTTGTCAATCACCCATAGCCGATGGCATAACCGATTACGGAATTGAGTTAGATAATTCAAGTTTATATGATTCTTTCGTCTGTAAGGGGATTTTTAATCCTTGTACATACGCCTTTGTTGGTGAGGAGAATGTATTTAAGTTTAAGGGTGTTGATGATTTAAATGATACTAATTTCATAGAGAGGATCGAGGCTACTGTACCGATTGTGCTTGAATGGGCTATTGGTAATCGGAGTTGTTCTGAAGCCAAAGCAACAGATGGTTTTGCCTGCCAATCAAATAGCATATGTGTTAACTCTACAAGCCCTCGTGGTGGGTACCGTTGCAAATGTAAAGAAGGCTATGAAGGAAATCCATATCTTCATCCTGGCTGCAAAGGTACAATCAATAAACAAAAGTTATATCATTGCTTAATCACTTTATCGAATCTCTATTTAAAGATTAAAAACAGAGTAAATTACACCCTTCGTTCCTCATGTTGTACCATTTTTCATGTTGAGTCCTTTTTTCGAAATAATTACGTCAAATATCCTCTACATAGCTATTTAGTTTTCAGATATTTTAAAAATCTTTAGTTATATTAATGGACTAATCAATCTTCTCAATTTTGTTGGCGTAACAAAATTGTGTCGTATAATTGGTTACTTTTCTCCAAATTATATCTTAATTGTCACACAAAACGTGTTTTCTTTTATTACATGCATGAAAATTGACTTGTTAAAGGCAAGTCTAGATTACTTTAATATGGAACTCTACTAAAAAAAAAAAAAAAAAAAAAAAAAAAAAAAACCTTATATATTGTGACACCTTCTGTCATAATAATGATTCCCTAATTTAGTTATGTTGAAGATTAACCAATCATGGGTTGTGTTCCTTTTTTGCTAGATATCAATGAGTGTGAACGAAAGGAGGATTTTCCATGCTATGGAACTTGTATTAATACTCCCGGGAACTACACATGCAGACGTTCTACTACAGGATATTCAAAATCTACAACAATCATATTTATTTTAGGTAATTCTTTGATTAATTCATGTGTGACCCACTGACCCACAACCCGTTTGCCTTTCGATCACAAATATATTGAACGAATACTGAGCACAAAATGATTAAGGAAAGATAAACGCGAATTAAATAAAAGGAAGACACGATCAATTAGAAGAATTTCTATTATTTTTTTCAACCTACAATACTTGTTTATAAATAAAATTCTTCTTTGCTTTTCAAAAATAAAAATAGTTAATACCATTCAAAAAGATAACATAAAATTCTTCTTATGTTAGTTTTGTTGAGGTTACATGCTAGCTACTCTCTTTCATTCTACTCTTAAATGAAAAAGAAATACTGTGAAAGTCTTTGCAAGTTTAGTTAGGACTTAGGTTGGTGTCATGGGATCATGTGACATGGGTGCTTGGTCATTCATGCATGGCTTTAAAGTTGAAAGTAGTAAAACTACTAGAGTTTTTTTAATAAGTGGTTTGATTTTTAAAGTAGTTTGTAAGTATGGGTTACTTCAAAATTCTTTTATGAAAATGGGTTAGTATGCTTTGGGACTACTTTTTAACTTCATTCATGAATGCCAAGTCATTTTTAAATTTTCGTTTATTATCCCTTACTTTAAAAAAATTTGTATGTGCCTCCCTTGAATTAATAGTTAAAAATTGAAGTAAATTGACTAAATTCATCAAAGCTAGTGAGTGATATTTTTGAATTTTTTCATTGTCAATTGTTTACATTCTTTGCATTCTTTTGTATAAAGCTTTTATTTACAACTAAAACTGGGAACTGGAAACGGTTCGATCGTACGTAGAACGACACATGATCATTAAAGTATTTTATGTCTTTTGTGTGAGTTGTAGTTTAGAGCAAAAATTTGAATACATGTCACTGCTAAATGGAGGTGAAAATGTATTTTATGTCTTTTGTGTAGCTTTTCTATACCAAGATTCGTTACAATTTAAAGTATTTGTGCGGATTTTCAACCAAGATTAGGTACAACTTAAGCATGTAGCTTTTCTATTTAGTTTTTTTATTTAAGCATGCAACTTTTTTTTTTTTTTTTTTTTTTTTTTAAATATGCATGCTACTGCATTAGCTTCTTTTTAAATTCCCAGCACTCCATTAAAGTAACCCATGTTTGCAAACAACTTTAAAAATAGAACCATTTATACCAAAAACTTAAAACTAGTACATACTAACAGTTTGCTCACATCTAGCAGAACTTTTGGTAAACATGTTTAAGCTCACAACTATCATATTCATTTAGGCAATTCTTTGATGCATATATGATGTATATGGTCACAAATATTTTGACACCAAATAATCTTTTCCACCATGATTTTTATGCATATATGATGTATATTACTTTTTACTTAAACAAAAGTAGGTGCAGATTGTTTAAGTCTCCGATGTTTTATAATCTATGATACAAATATAAAACATGTGTTTGTGCAGTGGGTGTTGTATTGGGCATAGGGATACTAGTTTTATCTATTGGTGTGTACAAACTAATCCAAAAGAGGGAGGATAAGAGACGTAAAGAGTTATTCTTCAAAAGAAATGGTGGTTTGTTGTTACAGCAACAAATTTCAAGCGGTGAACATGCAACTCAGACAACAAGAATGTTTAGTGCAATAGAACTAGAAAAAGCAACCGACCATTACAATGAAAATAGAATATTAGGTCGAGGAGGCCAAGGAACAGTGTACAAAGGAATGTTACCAGATGGAAAAATAGTAGCAGTAAAGAAATCCATGTTGGTAGATGAAAGTCAAGTCGAATCATTTATCAACGAGGTATTTTTACTCTCCCAAATTAGCCACAGAAATGTGGTGAAGTTGCTTGGATGTTGTCTAGAAACAGAAGTTCCAATTCTCGTTTATGAATTCGTGTCAAATGGAGATCTGTACCAATTCATACATGACGAGAATTACGAGTTTCCTACTTTTTGGAGTATACGACTACAAATTGCTACAGAAGTAGCAGGAGCTCTTGCCTATATGCATTCTGCAACCTCCGTTCCGATATATCATCGAGACATAAAATCTTCCAACATACTTTTGGATGAAAAATTCTGAGCGAAATTATCAGATTTTGGAATATCCAAGTCCGTCTTGGGTGATCAAACTCACTTGAGCACATTAGTCAAGGGGACTTTTGGCTACTTAGATCCCGAGTACTTTCAATCAAACCAATTCACTGAGAAAAGCGATGTTTATAGCTTTGGGATTGTTGTCCTTGAGCTTTTAACAGGGAAAAAGCCAATATATTCCATAGGACCAGGGGAATCGAGAAGCTTGGCAACATTGATTCTATCAACCGATGAAAGGATTCTTCTAGAAAATGTTGATAATCGAGTGTTGGATGGACCAGAAGAGCAGCTTGTAGCAGTTGCTAAGCTTGCAAAAAGATGCTTGAATATGAACGGGAAGATGAGGCCAACGATGAAAGAAGTTGCAATAGAGTTGGAGGGAATAAGATCAAGTCACTAAATAAAACGAATCTACTATTTATATTGTATTAAGATTTTAGAATAAGCCGGATTGGAGATAGCTATATGTCTATGTGGATGAGATTATTATGTTCTTAAAATCTTTAGTTCTTAAGTAGGTTTTTTGTGATTTTTCATACCTAGTCTTTTTAATATATGTACTTGTATTTGTAATGTTAGTTTTATTGTCAAGTCTAGTTCGTTATGTTATGTTGATTAAGTAGAAGGTAGCTAAGTGTAGTTTTCATTATGTTTGAGTCGATTGTGGTTTGCAGCCCATGCTTAGGTCGGTTCCCCTCATCTCTATAAATAGAGATGAGGGGTGAAGGTCTCAAACACGCATTCTTCTATTCTTATTTTGTAACCGATTGAGGTGTCAATAAAACTAAATCTTTCGGCTCTTTGTAGTCTTGTCGGTCTTCTCGTTTATTTATTCTTCAACAGGTTACGTTGAAGGTTGCAGCTTGTGCTTGGTTCAAACCGCGATCTAGTGTTCCGCGATCGAGATTCGGTTTGTTGTCGTTATCGTCCAACAAGTGGTATCAAGAGCCACAGGTTGTTGTGGTCTTGAAGTTCGAGTGCTAGGTTTCAAGGGTTAGAGCAAAGAAATCGGTTTCGGGTTTCAAATCGGTTTTGGAGTTGCAGGTTTTTAAAACGGAGAATACGAAGTTGACGTGGGGCATTTAATAATAATAATAATAAAAAGTGTGGATAACTAGAAGGGGGGTTGAATAGTTTTACGTCTTTTTAGTTTATTATGAAAAACTTTGTTTGTGTGTTTTCTTTTCTTTCAAAAATTTAGATTCGATATTATGTGAAGTCAAGTCTTGCACAATATTAACAACAATATATATGTATGCTAAAGCAATAATAATATAAGTAAAGAAGTAAATGAGAGATGGAAAGATCGAACCGCGAGACAAGAGATTTATAGTGGTTCGGCTACAAGGACACCTTCCTTGCCCTACTCCACTCCCCGAGCACCTAATCGAGAGTTTTCTTTACTATGTCAACAAGCTCCCTTATGGCGGAGAGAACCTTACACACCAATTTACACACCACAACTTCGTCACAACTTGATAACAACTTCTTCACACCTATATATCTTCACACCTATCTACTTCACAACTATCTTCTTCACAACTATCTACTTCACAACTATCTACTTCACAACTATCTTCTTCACAACTATCTACTTCCTAACTTTCTCCTTCACAACAGTCTACTAACCAATAGCTTTATCTACACACCTAGCTAAACTATCTTCTATCAAATATTCACAACAAATTACACAAAGAGATAGATACAATGGATGTAACACCCCGAAAATTTGATAAGCAGCGGAAGTCTAATCGGGGTCATTACAGTTTAGTACACAGTCATACTCATAGAAAACAATTCAAAAGATAGTCAATATCATTCCATGAAAACTCAAAGTAGTCAGAGTTACAAACATTTTCCAAATGTTAATTATTTTGTAAAAGAAGTGATGAGTTTGAAAAGAATGATATTATTATTGAAATAAAAGGGAGGTCCTGTGTGCCCTTTTGGCAGCTCCGTGCCTCCATGCCTGCTAATTCCCTAAGATAAACATGCTTAAAAAGTCAACACAACTGTTGAGTGAATCCATAGTAGTTTAAATAGTAATAGTGTGAACACAAGTCAAGCATTTGAAATAAACAAGCCAAGATAGACAAGTCTTGACTAAACTTGTGAAATATTGCTCCTAAGCCTCACGAAACGCAAGCCTTAACATCGATTTGACATATCATAAAGATAATAATCACCAACACCACGAGGGGTGTAGATAACAAAGGGGCCCTCGGTGACTAGAAATGTGCAAAATTTCCATGGTACCTCGAATATAGCACACCTCCTGCCAAATAATCACTTTGACAGAGATGGGCTGCCGTTCCAATAGATCTACTAGCTATATCCGCGCTCACTCGTAAGTGATTAAGGTTCGTGATATGAGGAACTTGTTGCACGGGTGTCAACTTAGGCAATATCAGATAGTAACAACATACAGAAAAATACTTGTGTTTGGTTTATAGCATGTATCACCCCACGGGTTTAGAAATAATTGAAAATGTGGGACCATGAACTCACCTGACAGGTGTGTAAATCACAACGGTGCTCAAAATGACGGTGTACTGCTACGACTAGCAATGAAATTCTTCCGACTTGCGACCTATATATATTACCATCGGTGCTTTAGCTTCGATTCGTAATTGACATGCGATATGTCTCGAGTACGGTGATATCCATTCGGGTGTCTTAAATATTTCAAAATAACTTTACATAGTTATTTATAACGTTGATCAATAAATATTAATTTTTTTTGTGATAAAAATAACGTTAATAAATATATTTATAATTAAATATTTTAAGTAAAATACATATTTATTTTTAAAACTACAGAGTATATATATATATATATATATATATATATATATATATATATATATATATATATATATATATGCAAAATTAAATTATATAAAATATTTAATTAATAAAGTAGCTTTGTCAAAATTTGACCCTTGACTTTAAGAAAAGTTACACTTGTTACCCCTTGGTCAAAATAATTACATTTTAGTCCTTTTTAGTACTTTTTACACTTTACACCTCGATCTTTTGAAAATTACAGTTTCTACCCTTCAATTATGTTGAGACTATAAAACCTTGATAGATCTTCTTGAGCACTCTAAAATCGTTAGTAATTTCACTGTAATCAATAATACACTAATAGACAATCTCTGCAACTTGTATTTATAAAGCGGAAACAAAACACAAGCTTGACACTAAGAACTCTTGATCCTCTATGGATCTTTTAATTATAATAAGAGTATTCACTAAAAAGTTGTTCATAACATAAACGTGTGTTCCTTTTATACACAAGGAACCCTAAACCGTTTCACAAGAAACGTATATTCTAAAACTTCTAAAAGATATGCATTATCACTTCCTAAATAAACTCATGCATATCCAAACTATATTACATAAAATACGGAAATACTATATCTGCAGAAACTAATAATGCTGAACTATGTCTTCAGCAGATATACTGCTTCAGCAGGAACTACTTCTTCAGCAGGATCCTTCAGCAGAAACAGCAGCAGAATTCTTACTTCACAGAATTCCCAACAATCCTCCCCTAATCTTGAATTTGACCTGGTTAAGTTCAAGATTCTGGATAGATCTTCAAAATAACATACCAAGAGGATTGTAATAAGATAGCACCAGCAAAGAATCATCTTCAGCAGAATCTGTATGATCAGCAAATAAAACATGAAAGCTCCATTCTTTGCAGCAACAAATGACTTAATGTACATCAAAACAAATTAGTTTCATACTATTCTCATCACTTCCAGGTGTGTTAACTCCTGTGAGAGGTGAATCATTGAAAATAATGGATTTGATGTCTCTTTACCAATAGCCATTACTACTGGAGTAGCCAAGTGTTCTAAGGTACACTGATAACCACATGATTTTTAGCAAATCATCAGCTATAAATGGATTTGAGATATCTTTACCTGTAGCCGTTTGCTCAGGACTAGCCAATTATTTTGATGAAAATCATCTTGGTTAACTGATTACCAAATATGGTTTTCCACTGCCTTTACCACAAGCCATATACATGTGGGCTAGCCAATTATTTGGAATCCATAAAGGAAAAATCCATGGTCAATTGACAACCATTTCAACTACTCAGCAACAAAGCATGGGTGAGTTGAAAACCCTATGGTTTTGAGCAAACCATTACAGCTATCAACAGATTTGATGTGTCTTTACCAAAACTGTACCCTTTGGACTAGCCAACTTTATGATGGAATAGTCAACATCAGGTAAGTTGATAACCAAACCTGCATACAAAACTATACAACAACAAGTTAGTTTTTTATTTATTTTTTTTTTTATTTTTATTTTTATAAATAAAGAAAAACAAATATACAACATTATATCCCTAATCAGATGCAGCTCTAGAAGTCTTAATCCTTTGTTTGAAAACCTTCACCAAAGATTCAGCAAACAACCTTGTATTCCCTACTGAATCAGGAGGAATCTCCAACTTTTGTTGTAACATTTTCTCCATCAGGGACACTTTCATAGGATATCTTTTAGTGAGATCCATAGTAATCCTTAGACCTGTTGTTGTTTCCAACACATGAACATAAGGCATAGGATAGAACTTCCAACTCTGAACTTTTCATCTTTGATTGTTCTTCCATATGTCATATCTTGCATCAGTAGGAATAGAAGACTCAAACAACACTTGAAGATCACCCAACAAATACAATCCAGACCCTTGAGGAGTATGAGTGGCATAGTACTTAAGAACCAACTCATATAGAGTGACCAAATCCTGATGATCCACAAGATGTAGAATCTGTTGAAGAAATGTAAAGGATATGAAAGTTTTATCCAATCTGTAAATGGTATTAACTTGACCATTTTTGCTTAACTCCCAGTGAACCAAAACATCTCTAGTTCCCTCAGGCCAATCATCAGGGGATCCTTCTCTTATAAAGGAAGCATCAGAAGCATTCACATTGATTAGACTTTGTTTTGAATGTGAAGATCTGACTTTAGCCATTCTCTGGCCTCTTCTTCCAGGAATATAAATAGCAGCAGGAACTTCTGTATCAGCAGATTCACCTTCTGCAACATCAGTTTCCACTAAAGGATTATCCAGTTGTTCATCAATAGAATCTTGAGAAGATTCAAGTGCATCAGAGGCATATTGTTCATCCATAGCCTTCCTTATCTGTTTGTTTCTAGCAGCTTGAATTTCAACTTCTCTTGTCTTCAGTTCATGAAATCTGGCAAGCTCAGCTTTTTGTTCATCTTTTTGTAACTCATCTAACTTCCTAGCAGCTTCTTCACCTAATCTTTCCTGCTCCAATTGTTTCCTAGTTCTTTTTCTAGTTGGAGGATCTGCTGTCATCACTTTTGCTTTACCTTTATCCACAATCTTCCTAGTTGGAGGATCTGAAGCAGCAACATGAGGTACATCAGCAGAAGTATCAGGTAAAGATACTTTCTCAGTAGCACTAGTATCAGCATTGAGGAGAGGAATATTCTTGGAAGCACCCATTCCATCTTTATCATTCCTAGCCTTGATTCTGTTATAAATCTCAACCAGTTTGTTAAATGGAAGTCCCCACACCTTTTGCTTAGACCAAGCACTGTTAAACAAAGAACTGCTTTGATTTTTCACATATATTCTCATATAATCTCTCTGCTGTGCTTGAGTCATAGGTTTATCTCTTTTAGCTTTAGCTTTCAACTCATCTGCTACCTTCTTTCTCAACTTCAGCAATTTCACAATTTTAGAAGGCCAGTCTTGCTTCTCTACCTTTTTGTCAATAATTTCTGCAGCTACATTAGGATTATTAAGCATTTGTTGTCCAATCTGTTGCCAATCAGACTCATCAAAGTCTTGAACAGCTGCATCCAATTCTCTTTGTCTGGCAATAGGCAAAGTAGAAACATATCTTTGATTGACTGACTCATATGTTGCATCAAACTTTGCTTGCTGTTCCTCAGTCATATCAGTACTCTTTTTATAATCTTCCCATTCTTGAAATAGTTCTTCTTGTCCAGCTCTTTCTTCAGCTGTAACAAGCTCATCCAAATCATCATCTGTTCTTTCAACAATATCATCAGGATGAACATTCACATCTTCCATAGGTTCATCATGTACTTCTTGAACTTCTTGATCAGGAGAAACTTGTTGATTCTCAGATGAGTGATGAACAGGGGAATTCAAATACTCTTTCCCTGCTACAAAGAATACTTCTCCTGATGTTTTAACTTGATCAGCAGATTCTTCAGCAGCAACACCACTTAATGATTGTTTCTTCTGAAGTATATCAGCAGCTTCAGTCATTAGCATATCATCATCTCCACTAGACACTTTGGACGATTCAGCAGCTTTCTTAGCCAAATATTGTCTTGTACTTCTTCTTCTGCTGACTAGAATTATTGGTTTAGATTTAGATACTTCAGCAACTTTAGAAGGTACAACCTTAGACTGTCTAGCAACTTCAGCTAGAATTTCAAGAGAATCCAAATTTGTCTCCTGAGCAACTTCAGCAGTATCCAATCCATCCTTACTTTGCTTCTGCTGATTCAGCTGTGTCTCCAAATCTTGAACCTTACTCTTCAAACTTTCAATTTCATTACCAAGAGTAGTCTTGGTATCAGCAAGTTCCTTCTGGAGATCCTCGGTCATTTTCATATACCTGGTAAGAGAATCATTTAGAAAAGTGAGAGTAATAGGGTCCTCTGCTCTACCAGCTGATTGCTCATTGGTAAGAGAAGCTTCATTGAACCCAGTAGGAGAAACAGACTCATTTACAACATTAGGAAAGCCTTCATTAATTGGCTCACTCATAGGGCTGGGTGAAGGTAGTCTTGTTAACTCAGGTCCAAGAGGTTGAAAATTAGCTTCAAACTCATGAAGCTGCTCAATTGGAGCATCCTGAGCTGGTGAAATGGTAGGACTAGGTGACACATGTACAGTGGTAGGTGATGGTAAGTTAGTAGAAATAGGTACTTGTTTAGCAGTTGTAGCTGGCCCTTCCTCCATTACCACTGAAGGATTACCATCAGCAGCAACACCAGAAGATGATGGATTACCATCATCAGCATCATTAGGAGCAGGCATATTACCAGCATCATCACCCTCAACTATATAATCATTGCCAGGTGGCAACATATCCTCTAACATAGGGTAATGTTCCCCAGTATAATTAGTTTTCATTGAGGCAAACAACTTAGAACCAAGACTTTTAATAGGCACATGGGTTCTATCTTCAGTGGTTATGTCTAAAATTATTTGTAAGAATCTAGGATACATCAAAAACTTATGCTGTTGTTTATCTATATTTTCTAGCATATTATTAAAAATAAACTTAGAAAAGTTATAAGTTAGACCCTTAGAAAGACAAACAATACCACAACCCAATTGTATAGAGAATTGGTTCCATCCACCACACTTGTTGCTTATACATTGGAGCAGCAGATGCACCAAATACCTCCACTTAGGACAAAATTGATTCTTGTGCCACTTGGATGTGTCAGTGCTTTGATATCCAGCTTCTCTTAGCCCAGCAAGAATCTCTGCAGTGTTGGAATGATACACACCATTCTCATCATCCAACTGAAGCTTTGTCCTAATCAATCCTTCTGTCACTACATACTCTACACCATCAACTTCTACAACAATCTCTGTAGCAGATCTCTTAGCAGCAGATGCCCAAAATTGCTTCACCAAGGATTCACAAACCAGATTGGGACAATGAGTCAAAGCATAATGAATCTTTGACCTCTGTAGAAATTCCACCATTAAATCGAATTCTTCATGTCCCTTTGCCTTTCTTAGGACAACATATTTGTTATGATCGCCCTTCAATTCAAGTTGAGCCATTTGAATGAACTTGTTTGAGATGGTTATGAATTACTTCAGAGAATAATGGGTTTATTTGGAGTGATAAGCGAATAATTTTGATTCGTAAAAGATATGCAAAGTGGGTTAAATTTGGAAGTTCCCCAATTATGGTCAAAATTATCGGAACAAATTATTGACCAAGTCTGACAAACAGTTCAAAAACTTCCAATTTTGAATTTACCCTTCAGCAGAAATGAAAGTCAAATCTGCTGAAGCATAGTCAACCATCAGCAGAATCAACCAAAAGTAAAAATATCTTCGGTCAAAATCTTGGTTTTACTGTGCCACCCAACTCGCATTAAATATCGTAACTCCTAAAATTGGCTTTTTTAATCACCCCAGATAACACATCTCAGTCATCAATTTACCCCAAATTATCTTTCAAACCCTAATTTTTAATTAGCCCCAATTCTCCATCAAAATCATGTCTTCACACCCAGATATCTCAGATCCAAATTCCTCTTCTCCATCAGCAAAAGAAGATATACCACCATATCCATGGGGGCTTGATGGTTCTGACTTTGAAAGAGCATTGGAGAACCAATGGGATGCACAAGAAAGACAATGGAATGCTAATAGGAAGGGTGAACCAAGCAATGTACCCGTTCCTGCTGAGAGAGTGCTTGTCTCTCCCATCATCTATACCTCTGATGAAGACTCTTCAGAGGAAGAAAATGAAGATCCAACCTTTCTTCCTCCTTCCACACCAGAGAGATCCCAACCAAGATCAAGTAAGAGGGATCCATCTCTTCCAACATCACAGAATTTGGTGTTGGATCTTCCTGCTCTAGGACCCGGTCTTCCACATCAAGAACATATTGGACAGAGCAAGAAGACTGAGATCATACATAAGGGAAAGGAGAAGCTGAAGTAGATGATTGAGGAATGTTGCCATGGAACAAAGTTCTTGAGTATTCTCTTGACTTTAATTCATGAGCATCTTCCCAGTCTTCCTTCTCTTCTTCTTACATTTTCATCTTCAACTTCATCATTGTACTTGTCATAGCTTCAAGTATTTTGTAATAAGTGATAGAAGCTAGTAGTACTAAATTAGCCCAATGTTTAGGAATGGTCATTGTAACTCAATTGTAACATTGAATGTAAACTGTAACTTGTTTCTTTGAATGAATGAGAAGATCTTATTTACATTTATGCATTGTGTAAGACCTTTAGTGTTTTTCAATTAATCAGTAGAAACCATATTCAGCACTTTGACCATATTCCTTTGACTTTTGCTCTTGGTGACATTTATCATGGGACTTTCATTCTCAGAACATCTGCAAAATCAACATCAAACAAGCAAATACACCAAACAACTTGCACAACTGTTAGAGGGTTAGTGTTAAAGACTCAGAAATTATACAACTTATACAAATTATACAAAGTTTACAGTCATCATCCTCCCCTGTGGCATATGCCTCCCCTGAGGCTTATGCCTCCCCTTAAACTTTGCAGTTAAGGGTTTAGCATTCCAATATGGACCACCAAATATTGAAACCTTGGTCCATCAAATGCCTTGGTTAACAAATCTGCCACATTTTCATCTGTGTGAATTTTGACCACTTTAACCAAATGTTTCTCATAAGCATCTCTTATAAAGTGATGTCGGATTTCAATATGTTTGGTTCTATTATGAAAAACTGGATTTTTAACAATACAAATGGTACTTTGATTGTCAATGAAAATGGTAGTATTCATGAAGTTATACCCATAATCCAGTAATTGATTCTGAATCCATAGAACCTGTCCACAATAATTGGCAGCAGCAACATACTCTGCTTCAGTAGTAGAGGTAGCAACTATGGTATGTTTCTTGCATTCCAAGAAATCAGTCTTCTTCCAAGAAATTGGAAACCTCCAGTTGTGGATCTTCTATCCAAATTGGCACCAGCATAGTCACTATCACTATAAGCTGCTAGCTGAAATGGAGACTCTTTGGGATACCAAAGACCTAAGTGTGGTTGGCCTTTAAGATACTTAAAAATCTTCTTGACAGCATTAATATGAGAAGTAAGGGGAGTGACTTGGTGTCTTGAACATGCACTCACAGCAAATGTGATATCAGGTCTTGAGGCAGTCAAGTACATCAAAGAACCAATCATAGATCTGTATAGATGAACATTCACAGGGAGATCTGGATTAAGATTGTTCTTTGGTTTGGGAGCCTCATATGGAGTAGTGGCAGTCCTGACATTTTCCATAGCAAACTTGGACAACATATCTTTTACATATTTCTCCTGATGTATGAAAGTACCATCAGGTTTCTGCTGAACCTGTAAACCCAAAAAGAAAGTGAGTTCTCCCATGGCACTCATCTGAAATTCACCCTTCATCAGATCTTCAAACTCTCTACACCATGCTTCTTTGGTGGAACCAAAGATAATATCATCCACATACACTTGCACAAGAATAATATCCCTTGAATCTTTCTTGAGGAATAGAGTCTTGTCAATGGCACCTCTTTTGTAGCCATGCTTCAGCAGAAATGTGGAAAGTCTAGCATACCAAGCTCTGGGAGCTTGATGAAGTCCATAAAGAGCTTTGACAACCTTGTACACATACTCAGGATGATCAGGGTCTTCAAATCCCTTGGGTTGAGTCACATAAACCTCCTCTTCAATCTCACCATACAAGAAAGCACCTTTAACATCCATCTGATAAACCATAAAGCCCACATAAGAGGCATAGGCCAAAAATATCCTTATAGCTTCAACTCTGGCCACTGGTGCAAAGACCTCATCATAGTCAATGCCTTCCTCTTGTCTAAATCCTTGAGCCACTAGTCTTGCTTTGTTCTTCACTACAATACCCCTGGCATCTCTTTTATTTTTCAGAATCCATTTTGTCCCAATGGCATATTTACCATCAGAAAGAGGAACCAAAATCCAAACCTGCTGATTCTTAAATTGTAGCATCTCCTCTTGCATTGCCTCAAGCCAACTTGAATCAGCCAGTGCCTGAGGAACACTAGTTGGTTCTATCTGAGAAAGAAAGCAGGCAAACAGACAATGTTTGAAGTCTGTGTGATTGTTCCTCTTTTGATTGTAGACATAAGAGATGAAAGCAACTTCTCCATATTTTGTATTCTTGACAGTGCTTCTAGTTCGTACATGGTCTTTAGGATCTCCAATAATCTTTGATAGGGGATGAGCATTATGAATCCTTGTTGTAGCTGTAGGTGGAACATCAATTTTGGCATCAAGGTTGGTGAGTGTAGGTCCAAACTCAGTATCATAAGAAGCTGAGTGAAACAAGCCAGGCTTTGGCTGAAAATTCCCAAGATCAGAAGGACTTGGAAATCTTGTAAATGGCTTATCAAAGTCTGCTGATACTTCATTAGAGATGGGAGAGTGAGAATCAGCAGAATCAGCATCTGGGATCTTATCAGTGGGAAGAGGTATTCCTTCAGTAGAATCATCAGCAGTATCCTTGTTTCCACTGACTGCTTGTGCTGATTGATGGAGGAGAGCTTCAGTCTCTTGTGTATCCTTGTCATTGAGTTTCTGAGCTTCCTTAGTAGCAGCATGTTCTTGCTTTTGCAATCTTGCAAGATCTTCTGCATAATGTGACTCATCATCTTGTTCAGCAGCAGAGTGATTACCTACAAAATGGTTAGGTGGAAAAGATGGTACAACAATGGTATTCTCTTCTGACTCAGACTCACATTCTGAGTCATCATCCATGGAACCTGCAGGGTTAGAGTTTGGATCTGTGGAACCTGCATCAGGATTAGAAGCATGCCTAGTATAACCTAAATAGTCAGCCAAATAGTCTAGGTCAAAATACCAAGAATGGCCTTGTCCCTGAATATTAGGCTGATCTTCAAGAAATCTTAGATTAAGGGTCTCTTCAATCTTTTTAGCATTCAGATTATAAACCTGATATGCTTTGCTATGAGCTGAATAACCAACTATATACCCCTCATCAGCTTTCCCATCAAACTTTCCCAGTATTTCAGTAGTATTCAAAATAGTGACTTTGCATCCAAAAGGCTTAAGGTAATGTATGACTGGAACCTTCCCAGTGAGAAGTTCATATGGTGTCTTGACATGAAGTCTAGTGATGGACAACCTATTCAAGACATGACAAGCAGTACTTACTGCTTCAGTCCAAAACATTGTGGGTAGTTTAGAGTCTGCAAGCATTGATCTTGCTGCCTCAATGAGGGTTCCATTTTTCCTTTCAGCAACCCCATTTTGTTGCGGGGTTCTTGGAGTACTATAGTCCCTTCTAATCCCCTTAGACTTACAGAATTCTATGAATACCACATTTTTGAATTCTGTACCATTGTCACACCTAATTCCTTTAACCTTTTTACTCAGCTGATTCTCAACTAAGATAATGAATTCTTTCAATATTGGAGTTGTTTCATCTTTAGTTTTTAGAAAGAAAACCCAGCAAAACCTGCTATAATCATCTGTGATAACCAGGCAGAAGTACTTGTGATCAATACTTCTAATAGGAGTTGGACCAAAGAGATCCATGTGCAGCAACTGAAGAGGTTCTGAAATGGTGCTCACAGCGTTGACTGCTTTGTAAGAGGCTCTGTGTTGCTTTCCCTTGTTGCAAGCAAGATAATTGTGTTCATTGGTGAAGAGTTTAGAAGGAAGGCCCTTAACAAGACCAAGTTTGGACAACTTGTTGATAGTCTTGTAATTCACATGAGCCATTCTCCTATGCCATTTGGTAGATTCATCCAGGGAAGCTTTGGCCACCAAACATGTTAGATAACCTTCTGGCTTGACATCATTCAGATTGAAAGTGTACAAGTTGAAGGTCCTTGGAACTCTCAGCAATACAGTGGTGTCTTCTGGAAGTGTAAAGTCCTTGGAAAGTACAAGACACTCATCTTCAGAGAAGAAAACCTTATTCTTAGTGTCACAAATTTGTGATACTGAGAATAGATTAAAATGCTCCAGTTCCTTCACATAATAAACATTTTCAAAGTCTAACAAGGGTGTCTTAATTGTTTCTTTCCCTGTAATTTTGCCATCTCCACCACCAAAGGTTATAGTGCCTCCTCCTTCTATGAGCTCAAAGTCATGCATCTTGTCCTTGTTCCCTGACATACTTCTAGAACAACCACTATCAACAATACCTACTTCTGTACTTTTCAAAGGATGTTCCTATAACAACAACAAAATTATACAAAGAGTTAGTACACTTTGGAGGCTCAAGTCATTGCTGACTTGAGCCTGCCTTGTGGATCATTAGTGATAGGCCATGTAGATGTTTGAGATCCACCATTGTTCTTGGGCCTGTATTGCATATTAGGTCCCTTCTTTGTCCAAGAACAACCTGCTGAGGGCTTCACAGCAGTATCCCAACACCCACCACCAGAATACATAGAGTCAAAGTGATTAGGCCAATAACCATTAGAAAAGAAAGAACTAGTGGGTCGAACATAAGGTCTAGTACTGGTTCTTCTCCATGAAGAATGTGGTTCAGCAGAATTGGGTTTCTGCTGATGTGGAACAAAAGATGGTATTTCACTAACATTCTTCCACATTTGCCTAGGTTTCCTTTGATTAACACATTCACCCATTCTTTGCTCATGAAATGTACAATCCTTAATCAAGTGATATTTACTTCCACACACAAAACACTTCTTCTTTTTAGAAGATTTATTTAAACCAAAAGAAGTTCCATAACATGAAAAAGTATTCAAACCACCATGATAAACAGAATTGTTTGTAACATAACCAAAAGAATTATTTTGCAAAGAATTTAAAAACAAGTCTTCAGTAGAAGTTGTCTTGTTATCAGCAGCAACTCTAGAAGGCTTGTGGGGAGTCTTGGGTGATGTCTTTGGTATGGTCTTGGGAGTGGTCTTGGGCAGGTCAGACTTCTCACTTGAATCACAGCTGGCAAATGAGGTAGACCCTTCATCAGAAGACTTGTCACTGTCACAACAAGAGACAAAGTCAATAGATTTAACACTAGGGTCTGGCAAGTCAGTTAACTTTTTGCCATAGAGATGGTGTGATCCATCAAAGTCACTAGGTTTGGATAGGTCAATAGGCATATGTTCCCCTCTTATAGGTCCAGGGACAGCATGTAAGTTACCTTCTTTGACAAAGTGAGCTAATCCTGCTGATGTGGTTTTACCTAGGTCATTCCTAGCTTCTAAACCAACATATTTTTGAAATCCTAAACCAATTTTAGAGTTCACAGCCTGCCTACCATAGAGTTCACAAGCTAGATTATCACCTGACATTTGCCATTGTTTACCTCTAGCTACCTCTTTGTCTAACTTAACTTGTAATTCTTGGTTTTCTTTTTCCAGATCAGACTTCTCTTTTTCAGTACGTTTTAAGTCTATCTTAGAAATTTCTAAATCACTTTCTAGAACTCTTATTTTTTCATCATATTTAACTTGATTCTTTTGAAACCATACTTTTTGTTTCTCTAGAGTTTTTAAAGCCAATTTATAAGACTCTACCTCTATATAACACTCATTGTACTTTGGTTTCAATTCATCAAATTCCTTTTTAAGTTCATTGTATCTTACACTACATCCAAACACACAATTGTGTACCTGAGAGATTCCCATTAAGGAGACTTGCTCCTTCTTGTCCTCTGAAGATGAGTATGCCAGCAGATTCACTTGTGAGGAAGTAGAAGCATAGCCTTTGACGGTGCAGCCTTAGTTGTCCCTGCTTCCACTGGATAAGAACCATATCTAACTTCATCTCCAGGCTTTCTCTCCTTGCATTCTCTTGAAAAATGTCCCACTTGTCCACAAGTGTAACATTTAACCTTCCTTCTATTAAACCTTGCTGCCTCTTTTCCATTAAAACCAAACTTCCTTCCAGACTTGGCTTCAAACCTCTTAATATTCATGGATATCATTGCAAGCTCCCATTTCAAGTGCATCTCCTCCATCTCTAATGGATCCACCTGTTCAAAATCCTCATAAGCAAGAAACTGCTGATGTTCATATTCAGCCACAAATGAATGAATAATATCCTCCATCACACTACTGGATTTTGGTTTAGGAGCAGATTGATTATGAGTTTGAGAAGATGCTCCTGATAAATATGAACTTGAAGCTTGATGCACAGGTTTTTTAGAAGCACCAACAAATGCAGAATGAGTAGATGGACGAATAGGACTTCTAACATCAGGCTCAAGTGATTTGAGCTTTTTGTAGAGGTCATCAAAAGAGATTAAGTCCAAGCCACCCTTTGTTTTGAGAGCAATACTGACTTGCAACCAGGATGGTGGCAAAGATCTCATAAACTTAGCATTGCAGTCCTCATTGTCAGGTCTAGCCTTCAACTGATTAAGTTGACTTAAGATCCGATGAAACCTGTCATAGCCTTTATGAATTCCCTCTTCTTCAGATATCTGAAATTCTTGGAATTTCTGCTTTAGAATAGACTTCTGCAACCTTCTTGATTCATCATTCCCACCAAATCTAGCTTTTATAGCCATCCAAATATCCTTGGCATCCTCCATAAAGTGGAAGTCACCCATATGGTCATCAGGTATAGCTTGGAGCAGAATTGTTCTTACCTTGCTCTCCCTTTGCACAGCCAGAATTTCTTCAGCAGTTCTGGGAGCTACAATTGTCACAACTCCATCAGCATCTGTAACATGCTTCTTTAGGCTATTCTCCTTCTTAACAATCTCCCACAGATTCCAATCTATGTTTGTGATCCAGTTCTGCATCTTCATGGACCACATATGATATTCTTCAGCATTCTTCAAGTATGGGAACTTAGCATTACTGTTAGAGAGGGTGAGTTGTTGAAGAGAAGTGGTGTTAATGTTTTGGGTTGTATCAGTATCATCATCAGATCCAGGCATGGTTGTTGATTTGTTTGGATTCTTAAGGTGTAAGATTTGTGTTTCTTAGTATGACAGAGACTCTCTCGAGGCTCTGATACCACTTGTTGAGACTATAAGACATTGATAGATCTTCTTGAGCACTCTAGAATCGTTAGTAATGTCACTGTAATCAATAACACACTAATAGACAATCTCTGCAACTTGTATTTATAAAGCGGAAACAAAACACAAGCTTGACACTAAGAACTCTTGATCCTCTATGGATCTTTTAATTATAATAAGAGTATTCACTAAAAAGTTGTTCATAACATAAACGTGTGTTCCTTTTATACACAAGGAACCCTAAACCGTTTCACAAGAAACGTATATTCTAAAACTTCTAAAAGATATGCATTATCACTTCCTAAATAAACTCATGCATATCCAAACTATATTACATAAAATACGGAAATACTATATCCACAGAAACTAATAATGCTGAACTACGTCTTCAGCAGATATACTGCTTCAGCAGGAACTACTTCTTTAGCAGGATCCTTCAGCAGAAACAGCAGCAGAATTCTTACTTCACAGAATTCCCAACAAATTATATTTAAAATCCACTGTTTATAATTTAGTCCGAAAGTTTGGTGGTTTTGACAGTTTTAGTCCCTTAACGCGAGACTTTGCAAAAATAGTCATTGGTTAAGTTTTTGAAAAACAAACTTTTTGATACAATGAAAGTAGTAATTACAACTTGTAAAGATCTTTAAAAATCAGTTTTACACATCTCGCTATTTCTCAAATTTCCAACCGAAAATCCCTTTGAAAAACCAAATGGGCTCGTTAGCCCATTCTTGGCCCAAATGGTGTTTTATTTGTTTAAAAACAGTGCTCGACATAGTTTTGGTTTAGGCTTAGTTTACGTAGTATAAGATCGAGTACGGCTTGCATATGACGTTAGTTTGGTTAAGTGTGAGTCGAAAAATTAGATTGTCGAAAAATATGTGTAAGTAGTACGTGTAAAAATGAAATGGTGAGCCCTTTCCTAGGGGTGTCGAGGCATATAGTTATAAGTGTAACGGGTGTAAATACATAGATAATAAAATGTGTCGTGCGAAAATACGCGTGATATGCATGAATACAGTAGAGTAGGAAATGAAATAGGAAATAACGGCTTAGCATGATGTCTTTCAATATTTGATTTATTGTCTGTTATTGTTATTGTTTATTTTTTCTTTTTTTTTCTTTTTGTTTTTTCTTTTTTTTAATCTATTTTTAAACAGCTAATACGTTTTATTAAGATTGTTGGGATAATACTAAATTGCTATTCACTAGAAATTACCGGAGTATTAAATCACTATATGTCGAGTGCATGCTCTAATATATGTTACGAGATTGATATCATGAAATAAGTAAGATGTATCTTACATAATATATGAATATGGTCACCATGAAACCTAACTAACAAAATAGGTTACCAGGTTCCTTTATCATCTCACACAAATTTTCAATTCTAATAACTTATTCACATATTCTTAAACTTTAAATGTCTTTCTTGATTTCAGGGATCAAGAGTTTAAGGTGTCGATATCTTAACGGTAAGAGCATTGAGTGTGGAAACACCGGGTTAAACTTTCACTCACTGCACGTCCGCGCCACATCAGCTTTAAGAGTTTCATATTAAAAAAAAAATAAAAAATAAAAAAAAATAAAAATAAAAAAAAAACTTATCATAACCACCTTAACTCAACCTTTTGAGCCTCACTTTTCTTTAAAAAATAAAATTTACAAATTCTACCCTTAACAATTTCATTTATTAAACAGTCTAATACTTCATTAATAAAATTAAAAATTACAATACAAAATAAAAACGTTAAAAAAAAAAAAAAAAAAAAAAAAAAAAAAAAAAAAAAAAAAAAGCCATACTAAAAATAACTACTAAAATTGTTGGTGCTGATATTGAAATTTATTTTTAGGCTGCTGCATTATCCTAACCCATTAGTTTTGCTAAGCCATAGCCCATGGCATAACCGAGGAGGCCAAGGAACTAGAATGTTTAGTGCAATAGAACTAGAAAAAGCAACCGACCATTACAATGAAAATAGAATATTAGGCCGAGGAGGCCAAGGAACAGTGTACAAAGGAATGTTACCAGACGGAAAAATAGTAGCAGTAAAGAAATCCATGTTGGTAGATGAAAGTCAAGTCGAATCATTTATCAACGAGGTATTTTTACTCTCCCAAATTAGCCACAGAAATGTGGTGAAGTTGCTTGGATGTTGTCTAGAAACAGAAGTTCCAATTCTCGTTTATGAATTCGTGTCAAATGGAGATCTGTACCAATTCATACATGACGAGAATTATGAGTTTCCTACTTTTTGGAGCATATGACTACAAATTGATACAGAAGTAGCAGGAGCTCTTGCCTATATGCATTCTGCAACCTCCGTTCCGATATATCATCGAGACATAAAATCTTCCAACATACTTTTGGATGAAATTTCTGAGCGAAATTATCAGATTTTGGAATATCCAAGTCCGTCTTGGGTGATCAAACTCACTTGAGCACATTAGTCAAGGGGACTTTTGGCTACTTAGATCCCGAGTACTTTCAATCAAACCAATTCACTGAGAAAAGCGATGTTTATAGCTTTGGGATTGTTGTCCTTGAGCTTTTAACAGGGAAAAAGCCAATATATTCCATAGGACCAGGGGAATCGAGAAGCTTGGCAACATTGATTCTATCAACCGATGAAAGGATTCTTCTAGAAAATGTTGATAATCGAGTGTTGGATGGACCAGAAGAGCAGCTTGTAGCAGTTGCTAAGCTTGCAAAAAGATGCTTGAATATGAACGGGAAGATGAGGCCAACGATGAAAGAAGTTGCAATAGAGTTGGAGGGAATAAGATCAAGTCACTAAATAAAACGAATCTACTGTTTATATTGTATTAAGATTTTAGAATAAGCCGGATTGGAGATAGCTATATGTCTATGTGGATGAGATTATTATGTTCTTAAAATCTTTAGTTCTTAAGTAGGTTTTTTGTGATTTTTCATACATAGTCTTTTTAATATATGTACTTGTATTTGTAATGTTAGTTTTATTGTCAAGTCTAGTTACGTTATGTTATGTTGATTAAGTAGAAGGTAGCTAAGTGTAGTTTTCATTATGTTTGAGTCGATTGTGGTTTGCAGCCCATGCTTAGGTCGGTTCCCCTCATCTCTATAAATAGAGATGAGGGGTGAAGGTCTCAAACACGCATTCTTCTATTCTTCTTTTGTAACCGATTGAGGTGTTAATAAAAATAAATCTTTCGGCTCTTTGTAGTCTTGTCGGTCTTCTCGTTTATTTATTCTTCAACAGGTTACGTTAAAGGTTGCAGCTTGTGCTTGGTTCAAACCGTGATCTAGTGTTCCGCGATCGAGATTCGGTTTGTTGTCGTTATCGTCCAACAAGTGGTATCAAGAGCCGCAGGTTATTGTGGTCTTGAAGTTCGAGTGCTAGGTTTCGAGGGTTAGAGCAAAGAAAACGGTTTCGGGTTTCAAATCGGTTTTGGAGTTGCAGGTTTTTAAAACGGAGAATACGAAGGTGACGTGGGGCATTTAATAATAATAATAATAAAAAGTGTGGAAAACTAGAAGGGGGGTTGAATAGTTTTACGTCTTTTTAGTTTATTATGAAAAACTTTGTTTGTGTGTTTTCTTTTCTTTCAAAAATTTAGATTCGATATTATGTGAAGTCAAGTCTTGCACAATATTAACAACAATATATATGTATGCTAAAGCAATAATAATGTAAATAAAGAAGTAAATGAGAGATGGAAAGATCGAACCGCGAGACAAGAGATTTATAGTGGTTCGGCTACAAGGACACCTTCCTTGCCCTACTCCACTCCCCGAGCACCTAAATCGAGAGTTTTCTTCACTATGTCAACAAGCTCCCTTATGGCGGAGAGAACCTTACACACCAATTTACACACCACAACTTCGTCACAAGTTGATAACAACTTCTTCACACCTATCTATCTTCACACCTATCTACTTCACAACTATCTTCTTCACAACTATCTACTTCACAACTATCTTCTTCACAACTATCTACTTCCTACCTTTCTCCTTCACAACAATCTACTAACCAATAGCTTTATCTACACACCTAGCTAAACTATCTTCTATCAAATATTCACAACAAATTACACAAAGAGATAGATACAATGGATGTAACACCCCGAAAATTTGATAAGCAGCGGAAGTCTAATCGGGGTCATTACAGTTTAGTACACAGTCATACTCATAGAAAACAATTCAAAAGATAGTCAATATCATTCCATGAAAACTCAAAGTAGTCAGAGTTACAAACATTTTCCAAATGTTAATTATTTTGTAAAAGAAGTGATGAGTTTGAAAAGAATGATATTATTATTGAAATAAAAAGGAGGTCCTGTGTGCCCTTTTGGCAGCTCCGTGCCGCCATGCCTGCTAATTCCCTAAGATAAACATGCTTAAAAAGTCAACACAACGGTTGAGTGAATCCATAGTAGTTTAAATAGTAATAGTGTGAACACAAGTCAAGCATTTGAAATAAACAAGCCAAGATAGACAAGTCTTGACTAAACTTGTGAAAAATTGCTCCTAAGCCTCACGAAACGCAAGCCTTAACATCGATTTGACATATCATAAAGATAATAATCACCAACACCACGAGGGGTGTAGATAACAAAGGGGCCCTCGGTGACTAGAAATGTGCAAAATTTCCATGGTACCTCGAATATAGCACACCTCCTGCCAAATAATCACTTTGACAGAGATGGGCTGCCGTTCCAATAGATCTACTAGCTATATTCGCGCTCACTCGTAAGTGATTAAGGTTCGTGATATGAGGAACTTGTTGCACGGGTGTCAACTTAGGCAATATCAGATAGTAACAACATATAGAAAAATACTTGTGTTTGGTTTATAGCATGTATCTCCCCACGGGTTTAGAAATAATTGAAAATGGGGGACCATGAACTCACCTGACAGGTGTGTAAATCACAACGGTGCTCAAAATGATGGTGTACTGCTACGACTAGCAATGAAATTCCTCCGACTTGCGACCTATATATATTACCATCGGTGCTTTAGCTTCGATTCGTAATTGACATGCGATATGTCTCGAGTACGGTGATATCCATTCGGGTGTCTTAAATATTTCAAAATAACTTTACATAGTTATTTATAACGTTGATCAATAAATATTAATTTTTTTTTGTGATAATAATAACGTTAATAAAAATATTTATAATTAAATATTTTATGTAAAATACAAATTTATTTTTAAAACTACAAAGTATATATATATATATATATATATATATATATATATATATATATATATATATATATATGCAAAATTAAATTATATAAAATATTTAATTAATAAAGTAGCTTTGTCAAAATTTGACCCTTGACTTTAAGAAAAGTGACACTTTTTACCCCTTGGTCAAAATAATTACATTTTAGTCATTTTTAGTACTTTTTACACTTTACACCTCGATCTTTCGAAAATTACAGTTTCTACCCTTCAATTATATTTAAAATCCACTGTTTATAATTTAGTCCGAAAGTTTGGTGGTTTTAACAGTTTTAGTCCCTTAACGCGAGACTTTGCAAAAATAGTCATTGGTTAAGTTTTTGAAAAACAAACTTTTTGTTACAATGAAAGTAGTAATTACAACTTGTAAAGATCCTTAAAAATCAGTTTTACACATCTCGCTATTTCTCAAATTTCCAATCGAAAATCCCTTTGAAAAACCAAATGGGCTCGTTAGCCCATTCTAGGCCCAAATGGTGTTTTATTTGTTTTAAAATAGTGCTCGACATACTTTTCGTTTAGGCTTAGTTTACGTAGTATAAGATCGAGTACGGCTTGCATGTGACGTTAGTTTGGTTAAGTGTGAGTCGAAAAATTAGAGTGTTGAAAAATATGTGTAAGTAGTATGTGTAAAAATGAAATGGTGAGCCCTTTCCTAGGGGTGTCGAGGCATATAGTTATAAGTGTAAAAGGTGTAAATACATAGATAATAAAATGTGTCGTGTGAAAATACGCGTGATATGCATGAATATAGTAGAGTAGGAAATGAAATAGGAAATAACCGCTTAGCATGATGTCTCTCAATATTTGATTTATTGTCTGTTATTGTTATTGTTTATTTTTTCTTTTTGTTTTTTCTTTTTTTTAATATATTTTTAAACAGCTAATACGTTTTATTAAGATTGTTGGGATAATACTAAATTGCTATTCACTAGAAATTACCAGAGTATTAAATCACTATATGTCGAGTGCATGCTCTAATATATGTTACGAGATTGATATCATGAAATAAGTAAGATGTATCTTACATACTACCTCCGTCCCAAAATTATAGTCCCCTATTGACTTTTTCGGTCTTTACCTTTCAACTTTGACCTTAAGTATTTTTGTTTATATTACATAATACTTGATACAAAATATATGAACGAATTGAGTTTTAAATGTATTTTCATTTGGTATAATTTTTTTATCAAAAATTGTATAACACAAACAAAAATATTTATAGTCAAAGTTGAGAAAAAAAGACCGAAAAAATCAATAGGGGATTATAATTTTGGGACGGAGGGAGTAATATATGAATATGGTCACCATGAAACCTAACTAACAAAATAGGTTACCAGGTACCTTTATCATCTCACACAAATTTTCAATTCTAATAACTTATTCACATATTCTTAAACTTTAAATGTCTTTCTTGATTTCAGGGATCAAGAGTTTAAGGTGTCGATATCTTAACGGTAAGAGCATTGAGTGTGGTAACACCGGGTTAAACTTTCACTCACTGTCACGTCCACGCCACATCAGCTTTAACAGTTTCATATTAAAAAAAAAAAAAAAAAAAAAAAAAAAAAAAAAAAAAAAAAACACTTATCATAACCACCTTAACTCAACCTTTTGAGCCCCACTTTTCTTTAAAAAATAAAATTTACAAATTCTACCCTCAACAATTTCATTTATTAAACAGTCTAATACTTCATTAATAAAATTAAAAATTACGATACAAAATAAAAACGTTAAAAAAAAAAAAAAAAAAAAAAAAAAAAAGCCATACTAAAAAATAACTAATAAAATTGTTGGTGCTGATATTGAAATTTATTTTTAGGCTGCTGCATTATCCTAACCCATTAGTTTTGCTAAGCCTGTTAATAGGCTCAAACCAAAAAATAACTAATAAAAGCCTATTATCCTAAACTATCCTAATTTCACTTACTACGTCTTTGGCCTCCTTTCCTTCTTCCTTAACAAAACGCAGCATTCATACCTTCGAACCATCCTACCTTATCCCTCCATGAACCAGAGGCCATCAACACCATAGTACCCCATCAACACCATAGTACCCTATCAACACCAGACGGGACCTCGCAGCAACAACTTCAAACATCCAAGTGGCGGTAATGTAATATTTTTTTAATTGAATCCATCCTTCACGCGACGTTAAAGGGATAACGCCTCGTGTTAACGCCCCTTTAACGCACGCCGTCGGTGTCTTAACCTGCACTTTAACGCAAGAAGGTGATGGGTTAACGTGGGCAAATGGTTAACACACCCAATGCTCTAAGTCTCATACTTAGCATGTATGCGACGTGATTTGTCTTTGAATGAACATGCATGCATGAGAAATATTTATAATGAAACATTGACCAAAGTTTGTATATATCTATTGACTAAAGTTTCAACTTTTTAATATCATGTTTATCTTTTAATGAACTTGAATGAAAAATATTTGAATGAACATGCATTGAAAAACGTTTATAGGAATGCTTTTGAGCTGTTATCTATGGTTCGAGACTTACATGCATGAAACAAGGATGACCATAAACATCAAAAAGAAGTTAACATACTTTATGGTATCCAAATTTAAACCTCACATGCCTTACCTACACTTCCATTTTACTATCACCACCTAGAAATCTATAAAAAGTTAACAATTGTCATATTTATTCAATATTTCAATTTCTTTCCACCTATTTTTATTGAATATCATTTCACTGCATTTCTTACATAAAGTAAAGAACCTACTAATATTTCAATTTCTTTCCACCTACTTTCATTAATTTTTGTTGTTTTTTTCGAGAATCATTGAATATCTTGAAGATTATGATTTATTATCAGACAATTTTTTTTAGCTATCACCACCTAGAGCTCTATAAAAAGTTAACAATTGTCATATCTATTCAATATTTTAATTTCTTTCCACGTATTTTCATTGAATATTACACTTTAGTAGTACGTTTATCAGATCATTGAATACCCGCATTTTTTTAAGGGTTTAACCCGGTAAATTTCTTACTCCAAAAAACAGTTGGATATATAGGATGTAAATGAATCACACATCTGAGCCCCTTATCGGTTTTGTTGTATACGTTCACTTGTGGTCTTCCTAGAATTGTTTGGATTGAGTTAACACAAAGATGAATTTTTGCTTATTCTCAATGTTTTTATGTTATAAGAGTGTTATGTGGTTGGGATGTCTTGAGTAGAAGCCCCGACACTTGAGCACATGGTGGTTGGAGTTAGTCTTGTTGCCTCTTTTTGATATGGCGTTAAGTTTATATTTGTCTTTTTCGTAATATCGATAATACAAGAGGGTGCATGTTGAAATGCATCGTTGTCTAATACGAAAGTTGTTAATTACATTTGGTTTTCGTGTAAATATTTTGGAAAATTTTAGATTGGAGCTTAGACACTTTTAACTACCCGTATAGTACTCCGTATATACTAAAAGATACGGTAAACTGATTAAGATTTTTTTTTATTAATGTTGATGACTACTTTTCACCGGTGATCAGCCTTGCATTAGGCCATTTCTTATTCCAAGCAAAGTATTTATAGTTAAAATATAATTATCTTGGGATCGTTATGGAGATCAGAAAATATTTCACAATGAGAATATGCTCCCCCCTCCTTTCAAAATAGAACTTAACATTGACTGCTAACCATTTTTTTATATCTTATTTAAATTGTAGTGATGTAATATATTATAGATAGATAACATTTACTATAAAGTTTAAACCATTTATTTTAAACCAAAACGTACTTGTCTTATATATGTGGTGGGTCAAGTAATTGAGGTGCGCTTGGTATCTCGGAATGAGAATGAGGGAATGAATTTTTATTCAAATCATTTGTTTGTTTAAGATGCAAAATTTTCAAATGTCGGAATGAATGATAGAAATGCTCCATACTCCATATACCTCTAAAGGGTAAGGTATGGATATTCATACCGAGGGCCCCACCACTACTATCAAACTCATTCCCATTGTGATTCATGATGGCATACCAAACGCACCCCGAGTTAGAAGATGCAATGCATACATGGAGATCCTTCAAATGAATGATTGTATGAATGCATGATACACTCAATACGGTACTTAATAAACCATATGTGATGGTCCTTGAAACACCATTACTACGTTAGTTCCCCTCCAACCAATCCTGTTGTATTTTGTTTTCGCCATATTTCACAGTTTCACCCACGAGCAAATGACACGTCGATGTCGTATTTGATTAAAAATAGACTATATGTAATAAATCGCCTGATACTTAAAATTGTGAATAAAATTAATTTATAGTACAAGTATTCATAAATAAAGGAGCAATATTCATAACGTTTTAAGACACGATCACACGACAACTCATGCAATGGGTAGGCAATTTTTGACCTGACACGAAACTCTACCTAAGACCACACAAAATTAACCATGTTCATGTTGAGTTAAATATGTTTTGGATTGTGTTCGATATTGACCCATCTAACTGGTTTATTAAAAACGTCGGGTTCGGGTTGGTGATAGGTTAAACGGGTCGACCTGGAAATCTGTTTAAGATTTCAACTGTTTAAGCTGTTTAACTAGTGTAATGTGACAATGTTTTTAGATGAATTATTTAATTGATCAACCCAAAACTCGTTTAACCTATTGTATAACTTACTAAACCCGCCAACTTATATGGATTAAATAATTCGTGTTCAGATTAGGTCTAAACAAGTTACGATTGACAAGATATCAATGCTTAGAGCGCTTGGTACCATAACTTGGGTTATGCCATAACTCAGTGCCACCTCAGCGCCACATCAGCTTTAACATTTAACTTTAACTCACAAAAAATATCCCTTATCATAACTCAACTATAACATTACCTTTTGGTACCCACTTATTTAAATACTTACAAACTACAAACACATAAACATCACTTTTGCATCTTAACGTGAGTTACCATGGTAATGTTAAGGGTAACGCTTGCCCTTAACTCAAAGAGACGGTATCATAACTCACCTCATAACTTGCGTTAACACAATGCCACATAAGCATAACGCAAGCCTCACGTTAACATTCCAGGGTGCCACATAACTCACCATATAACTTGCATTAACCTCATAACTCACGTTATTGCGTTAGATGAAAAATGAGTATGTCAACACTTATTATTGACATGACTATACACAACAATGTGGCTAAAAAAGCATCCAATGTAACCTGCAATACTCATACTATGTATTTCTATTACACCGACATCTATAACCCGTGCATCTTTTGAAACATTAGACAAAGTACAAAAAGCATTGATCATACAAACCAACCACTCCTACTTTGATATATTTATTACTAAACCCTTCCCCATCTAAATCCCAACCTTTCACAAGCATATCCAATTATCCACTTAACTTTGTTGTTTTCTTATGAGCTGTGGTCTCAAACATCAAATCTGCCTCTAGATCTTCATTTCATTCTGGAGTTCTTCTGCAGTTTCATAATTTGAACGAGTTTTTTCCATCTCCAAAGTGGTTCTTAGTAAAATTTTAAGGTGAGTTATTTTTTTTTAACAATTGGCCTTTTAAGTCTAAACTATTTTTGATTCTAACTGCCTTCTCATGATATAGATCTGCTTCTGCTGGCATGTTAATCAAAGTTGGAATAATTGGTTTTGTGGTCCATTTAGTCGATGTTTTCTTAGAGACGACGATGTTACATGTTTCTTCTACCACGATTCCCCTGTTTAAAATAGTTAACGTCAGGTATAACTTTCGTAATCTCTTTTTTATAATTTATTCGAAAATTGCTAAAAGCTCTTTATTTTTCATGGTTCATATATTTTGGGTGATTATCTGGTTTTGAGAATTTCCTTATTGTGATTGTTTTACTCAGTGTTTTGAAATCCATGTCGACCCGGCCGGGTTAACCGGTTCGACCGGTTCCGGCCAAAAAAAGGGTAACAAAAACATGGGTTTCTAAAACCGGGTTAACCGGTTAGACTCGCCGGGTTTTGAGTGACCCGGGTCAACCCGGTGCCTGGTTTTGTTTTTTCAATTTTTTTATTAAAAACCCGGGTTGACCCGGTGGTCGAACCGTTTGACCAGGTCAAAAATAATAAAAAAATAATAAATTAAAAACCGGGTTGACCCGGCGGTCAAACCGGTCGAACCGGTGCCCGATGACTCGACCAAGTCTATTTCGAACCCGGTTTTCAAAACATTGGTTTTACTGCCTAAATCTCCTTTGATAGGCTAAATTGCCAAAAACTCAAATTATTGTATTTAATTGTTCATTTGCTTTATACAGATTTATACATGGGCACCGGAAATGCTATACTCCTAGCTGCCCATGTATTAAGTGCTTTTGGTCCTCGCCGTGGTAGGCGAATCATCACATTTCTAGTTGGAGCGGGCCTGGTTCTGTGAGTATTCTACTCTTGTTATCTTGTTGATTGTTAAGTAATTTTTTCTGAGATAAAAACTGGTTTTTAGATTGCACCAACAGAATTGTCCAAGGCTCTCTGTTGTCATAGAGATCTTGAGGAACGTACAGCTCCTTTGTTTGACAAAGCAAAGCTGTTTTACAAAGAGCTTGCTGAATTACTTGTCCGCAATGAATGTGCTCTCGACGTTTTTGCTTGTGCTCGCGGGGAGGTTAGGTTTATTTATCTCACTCCTTTTGTCCTGTATAATTGTTCCTTTCACAAAATCATTTCCATTCAAACATGTTTTTGGTGTTATGTAGTATAGAACGAATACCAGATATGTTTGGTAGCCCATAAAGCAGTATGGATACATGGTTGACGTTAAAAAAATAGCTAAATAGTTCGATGGCTTCCATCTACATTATCCCAAAGAAAAGTGTTGCGAAGTTGACCTAAAAGTTTATTTGTAATTTATTAACTCTAGGTTGGACTAGATGAGCTTAAAGTTGCTGTTGAAATAACCGGAGGACTTGTTGTTTCTTTAGAAAGCTTTTGCCATTGTCCTTTTTCGGCATCCATACATCGTGCTTTCCAGTACAATAACGGTGGCGTTCGTCTATCAACAAGGTACGGTTTGATTTAACTTTTTCCATCTAGGATATTGTATGGCGTTATAATGGTAACATGGTATTGGAATCTTTGCTTCTCGATTTAGGGCTAATTTTTTTTCTTTCAGTTTCATGTAATGCATATACAATAAAGCTTCTGCTAAACTAATCAATTAATTTGGAGTCGTTTGCTTTAACTGAGTTAATTGTTCTTCATCTCTGATATTGATTCTCAAATCAATAGTATATGTTTTTGTAATGAAGTTATCACGTACTTTATGCAGTGCTAATGTTGCTAATGTTTTGTATGCGAATTTGTTGTATATATTGTTGATGTTTATTACTGTCTCCCTGTGTTTATGCTAAATCTTGATTTACGAACTGTGTCTAGGATTTTGTTAGGTGTTTTGTGTGTGCTGTTACATGTAGAATCCTGTTAAAAGAGGGTGTTTGTATAACCTTATTTTTTAGCTTTCGGCTTATACTTATTAAATCATTTTTTCGGGCTTATTTTGAAATTTGAGGCTTATAAGTTTCAAAATAAGCCGGAGAAAATAGGCTTACAAAACATAAGCACGTGTGCTCAAAACTAAGCTTAAACAAACACCCCCTAAACGTTTTTTATTCTCATGTATGTTTGTTTATCGTTGCAAATGATTGTGGGCTAATGTATGCTGGTTCTTCATTTTTTATTTTATGAATCTGCTTTCACGTTTTTACAAGAATGTGATGTTTTATTTCAACTGTAATATGATGAAAAGGTTGTTCATTTGATGTTTTAATTTTGGTCGTTAGTCCTTGAAGTTGATCCAAATCTGTGTATAGTCCCTACATTTGAGAAATGTCGCCACTAGTCCCTGGTATTTCAGTTTTAAGAGGTGTGTTTGGATGGAAGTGTATTGTGTGTGGGTGGTATAAACGGTGCTTAGATGTGTATGTAATACAAACACCACTTTGCTCTCATACTTAACAAGTTACTTAATGGTCGTTAGTTATTTGGATGACCGGCATATCAAAACTGAGATATGGGGGACTGATGGCGATAGTTATGAGTTCAGTATATAAACTATATAAGCAGCTCAATAGTAAACTATATAAGAAATAGTTTTTGGATTGTGCTTATGTTGTAAATAAATGTAATAAGACTTGAGAAGTTTTTAATCCAATCCATTTATAATGGGTTTTAGGTTGGTTATGATGGTAAAAAAAGTAGTTTTAGTTTCGTGTTAGATAAGAACTTTGAAATAAGCATGTTCTTACCGAAAAAACAGAAAAAATAAGCAATCAAACAGACGTTTTAGTTTTAGTGTGCTTAACTGCTTATGCCTTATTAAGTCATAGTTGAAGTCAATGGTTTTTGGTTAAGGCCGTCAATCTATGTGAACCAAAAGTGAGAAGTTTCGTTTTATCTAGGGTTACGTTCGACGTACACTAAGTAATTAATATCTGCAAAGATTGGATTGGATTCAAGTCGTTAACCATTTACTATCATAGACGCTGGCTGGACTGAGTTTGTATGAGTCTGAACTTTTTGTATGTATCGATATCCAAATGTTTTTTTCGTTATAACACAGATAAATAATGAGCATAAGTATAAGCATGTCTCATTTGCATTTACGGATCTGCTGTTTTGTATGATAGATTAGTACTCGCGTAAGCGGTGACGATCCATGTAAAATCTTGCTAAATTACAGTCGTTTATTGTGTTTATTGTACTGCTGATTGCTGAGTATGGTTTTGAACTGATTAGGAGTTTATGGTTTGGTTGCGCATACTTGTTTTTTTTCACGAATGTTTGTTTATCATTGCAAATGATTTTGGTTAATGTATGCTGGTTCAGCGGCTCTTCACTTTTTATTTGATGAATCTTTGGTCAATTTTTTTGCGTTCTTACAAGAATATGATGTTTTTTTTTTTTTTTTTTTTTTTTTTTTTTAAATTCTAAATTGATGTTTTTTTACTGTATATGACGAAAAAGGTTGTTCATTTAATTTGATGTATCAATCTGAATTGAGTTTGTAGGAGTCTGAAATAATATATTCTAATAATATGTTTTCGGTTCAAGGTTATGGATCCCAAAACTATTCAAGCACTTCTAGAGGCAGCTGATTCACTCAGCACTGGACGTCCAGAAATTTCAGATGCTAACGCCCCGCAGACAGCTTCTCGCTAACTACAGTAGGGTTCCTGTCAGACGCGATGGGAACCACTTCTTTTGTGCTGCATCCTACAGTTTCTGGCATACTGAAGCCTATCACATGTTCTTTCATGAAGCCGATGTAGCGAGAATGAGGACTACTTGCTGTAGTTAAGAGTGAATACAATGAAGGGATACTCCTGAAGAGTTCGAGGACTACTTGCTGAAATGCGCCAAATTTGGCGAAACTGCAGATTCCAATCTTCAACTCGCTTGTGCAGAAGTGGTACGTCTCTTTTTTTCTTTGCCTTTTTCATTTTCTAAATTTTGTTAACTTACCTTTACTGTTTCGTTATCTTCAGATCAAAATGAAGATCAATATGATGAAGGTGGCAGGTTCTACGCTCGAGGTTCATAAGGAGATTATTCCTCGGTCAGGGAAGTGTCATTTTGAGATCTATATGTTCCACCCTCCCGCATATGCCATTCATCCAAATGCAGGTAAAGTACAGTAACCTTTTGCATAACATCTGTCTGCGTATGAGTTGTTGATTATTACGTGGAGTCTGAACATTCATATGTAAATAGGCTGATATCGCCGCCACTATATACAATTTTTAGAGCAATGTGTTGCATCTGATGCACGAGTTGTTGCTGCATGTTTGTATCTGTGATTTGAACTATTATACAAAAGTTTAAAGTCTTTCGTATGTACACAGACTTATTATTATCGCCTGAAAGATGACCCTTTTTATTTATATTCAATTTCTGCTTATTTCAGTAGTCATTATGCACCTTTTTTGGACTATTTGTGTTCAGGATTGTTTATTTACTTCTTAAAATACCTTAATTTTTCAGATCTTCGTATGTATACAATTCTGGGACCTGAAGCAGTAGACCAAGTATGGCCCTTGATGTCAAGATACACCGAGTATGAGGATGTAAGTTTCCAATATCCTTAATCTTGTTTTTGGTTTCTTTTTACATGGGCGAGTTTGCTTTCTAATTACTGACTTTTATAATCATTTTGCTAGGATTCTGGTGATGAGGCAGCTTATGATTTGTGATGTTTTACTGATCATTTTGGGTTGTAATAGTTTGTAACCTGAATGGTACTGTTTAACTAAGGTGGATGTTGTAAATATATTAATGGTAGGTGGATTC